>VZRN01004506.1:4125667-4172824 GCA_013397935.1 Dasyornis broadbenti | reverse complement strand
CAAAAAAAATACCAAACCCAACATTAATATCCTGGGTATTTAAAATTCTCATTTTTAATGAGCAGAGTAAAGCTTTATGCAGGGCACATTAACATAATAAACATGAGAAGAGTACTAATGCCACTACTAAAGATACTGTTACTAAAATAGTGCCTCACATTTGGATTTACCTTGTAGAAAGAGCATCAGTAAGTCATTGTACGCTTTTCAAAGACTTGCAAGTAAAATTGGTAGTCTTGAAAACAGTACTGATGAAATTAAATACTTGTAGAAATTTGATTTTTCACTTCTTGAAGCACTAAAAAAGTTAGTTTTTGTTTCTAAATACTTTTTTCTAATGAGTCAAAACAGGGATAATATGGAAATAAGCAAAAAAATCCCTTTTTCATGGCAAATATCAGAACAGCAATCCCTTTTGTTCTTAAAAAAAATACAAATTTAAACAGAATGCTTATAATAAGCCTCTTGTTACACAGATTTTCCTGCTATAGAAGGAGTTGGGGAAAGTTCCTTGCATCAGGTAAAAATTTTCAAACATATTTTACATAACTCACAGATTCACAGAACGGCTGAGATTGGAAGGGACCTCTGGAGGGCATCTTGTCCAACCCCTCAGCGCAAGCAGGAGGATCACCTGGAGCTGATCTCCCAGGACTGCGTCCAGGTTGGCTTCTGAATATCTCCAGGGAAGAAAACTGCACAGACTGGGCAACTGGGCAACTTGTGCCAGGGCACAGTCACCCTCACAGTGAAGAATTCTTGCTCTGACATTGGTTGCAAACCACGCTTTTCATAAAACTCCAGTTTACCAATGCCTTTATAAGAACTCAGATTTGTAGTCTACACAGGCTTAATAATAATCTGGGGTTCCTTTGGGTAAGCCAAAAAAATAGATCAAAAAGCTATATTTTTAGGTGGTTGAGAAGCAATTAATATTTTATCATAAAAAGTTTTAGTTTTATTTCGAATCTCTGCTAATAACAGTTACTACTTACTATTTTAAACAGTTCCAAACTTAAAACATGCATAAATTTTTGTGACAGGCCTTCATTATTCATTATGATAAAAAAGCAAGTTTGTAAAGAAGATATGAACTGCACGATATGAGGGATTTCAAACTACCCAGATATTATTGGCTATTCATAGTATCCTTTAAAAGGACAGATATTTTTTAGTTACTTTTTTCAAAGTAGCGTAAATCAGAGCAGTATAAGCGCCATCAGTTTTGAGCTGCAAGAGCTCACTTCTCTTCAGCAATCACAAATTCCGAACAATTACTTCATTTATTCCATGTTTCTGGTCGTAGCCAAGCATCAGTATAGAGACTTCCACTTTGTTCATCAATAACAAGAAAACCAGTAAATCACCCACAAACATAACAGAACATAAAACCTGATCTGTCCTTACAGACAGGGTTGAAAACTGTCCTTGTGTGTCGATAACTCTGATCCAAACTTTTCAGTTTCAACATAACCAGTTAAGACATAAGATGTCACTCCTGTTATCATTAATAAAGATTGGGTGTTTCTTAAGAGATGCTTAGCAGAATGCGATATGTATGATCCCAGAGCTTTTCCTTTTAAAAAAATTAAAAAGAAGAAAAGGTAGAGCACAAATATCCCCTGTAAACATTGATTTGACAGTGGGATTTATTAGCACCCCACGGCGAGAAAGTAGGAACTGTAAATGTTTATAAGCCTACACTTGCTGGAACTTCTCCACGAAGAGTGGGTGTCAGCTGTGCAGAGAGAGACAAATTGGGAAACTTCCTTTCTGCCCTTGATGTGTGCACAGACTTTAACTTCAATTAGTGTCATTAATCAAGAGGAGAATCAGCTCCCGGGCCTACCGCAATTTGATGTTGGTGTCCCATCAGGTACCCCCTGCACTGAGAAAAGACACGCCCCAACGCTGACAGTGACGTATGGCCTGGCTCTGAGCTCAGTCAGATGCCATATGCTTCGGCTGAGAGATAGCTGACAAGCACGACAGGACATCAATTACTGTCATCCAGCCACGTACCAAAACACACATGGGCTCATCCCAGCTTCCTTGGCATAGCACTACAAGAACTCATTAAGCGCTCTGTATTTAAAGCCCTTGCTTTTCTCTAGAAAACGCAATTAATCTGATTGCGGTTGAGGCAAAGGCTTGGGTCAGGCAAGGATAGAGCCTGCAAGGGCTCTGTGGTTGAGGCTGCCACCACCACAAATAGAGGTTTGGAAGATATCACTCAGAAAGCTGCTTCTGCAACTCGCCCCTATTTGAATTTAAGTGGACTTTTAAAGGCATGCCTTGACTTTCAAACTCCCTATATAAATAAATATGAGAAATAGATACTTAAAAATTGTTTTGTTGTCTTGTGTGAGGTTGAGTTTTAAATCTGTGTGAAAACTCCAGCTGGAGCTGGGCAGGAATTTTGAGCCCAGCTCATGCAGAACACCAACCACATCTCAAACTGGCTGGGGCAGCAATGTGGTAAACAGAACCCAAAGCTCCATTTTTTCTCCCCTGGCTGATAGTGACAGGTTAAAAATATGCAAACCCTACTCCAAACTCTGTTTCTCATATAAGAAAATGGATGCTTTAAGACTTTTACCCTGAGTACTTGATTATTACTTGCCTTTGTGGAATACAATTTCTATCATTATTCAAGGATCCAATCTAGAATTAGAAAGAAAATTACACCACAACTCAAATCCTTTTGTTCACTGATGTGATGTCTCAGACGCTAAATCCGAGTGAGCATGGAAACTGGAAGTGGCATAGACACAAAAAAAACCCAACATACTTGTAATGCATAAAAAAAATACAACTGAAACATTTTCTTAGCTGAAATAGCTATTATACATTGGAAAAATGAACCTTAGAAAATAACATGATAAAAAAGTATTTATAAATTTCTTGTATTGCAAAAGGAATGGTTTTGGTTTCCCCATTTTTTTTAATGATTCTTGAGCTTCCCATTTCATCATTAACATTATTTTCCACAATATAACATACATATTGTAGCATTAATCACAGAATCATCATAAAACCTTCAATACTCCTGGATTTTTTTCTGTAGCTAAAAGGCTGGTGCAAGTCATATGGAAAAAGATTTTTTTAATGTATAGTGGAAAAAGTTGTTTAGTTTTTTTTCTGGTGCAGTCTAAACTTATTTTCTTTTGCTTATACAATGGGATTAATTTTTGTTAAATTTTACTAAGTTAAATTTAATAAGTTTTTGGAAAGTTTTAAAATTTGGAGATTTGTACTTCAAAACTGGTATTGACTGTTTTTAATACTACATTTTTAAGCAACCTATGTTAAACAGTATGAAAATATATCTTCCATGTTAGAAAAAAATGCAACTGTTTTTGCATGGCACTTATATCCTTTTCCAACATACTGAGTAAAATATTTGGATTTAAAGGAAACATTAATGAACTTATGTAATAAATAAATATAATTTTGAATCCTTTCAAAAACCAATTAAAGATACTTATGTATTGATACTATAAGGAGTATGCCTGGCTTTCAAAAGCTCTGTCTGATACATATTTGTACTTTCGAAATGGAAAAGGTTTAGAATTACAATTAGTGCATACAAACAAATTGTGCAAAGAAGTTTTTGGGTACCAGTGGCATTGTCAGTCGCTGCCTCCATTGTGTGTGAAGTCCCTTCGGTGTCCTGATTGTGTGTGGAATTATCTCCAAAGGCCGTGCATTTGCTGTGGACTAAATCACAATTATTGCAAAGTGAAGGCAATTACTGCAGAGCAGCTGAGGCTTGGGAACATATGGCCCTGAAGCAACTTCTCTGTGTATGTTGGCCCTAAGTGAAATTGAGAATCCTTGTGATTAAGGCTCCTTGAGGGCTTTGAACCTAGGTTTAAGTTGCCTAGTAAAAAGTAGGTGCTTTTGAAATGTGTAACTTCCAGTAATATTGCAGAAGCATACTTTAAAAAAAAAAAAAAATTCTTTGCCATCTCTATAGAACTTCTGTGGTTTACTCTTATGTGGTCTTGTCACCATTTTGATTTTGATTTTGGGGTTTTCCTTTTTTTTTTTTTTTCTTCTTTTTTTGGCAAAATGCAAAATTCCTGATCTGAGACAGCACAGGGATTCTTAAAAGACTGGAATCTCAGCAAAACCAGCAGGAAACCCCATGCTTCAAATAATCACATGAAATTCAAGAGGTGCCCTGGATCCCTCCAACATGCCTATGATATATTACCGTCACTTCTGCCCACAGACTCTGCCTGCTCTCCCATTACGACCTTGCAGATCCCCCACTCCTTCCACTCTGAGAACTCCAGCTGGCGTTCACCACCTCCTAACAGGGAAAACTACGTTTGCTTGCTTTATCTCACCAAACAGAGGCAAGGTGCCGAGGCTCAACAAGCTGTCTATGCAAAGACCCACTTGAATTCAGTTATAAAAGTCAGCAATGATTTTGAAAGGCAAGCATGGAGGAGCAAACAGCTGACTGCTTTCTGACTGGTATTTTCAAGTGTCAGGCAGATACTGTGTAGAGCACAAAAGACAGATCTAGAAAAAGCTTATCCTATTTCCATGAAAAAATATAAGAACTCAATAGTTTAAATAAAGCAAATGGTGCCAGACAAGATCCTGATGGATGGCCCTCGGTGGGGAAGGGGAGATGACCATCTTGCAGAGTGTTAGTGCCATGATGCCTGCGCGGTAATCTCACTGATTACTGACTAATTCCCACTAGCTTCCACATGTACTATGCAGAAACATTGTGAAACACATAGAAAATACGTAAACACATAGAAAACCTTCTCAAGGTACGTCTATTTGGCATTAAACCGTCCTACTTACAGGTAACTTTGTCCTAGTTTTGTATCAGTTTTCATATCAACAGCAGGTTCAATCTACCATCTAATCACACACCTAAAAATCCTATATATCAGCAACAAATATCATAACTGCAACTATCTGCAAAACAAGAGATTAATAGTTTCCAGCTGTTAAAGGAACTTCCCTGTCAGATTACCCAGGAGCCCCTCTGGCAGTCACACTCCACCACCTGAGCTGGGACTGAGGCCCCTTCACAGCTACACCTCCACCCACCCCTCACACTCTCTCTTTGTGTATTAATTAACACTGTGTTAATAGCTGGTGAGTGGCAGTCTACCAACTGCACAACTTTCAACTATAGGTTTGTAGACATATTGCTGTGCTTTAACATTTATCCTTTCAGCTGCCTACTGAAAGAAAAAAATAAAAAAGCTGGATTTTTCGTGTGAAGATGCATCTTTCAGATCTTGAGGTTGTGTTGGTAGATGGGCCAGCTGAGAGATGGCACAAGAGAAAGAAGTTATTTGTAGAACAGATTTATATGGTTTTTTTTTTAAAAACCGATTTTAAGTGTCATTTATTAACCAGGAAAATTTTACAAGAGTCCACATGTGAAATGATTAGAGCATTTACCACTAATTAGTCTGATGGCACACACTGTTAAATATTTATAACCATTAAGAAGGCTGAACCACCAACAGCAATATGATTGAGATTCAAGGAATTCAGAGTCTAGAGATTAGGAACATTTTCTATCAAAATTAGGTACTCTAGGGATATAGATAAAAATAAAGAATAAAGTAGGGAAAGGGAGTAAAAATTGATGACTAGGAAGACTGAAAGAGTAATTTCACTTTGTAATCTAGTATTACCTATGAGAAGGTGAACCTAGCCAGCAATTTTTAAGAATAGTTAAAAACTTAGGCAACTTGTAAAGAAGAAAAAAATTAAGTAAAAGACTAGTGATAGTCTTTTACCATAGCGAAAGTTCACCTTTGTTTGAAAAAGCCTTACACAAACATTTAGACTCCAAAGTGATTTCAAAGGTGATGAGGTAAAAATGGCATAGGTCAGCTTAAAAGTTCTGAAAATTTATGTCATCATAACTATTACATATCAGCTTAATTTAATACCAAACACATTCAGTGGTTTAAGATGAACCAGATACTGCTGCTATAAACACATTTTGGATCTTCAATTCCGTCTTCATTCATTGAATTCAGTTTGCAAAGTTAACCATCCTAAGAACAGAAGTCTTTGCTGATGCATTCTGTTAGGTTAATGCTAGTAAGAAAAGTATAAACAGTAATTACACATCTATCTCTGTAAACAGATCCCAGTGGCACCCTGGTATCTGAGAAGGGACAACACAGACTCCTCATGAGCTGTGTTTCAGCTTGTGCCCATTGCCTTTCACTGAGTGAGCCACTACAAAGGGCCTGGCTCCACACTCTTAGCAGACACATCAAAATTGGCTTTTTAAGTAGGCTCAGACTCATACCAGAAGAGGAAATACCCCATGTCTTTTTCTATGACGCACGCTGATGTCTACTGTCTTCACCAAATAACATCACAAGTTTTATTATTTCTCAAGATTAGAAGAAAAGTCACAGGAAAAAAAAAATGCTTACTGGTAATGTTTCTTCAGCTTTGAAAAATTGTGTTTTAAAATGTAATTTATAATTACCACTTTTTTAGTGCACATATTGCCATGTGCCTAATTCCACGTTTGTATGAGGAAACTCAAAACAAGTACTTGGCGTGGCTATTTTTCAATATCTGTGTTTCATTTAGCACTTTGATCAACTTAATCAGCACTGACACATTTAAAAAGTCAGTCACCTAACCCCTTTGTAAGATTTATACTCCTACAAAGTAAAGATCTTTTGGTTTACTTTTCCTGCAATGTTTGTCAGAAAAGCCTAGTTTCCCTTCAAAAATTCACCATGGTCAGTGGCATTGCAAATAAGCTCATTAATGCATTTTGCATTCTCAAGTATTACATTTGTTCAACAGATTTAAAAATATGTAACTCCACATGCTCATTATCTTCTTCGGTTTGGTTAGGAGGCTCTCAACCTTGTCAATTATATTACTTCAGAGACTTCCCTTTTATTTTTTTCTCCCATATTTTTTAAGCTTTCTGATCGTGATCTACAAAAATTTTCTCTGTAGCCTTACTTTGTCTTCAAATAGCCTTTTTAGAAAGAATCTCCCCTTTAATTTTTCATCAGACTTTGTAGTGCGCAGGCAGTATATCTTTATTATTCCAGTGTTGCTTTCCATCTTTTATGGATTCAATTTTCACTATGTATTATATTCTGCAGACCTATTGTCCTTTTCACCTCCTCGGTTCATCCCTCTATTCTGTCTTTTTTACCTATAAGCCCCTTCTCCCTTACTGTGACCTTTTCCAGTCTTTTGAAATCTCCTCAGTATGTGCCTGTCCTTCAAGTCACACTGTTACCCTTCAAATAATTTTGCTGACTGCAGCCTGGACCTCTGTTTGAAGACTTTATTCTAAACTACTTTTCAGACATATTGTAATTGTAGACAACCCAGAAAAAAAAAAAATCAACCATCTTTTAATCCGAGAACCTACCAAACCAGGGAAACGATCCCATGCCGTTCGGGGCTCTGATTACTACCAAAGAAGTGCTGCTCTCTCTGAAGAGTTTCAATAGTCAGGAGGTAAAAGTGCTGAACTTCATTGGAAAGAAGACTGGAGAGCGAAAAAATGAGGATATTCAAGTAACTTACTTAAAAATATAACTATTTAATCAATGTTCCACTTCATATTTTCACACGATCCTGGCTGAAGGTTTTCAATCACTTCTGCAAAACCTGTGTGCAGCCTTACTGATGAAGAGATGGAATAATGTGTTTAGTACTTCAGCTCGACAAGCTGCCACATGCAGATTAGGCAAGTTTGATCTTTAAGCTTTGATTCTGTCAGAGAGCCTTACAGGGAGTTAAGCAAGAAGCATAACTGTATTTTATGGGAGGTAATGCCACTTTTCTGGGACACTGTGCTGACCCTGTGTTCACCAAATGCTCACAAATGAGCAAACTTTCTTAAAGGCTGCAGCCGTTTTCTGTCTCTTCTAATTTTTATTTCATGCTTATCACTGCATTTTGAACTGTGAAAACTTACAGATCAAATACTGAACAAGGAACATGCTGTGTCCCCAGGAATAGCCTGGCAGATCCTACTGCCTCCTAGTATTCTCCCACTTGCTGCAAAAATCATATTTTTAATGTACAAAGTTTTGTACATGCCTCCATACCTCAGGTGTTTGGCTTTGACTGAATTTGTTTCTTCCTCATCTTTTATGGTACAAGCCTGATCCAGCATCAAATGAATAAAGCATTGGTATCAAGAAACAGAAAAGTCATTCTCAAATAGACTGGAAGTTTTTGGAGGATACACAATATTGTTCTAATTCAAATCTAAACAGAAAACACATTTAATAATAATTATTTCATTTCTACAGCCGATGATGTTATAATAAAAAAATACCAACTCGCAAATGTTCTTTTGTCTGGTACACCAATAGTACATATGGTAAAGTCATCTGAATCAGTAAGGAAACTCAATTTTAATTCCCTTTGTTCACTTTCAGCTTTTGGACTTGCCCTATTACTAGTTTTTATCATATTCTTTTCCACTCCTTTTCAGTTTGTGAACTGTTTCTTTGCAATTAAGAGCTATGTGCATATCCCTGTGACTCTTACTTAGTGTTTGTAGGAAGCTCCAGTCTCGTGGCACAGGGGCTGACAATAGCTGGAACTAGACTTTTGGATTTTATAAAAGCTGTGCCATTTTATGGTGTAAGGCCAGGAACTTCTCTGATACAATAAATATCTTAAAAGCAATACTAAATAAGCACCTTTTTATGTCCTTAGGGGTTCAATTTTAGGGTGTGACTAAAAGGAGTGATAAACTATGAATGAATAGCTACCATATTCTTAACTTAGAGTTATTTTAAAATATTTGTTTTTAAGCATTATCAAAACAATGTCATGCCATAATTGGCTCTGGTAGTTTAATGCTAAGATAGGAAGAGGCTTCTTAATAATGGTGCTAACTTCTAAAAAGCTCTGCCAGTTCCCTTTATTACCAAAGATGAAATTTCAGCTCACGAGGAACATTATTTCAATACCCATGCAGTGATAATCTAGGTAAAGAGAGACCTATTCAACCTGAGCCATTGAAGCTGAAAAGTGCGTTGAAGAGTTCTATTGCAATTTATTCCTTTTTTTGTGAACTAGGAAAATGGAACCTTGCATTAAGACTTATTTTAAGGGGCTATATGGAAATTTTTTTGCTTTCTTTGAAGGTTTTATAACCCATGTCATATATTTCATTGCAGCACATATTTTCCTAATGAAAGTGGATTGTTTCATCCTTTTGAGAGGTAAAACTGTACGATATTGTTTGAACTGTTTTCTAACCATTCAGTTAGAAAAAAAAAAAAAATCAAAATTAATATAAGCTACATGTATATTTAAATGCCATTAAGGAAAACTTAACATGGAACATAATTATATCTGAAATAGCTAGATAGCTGTTTCATACTTCATCCACGGAAACACTGATATTTCTCTTTCCCAAATACGAGGTACAGAAACAGAAAGGCTCATGAAAACTTCAAGTAACTAAAGCAAGGCAGATGAAGTCCAAAGACCAGGAGCTGGTCCCTAAAGTCTACACCCAACCATTCACCCATGTTTTCCTTAGATCCGAGTGGATCCAGACACAAAAGGCTTATTCCGGAAGCACAATGTGCTATTCTCTAGCAACCAGTCTAGCAGACTTAGGGGAAACAACCAAAGCCCCTAAAAGTAACAGCAGAATTCTTCATACTGGGATTTAAACTACTATCTTTTGTAGAGGAAGATAAAACCAGACAAATGACAGTGATTTTCAACTCTTAAAGAAGTATTTCAGTATCTCATCAAGGAAATAATAATAATAATAATAATAATAATAATAATAATAATAATAATAATAATAATAATAATAATAATAATAATAATGTTTTTAAAATACATGAAATATATAGATCAATGTAAACATTTTAACAACCAACATAAATAACTGCAGATATTATCAAGAAAGTCAGAAAGTATAATTGAAAGTATAATAACTCTACCTGATCCCTTAATACAAATTTCACTGTTTTGTAACCCAAGCCTGATATTTCTAGTCCAGTCGAAAAATCTTTTCATTATTTTAAAATGCAACTGATAAAATTTTTCACTGTATACAAGTATGTAACATTTCCCTTTAAAGAGTTCTGATAAAAATGGGAAATGATAGATGCTAAATTTTCTTGTTAGATTCACCTAAAATTTTTATGTTTATGAGTTGCATCATTAATTACTAATGTACTTATGAGAATTGTTAGCCATTAACCATTTAATATAATTTCTAAAGGCATAAAGAAATGAAACTTTAATTGAAGTCTAACCCTTAAGTATTGGTGAATAATTTCATTTTCTTTCAAATAATAATGTAAAATAAGCTATTTCACGAGAAGATTATTACTTCTCTTTCCTTTTGTCTTAGTCTACTCTCCATCACTTTCAATATCCCTCAATATTAATTAGGAAAATACTGTTAATTTGCTTGGTTTCTAATGAAAATTTTGCTCTTAGTCTTTAGTGCATAATGCATCACTGCCTACAAAAAGTGTCTTAAATGTAATAGGATTTCTTGAAGGCAGTAAGACTTGTTCTTTCATATACAACACGGTATTGCCTCACCGTCTTAGAATACCATTGATATATATTTCTGTTCATGACTGGGAAGGTGAATTCTGTGTTTATGCCAGTACATATAAATGATGAAAACTTCAAAGTGCCTTTGTCTTCAGATAAAATATCCGTACACCTGCAGTAAACATTTAATTCAGCTAGTAAAATCCTGAAATCACTTTAAACTACTTTATAACTTTATCTCTGTCAAATGACATTTTTCATACTCTATTTTACTTATTCTGAGTTATTTATGTTAAATTATATCAGGATGAGATTTAGAATGAATGACAATAAGGTTTCCGTGGAATAATCAGACATCTGTTGTTGTTTTTCACTCAAAGGCATTTTTCTGTACTCAAATTTTTAAAAATCCTGGTCCATCTTTCTACAGTAAAGAAACAACACAGAAATTATATTCTGGTACTCCATAAATGATACTCCATAAAACCAAAGATTGAGTTGTGAATATATTATTCTGACATTACAGTTCAGAGAACTCAAACATAATTAAAGTGTTTTCCATCTTATTCTGTGGATTGTGATTGAAAATGTGTGTTGGAGAAAGGCTGGCTATAGCTGCTAAAGCAGAGGACAGTCAATTTAAGCATCATTATTCTGTAATATTTTCTTTTTCTTTTTGTTTGTTTGGGTTTTGTTTGTTTTGTTTTTTTTTTTTTTTTTGCCGCTTGTCATTACAGTCCTTCAGTCTTGAATTTATTTTCAGTGACTTCTCTTCCCCACCAGTTGCAACTGAGTACATCATCACCCAGTCTCAGCAAAGTATAAAACATCTTGAGGTAAACTATTTTTGTTTGCTTTTAGCTTGTTTTCCCAAGGAAAATGTAGATATCCTCTGGGTCATTTTCTCAGTACACAAAGTATATATACTGCAGGCACTTGCATGCATAATTGATAAGGTAGGAGAGAAAGAGGAACAGATTCTTAAGAGAATTCGTGTAATCTAATCACATTTTTGTGGGAAGTTTCAAAGAATATATAAATAAGCTGTCTCTGGTCCTTGTGTCGTTCCCCTTTCACTTCCCACTGACACACGCTGGAAACACAGTCTTCTTCTGGACGTGAAAAATACTTCTACTGTATTCAAAAATACATGCCAACACACATTAAAAATTTACCCAGTTTGCACAGCAGGATATACTTTTAATGTAATGCAAATTTTGCTTGTTAAAGGTCATTTTCTTTCCCAGAAGGAGCATGAGCTCAGCCCTAGACTGACCCCTAGTCCTCTCTGGGAATCGGCTCTGCAGAACTGACTAACCGTGAAATCCATACCGAATCAAGCACAGATAATGTTCTTAGAAAGGTAGGCAGATATAAAGTGTTCTTATACGCATTAAGACCTACATTTCATACATGAAAAGAGGTATCAGAATTGATGAATGTATTTATTTAATCAAAGACCTCATTTAGTAATCACTGAGCTACAAACACTTGCTATCTAATTATCAATAGTGGGAAAGAAAAAGCCCTTTTAATTTTTTTTATGGGGGTCATTATAGATCATATGCAGGCACCTACTGACTAACCGCTCCCTCCCTTTCTCCACTAACACAATGTTAAGTCATTTTTTTTCTAGTAAAAGTTTAATGTTCTTTGAAAATTAAAACTAGGGGCAATTTTGCACATAGCCATTTTCAGAACTTAGCAGTGAAAAAAAACATTCAAGAAAAAAAAATAAGCAGAAAACCTCAGAACTTGGCTGATATGGAAACATGGACTTCTTAAAAGAAACTCTTTGATATCTGGAACTATGGGGATATAAAATTAACTACTTCAGTATGAGGCACTGGAAAAAAACTGTGTTCATGGACTGCATAATTTAAAAGACTGTGCAATTAAAGATCTGTATAACTCTTGATAACACTCTAAGTGCAGTCTCCATAAAGCCCATAAACTAGATGGCAGCATACAATTATTAGACCAGCATTTACAGCTTTGCTTATTATAGCACTGTTACTTTCACACCATTATTAATAGTACCGAGGCTAAGTAAGCATAGTGTCAAGAATTTGCATGACATTCTGCATCACTGCTAGTCAATACAAGCTTTTGGAGAAGAGTAAGCAAGACAAAGATCTTTCTTGGGGGGAAAAAAAGTGGGTTTGTGGGGTTGTATGGTTGTTTTTGTAGAGGAAAAAGAAACCCCACTGATGCAGTAAATGATGCAAAGCAACAGGGTGGTAGAAAACTTGCCTTTGTCATTACTTTTTGATAACACTCAGAGCTGAAATGGAGGAATGAAAACAAAAGTAAACATGAAAAAAATCCCCAAACATCAGAAGGCATGCTTGCTTTCTCCCAGGGAAAACCACACAACTTCATTTGGAATCTTAAATGTAACGGTAAAGACAGTTACAACATGGCTGCCTCTCACATGCTTTTCAATGTTTTCAAATATTTATATCTAACATTACTTTAATAAAAGAGATATAGAAAGAAAGAAAATCCTCCTTTACTGTGAAGATAAAACCTCCCAAGTAACAGTTGCAAAATGCGTTCCTATTTCTATTTTATTTGAATACTTATACTTCAGTTTCCCATGCTTCACAGGCAGGTCCTCACTTTTATCTGGATTAAAACAGTCAGATGTCCACAAGCTGAGCTGAATCTGCTCAGCACAGCCAGACAAACGTCCCTTGTGCAGATGCTGTGCCAGCCAGAGAGCCTATGCTGCCCGTGGGCTCCCTAGGGCTGCTCGCTTCTGCAGGCTCCTGTGACCACTTGCCAGAGCAGATGGCTGGATTGCCACGGGACTGCCCTTTGGGAATGACTGATTATGCCTACCAAGTCCTGTCTCATTTTCTCACACACTAGTTCGAAGTAAAGTGTGAATGGTAAACAGGAACAGTGAATCATAAGCTCAGCCCTGTTCTTATCTGCATCGCCAGCCGGGCAAGGGAGGGGATTGTCCCGCTCTGCTCTGCTCTGGGGTGGCCTCACCTCCAGCGCTGGGGGCAGTTTCAGGTGCCATAATATAAAAAAGGCATTAAACCATTAGAGAGTGTCCAAAGTAGGAGCACAGGGGTGGTGAAGGGCCTTGAGGGGAAGCTGTGTGAGGAGTGGCTGAGGTCACTTGGTCTGTTCAGCCTGGAAGAGATGAGACTGAGGGGAGACCTCAGTGTGGTCTTCAACGTCCTCACGAGGGGAAGCGGAGGGGCAGGCACTGATCTCTTCGCTCTCCTGACCAGTGACAGGACTCGAGGAAACAGCCTGAAGCTGTGTCAGGGGAGGTTTAGGTTGGATGTCAGGAAGAGGTTCTTTACCCAGAGGGTTGTTGGGCACTGGAAAACCTCCCTGGGGCATTGGCCACAACACCAAGCCTGGCAGAGTTCAGGAAGAGTTTCCACAAGGCTGTCTTGCACAGGGTGTGACTCTTGGGGTGGACTTATAGTAAAACATAATGCCAAAGCCTAAGCTACATTTATAGTTTGGGTGGCTTCTACCTTCCTTTTTTTCATGTGTGTCTGAAAACTTAATTCATATGCGGTGTCTGAAAAACACAGTCTTATATTAGGACAGAACAATACATCAGATGTAAAAATTATTAACAAATTCTCCTTCAGTTTTTTTAGGTGGACTGACAAAAGCTTTCCATGCAAACTCTACTCACCTATTTGCAAGGATTTTTTTTTTTTTTCATTTTTGAAAATTATATTTTTATTTTTCTGATTAATTTGGAGGTAGCCAAAGGATTAAAAGACTGATTCTACGGGGGTTTTTTTATCTTCTCGATGTTTATATGGGAGTAATAACATGGTTTTGAAGATGGATTATTTCACCAGAGGTGTATTTAATGGCCTTTCTCTCTTGCAGTCTTTTGCAATTGTGTTTTAGACAAAACATGGTTTAGACTAAACAACAGTAATCAAATCTATTAAAACTTAACTTCAAGTTATTCTTTCATAGACTTAAAAAGCTAATTCAGAGCTTCCAAAAAATAATTTTTATTTATTCATATAAGCACAATTCTGTGTACTAAAAATAATATAAAATTTTCCTCCTCATAGTTAAATGAAAAAATCTTCACACTTACTAAGAAATAAAACAATAAAATAATGTATCAAATATAAAAATATTTGATTAAAACTCAACTTTACTGCATTCATACTTGCACTTCACGCTTATATAAACTATTTTTTTAAATTAAAAAATGCACCTAAAATAATGAGAGGGAAAATGAGTTTGCCTGGAATGGAAGAGACAGAAAGCAATGGAAATAAGCAAAAAGTGTGTATTGGGGACATTGCATTTTCCTTATCCACTTTATTACATTAATGTATATTGCAAAAGGAAAAGACAGTGTCCAAGAGATGAGAATGGAAGTCAAATCTTATTTCTGCCCTGAATTTAAAATGAAAAAATTAAACATTTGAAGCAACAAAAATTATACAGGTATTTGTAAGCCAGAATCAACAATGACATTAGTGCTGCTTATCTACATTTGACAGATTATAGTGAGATCTTGAGTTACAGCTTTGTGGTTATGCCAGTCTTCTGTCTTCATATGTTATTACCTTCACAAAATATCAACCTTGAATACTAACTCTTCCAAAAGCTATTTTCCTTTCAGAGGTATGGTATCCAAGCAAATTGAATCAAATTCAGAAGGGAAAGAAGAAAAGTAATCCTACTCTATTTATCTGAATCTGTTGAGAGCTTATTGATCGCATTTTTAGTTTTCAATTACACATTGCTGATTTAAAGGCATACAGTAACTTTCTGAAAAAGATACTCTGTGTGAAGAAAGTTTCTCTTGAGATCATATTTCATGGCTAAGAGATAATAAGGAGGAAAGCAAGAAAAAATGAATCTATTAAGAACGTTGTCAGACATGTTCTGGACTAGATCTGCCTGTGTGTGTGAATTTTCTTAAGAGGGTTTGCATGTCTTTGGAAGTCCCTATACAAACACTCTAAATATCTAAAAATTCTTGAAAACACAGAGTTAACTGCTTTTTCCAATTACATACAAACAGGAAAATTTAGGTACTTTTTCTAAAATTCAGACTTTCTCTAATATCTCAGATTGGGCACTTCTGTGTTTTTAGAAATCGCAAGTCTGCCTTGGAAGAAAGTCCCGCAGAACTGAATGCAGGAGGTAAAATATGTAACTCTTTACTTATGGAAAACCCATCTGGTTTTGTTTGAGGTGTCAACCTTTCAATACAACATTCTCATGGTAACGTAGTTTCCATCAGCATGGACTGCTCAGGAATAATATTCTGTTGTTAGGTTATGTTTATTTAAATAGAAATTAGGACATTAAACTAATTAACTCAAACAACTGACATGCTTGAAAGCTAAGTGCTGGTTTTAAATGCCAAAGGTGTGAGATTTACTCTTGCCTTTTGAGGTAGCATTTCACATTTAAATGTAAAAAATTAAAAGGTGAACATGTATTATTGTCTCAATTTTTTCAGTTTAACTATTCCCATTGTTCCATTTAGAAATTCTGTCACAGATGCCTGAAATTGCTAATTTATTTATATATTTATTTTTATCTCAAATGTGCAGAATAGTAATTTAAATAAATTGACTCACTCTGTGTAACACAATTCAGCAGCAAAATGTATTTCTAAAGGAAAAGAAATTATTTTAAATACTTCAAACAAACTGAAAGGCTACTTTCAGCACACATAAAAAAAAAAAAAAAAGCAATGAACCTTCTGAAGCAGCCACTAGGATTCATCTCACCAAGACTGAATCCACACTTTTAGCACATCATTCCTGATTTTTCTGGCTAATATGAAAAAACAATAATTATGGTAAAGATATAGTTAGGAAAAAAAAAAAAAAAATAGTCCCATGTTGATAATCCCGCTTAGAACTGTTTCACAAATTAGTATAGTAACTTGCCTGACAAGCATGTAACACCCTATTGTGAATTATTGGCACAAGTTCAAAGTAGATAGAGGAATAACAAAGACCAAAAATATCCTGAACAAACAAAAAGTAGCATCAACAGCCTTTACTAATCCTCTGTTGTAGAAGCAATGGATATGTCATGCAAGCACAAGCAGTAAACAGCTCATCTGCTTGGGGATGGAAGAACAGCTGCAGAAAAGAACCTGCACTCCTGAAGCAGGAAGCAGACAGAATTTATGTACCTCCTCCAGAAAATCAGCTTTGTTAATTGCTTTTGGGGTAGGAAAGGTTAGGAAAAAGACACAAAAAGGTTCATTATAGAATTGATTGGGCTGGAAAAGACCTCCAAGGTCACCGAGTTGATGATCCAACACTGCCAAGCGCACAACTAAACCAAGTGCCACATCTACATGTGATGTAGGTGAGAGTGGCTCACCTCAAGAGAGACCTCAAAGACTGACAGACTGACTGAGGGCAAGAATTTCTGGTAAATGTATGTTGTTCCCAGTCTTAGTAAAATAAAGGAAATACAAAGAATATAACTTTGATCCTCATTTCCTCCATGATATCATTAACCAATCTTCAATGACCATGTTTTCATTCAGGATTATACAGTATTCTATTGCTTAAACACACTCTGTATGGGAAAATAAAACACGTAATCTAACACAGAGTTCTTGATTTTCACATGATTGCTTACCACTTACTAGGGAGAAATGGCAATGCATTATTTTGAACAGCAAGAAGTCAGGTATAATTCATCCTCACTTTAATTACTTATTTGAAGACAATATTCTTTCTTCAAATCAATTTGTAGTACATATTCATTGAAAGGAACATATCTTTTGCAAGTGTGAACTTGCACACATGCTAGAAACACTTTCTATTTTCATGCTTACTTAAGAATGGTAGGTGCAGTACAGTGTCACCCCTTCCACATACCTAAGCACAATTCTAAAATATCTCGGGTTGATTGCTCTATTCATGCTTCTCAGTTGAATAGTGAGTCCACTGTGAGTGATATCAAAGCCATTCTGAAAAAAAGAAGTTTAAAAAGGAAAGACTGCTTGCCTTTTGCCATTTACTAAACTGAATTAAAAAGGGGTATTTTTGTTGTTTTAGTTCAGAGGAAGAATGTTAGGTGCTCTGAAACAGAAAGTGTGAAAAGAGATACCTACAAAACACTATTTTATAATGCAGCCATGAAGGAGAGATATTTGAAACCCCCAAAGCAAAATTACACATCTTTTGTTTCATTACGGATTTAAAGACGAACCACATTTTCCAGGCAACCTTATTCACCAGGTATCTTTTAGTAAACTTCAGAATTATCCAAGACTTTATCGTCTATATTAAAAAGAACAAGTCAAGTAAGGTAGTCTTCTAAATGATACTAACATATTTTTCTTGTGTTTTTCCATGTTTGAATTTTTGCAAGTTTGTTTCTGGAAGAGTAGGAAGAGCTACATTAAATATCAACGTGCTAAGACTGTAAAGCCCACAAAGCAATAGTTCTAGTACGAAATTTGATAAATACGCATTAGAACTGAAAGAGAGCATCTGAATTTTGCTTTGAGAAATTACTAGTAAAGCAGAAAATGACAATGAAAAACCCTATCCTTTTCTATTGAATTTTAACAATTCAATTTTAATGCAGAAACAGGAGGGTACATATTTAAAAAACACATTCACATAAATTTAAGAAAGAGCTAGAGTAGGGAAAGGATAGGACTGGAATCAAAAGACAAAGTTGACAGGAAGGCAGAAAGGGAACAGAAAGCAGAGGCAGGACTAGGTCAAGAATATCATTAGACAAGAGAACTTAAGAGGTATTTACCACAGACAGCAAATGTCTATTTCAGATTTTGGGATTTCACAGGGTTTCAAGAGTCACACCATTCCTCTGTTACCCAGAAAATAGTTTTTGATCTCAGTGGAAAAACGTGCTTCTGGTTCCTGTGATATTAGAAAGTGTACACAAAGGAGAATAAAATACTGACCACCATTTTATCTCACACACAGACTCGTGTGTTGATGTTAACTGTTGGGAGCATTAGTGCAGGCAAGTGCTGCAATAGAAACCTGGACTTTATCCCACAGAGTTACCACTTCATAGAGGGTAAGTATAAGAACTTACCTATAGATATATAAGAGTAAGTATAAGAAGTTAAGATAAGTATGCATTCATTCATTTTAAGGGTGCTTACTCTGAGGTTTAGTGAATTTAGTGCAGATTTAGTGAAGCTGACTGTTCACAGCTACACTGGAAGACAAGGAGAATAGTTCTTTGTTCACACAAAATCACTTACTTCAGACAAGTCTGACTCACCAACTTTCCCACACAAAATTTTCATTCTAAATTCTTAGCGTCTCCCTTCTAAAATGAGGGCAACATTAACTTGCTTAGGAATTCTCTACTGAAGCTGCCTGCTTCCTTCCAAACATAGCTCCTGGGCCCCACAGAAGGTGGGATCCATCCAAACAAAGCTGTAGCTCCTGAGTTTTGAACCAGCATTCCCTTTATGTCAGTGGGATGGTAGTGATGGCTCTGTGAATATCTGCACATGCAGTAACACAGGGCACCCTGTGCATCGGCTCTGACAGGGGAAGGAGAGAGTGATCATCTATTTAAAGTTGGTAACACCCATGGAAAGGCCAATTAAGCTTGCATGAAAAGATCTTCATTAAAGTAATTCTTACATTTTAAATGAATTACTTTGCTTATTAATAATATTCTCATATGATTTCCCCCTGAATGTGTATCTCTGTATATTACATGTGCACATACAAATTATTCTGCTCAATAAAAAGACTCTGGTAACAGATATAAAACAGAATCCTTTCTGCTGTACCAATTCAGCAAGAGGAAAAAACCTAGGGAAGCAATGAAAACTAGCAGAAGACTGAATTGCAATTGTGTTGGGCTAAAGAACCCATAGAAAAAGAAAAGAAAGAAGCTGCAGCATTACAGATTGAATCCACTGCCAAAACTAATGTCCAGCCAAAAGACCATAGCATAAGATACATCAAAAAATCAGAGTTTTCAACAGCACACTAACCTTTAGGATCAGTGAAACTATCTAATTGACAGATAATTTCATGTTCTCTAGGTGAGCTATCTTTAAAATCACAGACAAGATCACTGAATGGAAAGCTAAATCTCAATGGATGAAACAGATTGAAAATTGAATCTGATGTTTGTATCTCTCCAATTACCAAGCAAAGTGTTCCAACAACAGGCATAAGAAGAAATGTGACAAAATTCTGTGTGAGACTGGTAATGTTACCTTGGACGTTTTAGCTGAAAGCAGCGAAATAAATGAAACAACATTCTCAAGAAAATATTATGTATAACAGAAGGGCTGATAGGATTTTTAGCAGAACCAATTGTATACTGAGTTTCTAAAATATGTATCAACATTAGAAGATAAATGCACGACACTCTTATATGCCTAGAGTTGAAAAATCAGAGAAAGAGCATTAAGCAAGCCTGAAGTCATCTGTTATACTCCTTTCTGTTCACATTTACATGAAATCCTTATAACTTTGGTGGCAAGAGATTGAATATGTATACTGTTTCCCTTGATAGATGAATCCATTATCCTCAGTTTAGAACCAGCTGCCAGTGGAAATATCTGCATTAGCAGAGTCTCCTATAAAAACATTTTTGAAGTAAGAAAAACTTCTTACAGCTGACCAGATGTTATCTCTAATGAACCAAAATATTTCCTAAACTTCTGTAGAAAGCAAACATTCTCATTATGGGAATTCTACTGAGTTAGTTCCATGAACCTAGCGATTCATCAGTATTTTTATTTATTTTTGAAACTTAGTTTCACTAGAAAATGCTGCTTTTCCTTTTGAATGTTTCATGTACGATGACACCATCTATGTTAATTTATAAAAGAAAAGGCTTTGCTTCATAAATATATAAAAAAGCACCTGTGTAATTCAGACCAATATAAAATTCTAAAATGCTATGAAGTTTAGTGAGAATTCAGTTCTGTCTGACATTTTTAATTCATTTAGCAAAGCTATGATAAGGGTTAGCAAATCTCTTTCATAGTCACTATCTGCCCCAGTTCCCTCCTATCCCTCCCAAAATTTGTAATTTTCATCTCTTTTGTATCCATTCTCAGTCCACACTCCCAGCACACAAGCTGCTTGAAATCACTTCATTTAAGAGAAATGTTCAGCCAGAAGCAGCAGTGGGAGTGCAGAAACCACAGACACAGAATAATTATTTCTTTCGGGGAAACAAATACCTAGCAGTTACTTGCTGTGCTACGTTGAGGGAAAAAGCAGACATGTAAGGAGATGTCTGCTTTATGCTTACAGGCTCGAGGCTGCCAAAGAAATATGATCAGGACCTTGGTGTTAGTTTCAGTTATGGTTTAAACTCCCTACAGCAAAGTTTGTATATACTGGCTTTTATTATCAGATGTTGGGAAATATTGCTAAGCATTCTAACAGAGCAGTGACAAGTGACTGTTTTTTAAAAAGAATATTAGTCTATTTTATTTTTTTTTCCCCTTTTCAAGACAAGATAACAAATCTAATCCTCACAGCACCATCGTAATATTCTTCCTTTCCTCTCTCTACGCTGATACAGAGAGTGGTGACATCGGTAATTACAAGTGCCAGCACCCAGGTGGTACACAAGGCTTTTGGTATCAGGCCACTTCTTCATCTTGTGGACAATAATGTTAATCAGGAAGCAATCCAGGCTTCCACCAGAGAAAAATCATGACCTACCCTATTTGAATTAGTGCTGGATAAGTCCCAGATGAGTTAGTACAGCTGAAGCCTAATTAAATCCTATCCCATGCATCTTGACTGTGTTGCTGTGTGTCTAGAACAATGAATGAGTACAGGTCTTTTAGGGATAGATCTTTAAAAAAAAAAAAAAAAACTTAAAAAAAATAAAAGCCTTCTTTTAGATTAGCTATCAGTCAGAGCACAAAGGTTTCAGCCACAGCTGTTTTGATTTGTCTGTCCAAAATGAACCTTTCCATGGAGATGTACTCATAAGAGCAGACTGTGTCAAAAGTTCCTATTAAACTGCCACTAATAGAAAGAAATTTCAGAGGCAGAAGCTTTTATTTCTGGCATCCAGCTTGAGGAAGTTAGAGAAGAAATGCTGAAGGTCAAGGCTGCTAGAAACTTTTATGAAAATGCCAAGAACTTGTTAAAGGAGAGATCATCTGCTATCATCTTTACAAACTGCAAAGGAATTCAGTTTTATTTGAGAAGGGTCCTTCTAAGAGTCTTCCAGACTACTTAGTTAACAGAAAGACAAAAGAAGGTTTTAGGGTTCAGATGCCAAACCAGGTAACAATTATTCAGACAATAATAGACTCTGAGAGACTTTGTCTCTTCCTTCATAGATAAGTCCATAGATAAAATGAATTTTTTCCTCTTCATCTCAGTTGATCCGTCCCAGAAAAGTCTCATGCTTGTGCACCTCCTTCCCACTCAGATTAGAGCTGAGCATGGACCACAAAGGATCCTAGCAGCTATTGCTCCCCACAACAGGCAAACAATCTTCTTCTGCAAAGAATCAGAGCCCATGTTGTCTGCCTAATGTCAATCATAAGACACTGAAAGGAGCACAGAGTGCTTCTGAGGAAAAGACCTGCCCAGGCTCCATGAAGCATGACCCCAGGTGTGCTTTCCCCAGGTCATTCCCTGCCTGTTTCAGCTGAGCTGAGATATAACTGCCCTAAGAATTATCAAACCATGGACAGCAAATACAGCAGCATGATGGAGCTGCTAACTTGGATGCCATCAGTGCATGGCGTTCAGCAGCAGGAAAAGTTGTTTTCCTACGGACATCACCAATAGGAGCACTAGGACAAGCATGACAGGGCCAGGTGGGTGTGGAAGCCACAGGAAGAGCAGATCCTGGAGAAGTATAAGTGGCAGGAGCTAACAGCCCACACGTCAGCCAGTCTGTACAACCTGAGCGCCGCACACGTCACGTGCTGCTTCTCTGGACATCCAGAAGAGGGGCAGCAAGAAATCCTGAGAGTCATTCCAGTAGGCTTCAACAGGGGACAGAGAGGGTCTCGCAGATCTGCAGGCATGGTCAGCCTGGGAAAACCCAGAATGGTGGGCAGGGCTTGGCCCAGGACCACCACAGTCCACAGCATCCAGCAAGTAGATCAAGCTTGCAGGAGCTGCCTGGGTACGATGAGCATCTGTGCACCTGACTTTCTTAGCCCAGAGCATGTGAAGATATGTCCTAGTGCTTGGGGATATGTGGGTGGGGATCAATGAGTCACACCAGTTTTGTTTTTAAAAGGAATCCCAATCCCCTCCTGTAAAATCTTTCTCTAAGATTTGCTGTGCTGTCACCAGTGTTGCAATATCAGGTGCTATGTTTGAGGCATAACCTCTTCCACGGGCAGTTTTTCAATATCTCCAGGGGCAGTGACTCAACCACTTTCTTGGGAAGCCTGTTCCAATGCCTGAAAACCCTTTTGGTGAAGAAATTGTCCTAATATCCAACCTAAACCTCCCCTGGCAGAACTTGAGGTAATTTCCTCTTGTCCTGTTGTTTAGCAACAAAGCTTAAGGTGTTTTCTATGGGAAAACATCCCTTTGAGGTGACCAAAGGCAAAGAGTCATCCCAGGATCAATTCTAATGTTCCCATACATGTCATAAGTTCATCAATAAAATTAAGTGTGTCTTAAGCTACACAGACACACAGCTCTCGGTGAGTCCTGCTCTGGTAAATATTTTGTTTGGAAAGTGCTATAAGTGAAAGCACCTTGGAGAAGACCAATATTATCTCATCAGAGGTCTGACCTTCACATTGAAACTATCTCCCACAGAGTCTGAAAATTTTGCCATTTGCAATTGGTTTTGGAAAAAAGTTTTGGTTTGTGTTAAGAAATAAAAAAATTCTCCTGTATCCTTGTCATTTAGTCTTTTCCAACCTGACATTAAAGGGTTCCTAACTGATTTGATTTCTAAAGCAAAGGTATACAAAGTTAAAACTATAAAGCTTTAGTACTTCTGTTTCAGGCCTCCAGGGAATCTTTGCAGCTATTCTTTTCCAAGAATTATAGCTGATCAGTCTGAGTTTTTACTTCATACAAGAGAAAGAAAAAAAAGTCCTTTAATAAGAAAATTTATGAGTCTGTCCTTTAATTCTTTATAAATCCTAGCCATAGTTCCTTATAACCTTGCTCTTTCCTATTAGTGCTTGTGTGCACACACATATTTTTAATTTATTTTGTTATATCTAATTTATTATTTGACATTTCACTGTAGAAAGGGTTAAAAAAACTACTTTAAAATGTTCTGAAAATTCATGGCTGTCATCTGGAAAGCAGTAATACAATCTCTATTTAGAGTGCACATTCTTAACAGCAGCAGTTTTGGTACCAAAAGCTTCTCTGAAGTATCTGTAATGTCATGGCAACCTGGTATTTATATTGCATATAAATTCAATTATTTAATAGCTTTGAGTGTACTATCTGCCAAACCCTATTTTATTAAGCAAACAAAAAAATTCTTTGTCCATACATTTACATTTCCAAAGTAGTTCTGAACTCTACAATATTGTTTATAATTAATAGAACAATATTATTTTTAACCCATGAATTAGCTTTCTAAATTTGGTCTTGGAAAGCAATCTAAATATCTGAGCTTTAAGAACAAATTTAGCTACATTATTGGGGGGAGGGTAAGGTACAGAACTGAATATTTGTGTTGTGGTTAGTGAATTTTCCAATTACATCGGATTTGCAAAGGAAATGTACTTCCAGTAACCCATATATTTTTAGAGTTATGTAGACATGCTGTGTACAAACACAGACATGGTACTTGGATTACTCGAAAAAAAAAAAAAGGATAAAATATAGATGGCAACATTGCCTGTAATATCAGTGAATCAAGCAGAGAACTGTTTTTGTGTTTTCATCATATTATGATAACATCAAAGCATGCAGTTAGACAATGACATTTCTGGATTAAATCCGATGTTCTGAATGCAGTCCCAGTACTGTTTCTCTCTATTCTTTCATTATGTAATCAGTATTCTCTAAAGAGATCACTTTAGCAGACCTTACTCTTTTTGCCTCAGAGCAAGCCTTTGCACTTCCCAAAGACTGGGTCTTCTATCTTGCATGATCGTTTTCACAAACTTCTCTGGAAGTTGAATCTTACTATTTTCCCTCGTTCTACCCTGAATCATGTACTTACACAAATTATTTTGGTGTTTGAATCCACAAACTTGTGTTAAACTTCTAAAGTGAAAATCAGGCAATGCTGGGTAAGCTTTCCAAGATGATACACAGGTACATTAAGTAGATGTGAATCTGTAAATTCAATAAGAAACTCACACTATAGAAGGCTTTTTCTGAGGATTTTCTTGTCAAATATCACTCAGTCACTTTGACAATACTTCCAGACCACAATCAAACTGGAAATGGAAAGAATTTAAGGAAGGAAATCTGAAATTCATCAAAATAACTGAGAATATTGGTTAAGGTATGCTGCTGCCTAAGCCACAATGTCACTATTAAAACATTTTAGAAACAGCTGCTAGGATGAAAAAAAATCATACTTTCTTCTGCCTACTCTTTCAATACATTTCTTTTAAAATCAGTTTAATATAAATTAATTTCTAGGTACAAACACCATCAATAACATTGTCAACGTTATTTCCCAAAATGGCAATGTATGCCACATGTAAATTAAGAATAACACTGAGTTATTAAAGAAAATGTGATTTCAAGTAGAGTCCCAAGGCACATTCAAAACAAACACGGAGCTTCTTTCTCAGGTGTAGGATTTCCATGTCACTAAAATGTTACTGAAGTATGTTTAACAAGGGAAAGCAGGATAGTACATTTTTATTAAGAAGCAGCTTTTATGAAGAGCCTTTTCAGTTGTCTGTTTTCTTTTGTATTTAGACACCAGGTAAAGAACAGAAGCATCCTTCTTCCACTCTGCCTTGAAAATGTTACCAAAGCAGCACTCATCCGGATACTAGGAGTCACGCTAAGTCAGTATTATAATTTTGCCATTTGGATAAACACAAGAATACAATGTGTGGTGATTAACTCTTACACAGCTATTGCTCTTGCTACATACATGTTTTAATATTTATGTATTCTAAAATATTTTCTTCACAAAGTTTGCACCCTTCACCTCCTTCCACACAAATATCTCTTGTTTGGACAAATTATTTTTATATACAAGCGGTGTTAGGAATAATAAGTAGTAAGTCACATTAGGTAGTTAAGATTACCCTGAATTTTTAATACATTTGCAAACATTAAAATATATTTACAGATGTGAATTTTGAAAAAAAAAGGTAAAGAAAAATATTTTAGTGGCTAGTTTTATTAGTTGAAACATCTCATATAATTAAAGTAATTAGCATCCTTCAAGGAATATCCAGATATATTTCAAGGTCATTAAACATGAACACTGGTGGATAGGATTTATTTTGAATATGGCCTAAAATCTTAACATCCTTTCTTTCAACTGCTACATAGACAGAAAAGTTTTAATTTTTCTGCTATATGAGTATGCTGGACTTAAAAAGGGCTTTATGCTTTCACGTTTTTTAATGAGAGAGCATTCATATTGGATACTTTGATGAAAAAGCAACTGAAAGCTTATGAAAACAATTTTACGTAGCTACACACACTGATCATTTAATACCACCCCGGTTACTAAGATAATTATTTAAGTAAAGAGTACACTTACATTCATTTGCCTAACTTCCAGGAAATTTAAGCAGATTCTAGAGAAGTAAGAACTACAGGTTGTGTGCTTCCTGTATTCAGCTTAAATCCAGGAAGCCCCAGTGCCTGCACACACATAAGGAAGGAAAGAAAAAACTACTAACAATGGTTTAGTGGAATACCTGAACAAAAGACTGTATGTAAGTACAAGCTAAAACTCCAAATTATGAAGGTGTTCCTAAACACCAGATGTTCTCCTGATATGTGTGCATTAGCAGAAAAGGTACTGATGAGCTAAAAAGGCTCAAAGGATTAAATTAGAAACAGATACGCGGAATCAAAGAGAACTAATGTCGTAATACACATCTTAGTACTTGAGACAGTAACAATAAGAGATCACAGTATCAAACCAAACTATAAAACTTTAGTAGTGAGAAGTTTCCTAAATCATGGTAAAAAAAGTAGATTTTCATAATACTAACAAAAGAATAAAAATAATGAACTAAACAAACAGTATCTGAATGGAATTGTATCCTGCTATGACTTTAGCTATTGCTATCCTAATCTCAGTCTTTAAACAATGATTTTCTACCAGTGGCTTTTCTTCAGAATCGTCCTGACAGGATCACTTCATCCCATGCTGTTTGCAGACACACACAAAATATACAAAGTTATGGCTGAATATAAGAGAGCACTCTGAAAGAGTCTGAATGCAGACGGATTTTAACCTTTAGGAACAGAATTAAGTAACCATAGCACCTTACAATTGTTAGTTCTCTTAATTAAATCAGGCATGTCTGCATCACTTATCAGTTTCAGTCCAGAGGATGCAAAATTCAAAGCAACTTGTAAAATGTTCACACAGCTGAATCCAATATTCCTGGATTTTCATCCTGGAAAATGCTGCAGTAAAGTCATGTATCTGGTCAATAAAGGTCAGCACATCCTGAGAGCCTCTAAAAAGCAATCTAGACACTCTAAATAAACAGCTGAGATAAAATGGGAGCCATCAAGATACAATTAGGAAACAGCAGGTTCAGGAACACCAGCAGAATGCAGACCATTTGAAAATAGCTTCGTTTTCTCTTTTGAGTGCATTTGATTTCTATTTAAAGCTCCGATAACACAGATACAATAACCATGTACATAAATTAATATGACTGCATTTTTTCCCTAATTGTCTGATGCAGGCTGAAAGGACAAATTCTTTTTCTATAAAAAGTAACTACTCATACGTATAACATTTAACAATAGCTTTCATGTGGCAAACTCCAAGAATTATATATTTTACTATGTAAATGGCAAATTTAGAGGGCTCTTTTTTGCACAGCCTCAGCCTGTAGTACCAAATTAAAGCATGTTTCTTAGGATTGACCCTATTTAAGGTATTACCTGTATTCCTCTACAAAGGGAAAGTTTCAGTGGAAAGTACCTAATACATAAAAGTTAGGGCAAGTTACAAGATTGGACATAGAGAAGAAAATATTTTCAAGTAGTTTGGATTTTCTCAATTTCACTCTTTCTGGGTTTAAAGCAGAGGAGCTGTAGAGTTAAGCAGGGGAATTAGGTATGAAAACAAGCACACATGTGTACACAAGCATTTGAAACAAATTTATTAAACCAAATTCCAATTTATTAAACCAGAGCAAATCTAAACAGCATTAAAAAATCCACCACTGGCCTGCTGCTACACAGCAGGAAATGCACCTTACTCAGCAACCCCAGTCTCAAGCCTACCTATTATCCAAAAAGGTACCTCAGTTTTCTCCCCTAGAACTATACGTAAGAAAGAAAGTGTGCACAGTACGAAATGGACTTATTGAAACAGAGAACAAAAGAAGCAGGATCCTCTCTCCACCGAAAACACAGGAATTTTCCCTCCTCTATACTTTCAGAATTTCATTTTGGGTTTCCTCAATTTTCTTTTGTTTAGCTTTCTTTTTTTTTCTTCTTTTTCAAACAGGTCGAAAGTTCATTACTATCTTCAGTTTGAAAACCTAAAAATAAAGAAGTCATTCAAGTGCAAATAAAGAAAACCACATCAGTCTACTTGAGGCCATCTTTTCCCCCTTGCAAGCTGAATTACATAGCACTGACAAAATAGTGGCATCAGTGCAAGCCTTCAGACAGCAAATGTTGGGTAGAGGGCCAGACAGAAGCCACAAGAGGTGACCAGAATTGCTAGCTAGTTCTCCTCATCCAAAGCAAACAAACAGACAGTGTCCTGTAACAAATGAATTCAGAAAAAAATGAACTATTGTTTTTGCAATCTCACAAGGGACACATAGCAAACACACAGAAATGTTGTGCTGTGTATATATGGAAAGCACACCCATGGGAATAAGCTACCCAAAAGCAGGCACGTGGTATTTACCAGGGGAATTTGCACAACGGGATGTGTCTCACATTTCTTCAGGTGGAAGTTACATGTAAGGTCTAAAATATCCAATTTTAGGATATTTTAGGACAACTGGGTATCCTGGTGTCTAACACAGGAAGGTAGGAACTGCTTGGACAATTACCTGACTTTTGCATGGCTAAGCCTCCACGGGAGCAGCCCTACCTTGGGAGCATTCAGGTATAAAACAAGTTGTAGGAAGAAAGCTTTACCTTGGGATATGTCAGGTGTAGTGGGGCATTTTCAAAACTAATCAGCCAGGATACACACTTAATTCTGCCTCTTTACAGGCGGTACAAACGTTGTTTACAAGGGTGAGAGAGGGACAAGAAGCGACACCGCTGCACAGGGCTAACGCAGAGTTCCTATTCTCCAGTGGTTAAGTAGATTTGCCAAGACAACATGCTTTGTTCCTGTCTTAGCTTTGTAACTCACAGAGATTAGAAAAGACAGCACACTGTGGAGCATGGAGGGAAAGGGGATGAGGGGTGAGCACACCATAATTGTGCTCCGCTACCAAATGTTATTAATCCACTGGATAAGCATCAGCACACACAAGTCCCTTCCACTTTTGGACCTCGTCCATCAAGAGCTGTGGTAATTAGACACGGGACAGAAGCAGTTTGCAGCTAAGCAAACAATTTTAAAATGTATATATATATGCATATATATTTAAAACAAGAATTCAGTTATGAAAATATCTGAGAACACATCTATTTATTAAAGAACAACTGAGGAAAAACCCTAAATTCCATGTTATTAGATATTGCTAAATTCTTTAATTGACTTGACAGTTGCTGTAGCAGGGGTTTAAGACAACTATCAATAAGAAAGCCCTCACACTTTTCTTCTGATGTCACCAAAGCATCAGCCCCTTCATTAAAATATTTATTGTATTCCAGCAGTTCTAATCTAAAGCTTCATTGAAGAGGTTATGAAGATATTGCCAGCATTCAGACATGGACACATATTTCCCAAGTACAAGTGAGCTAAACAGAATACGAATATTGGTATAATAACATGCTCTGTAGTCCGCTGAAATTCGGTGCTTACATTTTTATTTAAACAAATGGTGCACAAGTGACAGGAGCATTAATTGACACAGACATTTCTCATTTCTAAAGTAGCTCATTTGGTGGAGCCACTATCAAATAAAATTCTGTAATGGTTAAATTATAGGGCATTTCAAGGCAGCAAATTGATCAAAGTGGTTGGTTTTTTCTTGCTCTGAACACAAAGAACAGATAATTTTAGTGTGGTTGTGTGTTTGCATACCTTGTACCTGAAATACAATACAATGAGGGTCTGTACTCCGAACAAAAATGAGGATCCCTTTTTCTTCCTGAGTACAGCTGAAACCAGTGAGAGTAATAAATATGTGAATATATATAAAGAATATGACCCTATCAGAACTCGCGCACTTACTCTTTCCCTGTCCAGATTGCTGACGTGCAATAACAGGAGCTGCATCCAGCTGAAAATCTTTCTGAAGCCCTGGCTGAAAGGCAACGGTTACAGTAGGATGTGCATGTTCTCTTCCAAACAATTATTTTCCTCTTCTAATTGTTGATTAAAAGTTTACCAACATTTCCATCTGTCAGGATTTCCATCCACACTAAGGCCACTAAGGCCACAGTACTGCAAGGCAGCCTTTAATCACATCTAAGCAATGTTACAGATCTGATTGCATGTGTTTCTCAAATAAAATCATACAACTTCCAGTATTCACAGAGGTAAAAATTGAATGCACCAACTTACTACTTCCTAATAGAACAAAAGAGATTTCAAACCAGCCAAAGCTGATAAAAGGCAAGAAAATATTCACATTTACCTCAGACATCTCTATTAGTCATAGTGGAAATCTGAAATTCTTCCTGAGCTTGCAAACAACAAATATAAAACTGCTATGAATTTAAAATACCAAAATATGCCTTCTATATTCTTGGTTTCCTGATAACATTTCCTACTTTGTTTCCCAGACATGCATACACATCTGAAATGTGGCCTCTATGCATGTGCCTAAGCACACAAATCCAATTCTTGACCTCTACCACAAACTGCTGCGAGACAACAGCTCAGTTCAGACAAAAATAAACAAACAAACCCAGTGCTGGAAACACAGAAAAACCTCTCCTGGGTTTCCTGGGCCAAGGTAAAAGAAAGAGAAACACGTACACAGAGCCAATCTTCTTACACCAGCAAAACCAATACTTTTCCCTTCTCCATTCAAATCTGCCTCTGAACTTCGCTCCATTTCATGCAGCTGCCATGTCTTGGGTATTGCCCTCCTCCAGAAAAACAAGAAATGGGAAAATACTGCACGACAATACAGAGGAGAGCAAAGAATTGTGAAACCAGGGAACAGCTGCAACAAAAATGGGCATCAGAAATGAAGGGAATGTCCTTTAAACAAAGGAAGTCCATTTCAGACTAAAACTATTCTAAACTGTTCCCTATACTTTTAGTTGTATAACTTTGCTTTCATGAGTTTTATGACCAGAGTGTTGATCAGATTACGGCGAGTCAATAAAAAATGGTATGTTGGATGTTGATCCCATCTTTTCCTTAACCCTCTACCATCTCTCACTCCCTGCTTCAGTGGATATCAACTAATTTCCCCTGGGGAAAGGGAAGTGTTTAGCTGAAATAGCTTTACATTTTTATTTATTTTAACAAAACTCTCGATGCTGTTTATTTAAACTCTACAGGTTCTGTGAAACCCTGAATTATATTCCCTCTAGTCTAAAATGATTTGACTTAAAATGCATTTTTCTGGTAGCTCTCTGGCTAGCAAGCGCTCTGCTTTTTTTATGTTTCCAGATACAGGGACCCAAAAGGGTTTTTATTTAACAACAGCTCAATAATTACCTTTTCTAAATTCCCATCTCTCCACTATTGTTTCTGGCATATTAGTTTTCAAGGTCTCAAAGTTCACAGCAGGTTTTTTTTTTTTTTTTTTTTGCAAGAAGAGTGATAAAGTGCTTGCATTATGAATAGTAATTTTATTCTCTACTACTGTAGCTGAATACAGTGACATGCAAGCTACCTGGTTTCAATATTCCATTGCAAATTCCTGAGGGTTCTGTGTCAGCAGCAACACGTTTAGCAACCTTGAAGAAACCTTTTCTTTATGTTGATGGTTTTATTTATTTAAAAAACCTTCCTCATCTGGGTAGGCACATAATGTGCACGGACTCACCTGCAGGATGATCCAATGGTATGGAAAATGTTCTAAAATTGTCAACAGCTGTTAAATCGGATTAAAAAATGAGCATAGCTTAGAATGCTCCTTAGGTATTGTATTTTAATGAGATAAGCACATCACATCCTCATTCTGCTTTGAATGTCTTTTGATCTGGGATGTGGGGATCTGAAGGATCTTGCAAACATTAACATTGTAGCAAGCATTTGCTCAGTTGGTGTTAATTAATTAATTAATTAAATATTGTTATGCTGAGCTACTGCTGTTTGCTATTTGAAATTTGAAGCAGGTGGCTTTTTTCTTTATACAGATGACAACTTTTGGCTATACACAGATTTAATTTCAGGTTTAGGTGATTCTATGAAAGTACAGCATGTTGCCAAAATCCTACTTTAAAAGAAATATTTTCATTGACATAAATTGATTATGAAAAAGAAGTAATAACTATTGAGAAGGTATTTTGTTTCAGTTAAAAAAATAAATTAGTAATTTTATGCTTGAGTCAAACCTCAAAAATGTGACACTATTTCATTTACTGAAACATAAGAATATTCTATACTATTCCTTTTCCCCCTATATACAGCATATAATGGAAATAAAACACTGTAGTCCACAAGCTATACTGTTAAAATTATTCATCTAAAAGGTGATTTTCATTATTCAGATTTACATTTTATGATTCAAATGCAAATTCACAACAGTTTTTCCCCAGTAAATAGGGGAATATAGGTATTTGCAGTTTGAACTACAAAACATCGGGGGTTTTATATTAACTTCCAAACAATATAAAGTGAGGAATTCTTATATGAAATGAAAATTTTAAACTCTATCAGACCTTCTTAAAATAGCAGCTTCTGTAAACATGTGTAAGTGGCTAATAGGAAATATCTCTTTACGTGTTACACACACATCGTTATTACTGAATTTCAGAATTTATCATTTTAAGGTGTTTCCATAGATTTCCAGATGTATTTAAGACAGTAAACAATCACTGGGTTTAAGTTAGACAAAAGTTTCAGTTAGCAAAAATTTCAGTAGAAATCTATTTACTGTATTTCCATTGTTGATGTTCTAAACCCACAGCACAGATTCAAAAACAACTAGTTTCCAAACACTGACTTACTTGTTCTAACCATTAAGTTAGTCTCAAGTTCTAATATTATGAAATCAGTCACAGGAAATAACTTTATATTGAAATCAGCTGTCTGAGTTTCGACTGGCTACAACTCCTTAGGAATGCTTATTTTTTTTAATGCAGTGTAATTTCTACCAGCCCTGTATCTATCCCACAATTCAGTAACTTTAATGCAACCTAATGCGGTGTAACTGGACGGATGAGGCAGAGGGTAGGAAGGCTTCAGCGCCGTGGAAGTGTTCATGACTCCTGCACTCATGGAACCAAGGATAAAACCTGCAGCTAATTTAAATGGATAGAATTGCACAATATCTCAATGAACATATTTTCTGATCAGAGAGTGACAGGCTCTGAATATATTATCGACAGTAGCAGTGAGGATACTCCAGTGCTCTTCCTTCTGCTCGATGGGCTCTGCCGGTTAACACGCCTGATTTCACACGCTGAAGCTCCTCTAACTTCCCAAATTAGGTAGGGTGGAAAAAGCATTAAATGAGTCAGGTTATTCTGTTCACCCACCTGTTATGAAAAATAAAAGTAAATAGTGAGCAGGCTGGGCAGAAAAAAATTCACTAACCAAGATTTACCCTCTAACAGAAATAAATGAGAATGAGTTCTCTCAGCTGTGTTATCTATGTTTAGAAGTTCTTCCATAACCATAATTTTTAGCTCTCTATAGCTCACTAAAAATAATCTAAAACTACATTTTCAAGGTTAAAACAGTCTTTACCACTCAAGAGCCGCAATCCAAATTTAGAAGGGCCATATACTTACCCTGAATCACAACACAAGTTCTAATTTTGAAAATTGAGAATATTATAAAATGATCTGAATATAGACACTACATGTGCAATACACGAACTAAAGCTTTACTGAAACTTTGGGGAAAATTTATTTAAGAAACCATTCATAAATTCAGATGATCACATTTTAACCATTCCAGGCCTACTTTCGTATTTGATTTCTTGTGTGGGGTATTCCAAATTTGAGCAGCTACTGATGAAACCCACAGATGTTAGATGTGCAGTAAACTATATTTTGGTATAAATTCAGACTTTAAAAGAGCCAGAAAAACTGTACATTGAGATGCATGTTCATTCCTTAGTGAATGAGCTTGGAAATTTTATAGTGTCTACACATAATTGTAAAATTTGCATATCATTGAAGCAAAATGAACATCGCATTAAATTAAGTTTCTGGAACTTTTTTTCATCCAGATATATTTCTTGTACCGCATGTTCACAACACTGACTTAACCCATAATTACTAGTTTAACACATAATAATTTTGGTGTCATTTGCCGTTCTGAAAATGTCTTAAAATGCAAATATACTTGCAAGAACAACATATATTTCCTGTCACATTTTATATTAATCACCGCTAATAGTAATAAAAACATCATATTAATCATTAGGAGCAAGTTAAAGCTACAAGACTGTTTCGGGGGAAAGGACAGGGAAGGGATAGATGGGAAGATTTGGGGTCTTTGACGATAAGGAAGGATAATTAGAGATTATTAACATACTCCAATTTTCCTCCCCTCCAGTGAAATTCTTGTAGAAATAGGTCAACTGAGATTGATTTTGCAGTGGCTTTGAGCTGTTTTCACACCACATGCCCATCTTTTTGAAGGGTGTAAGTACAGTCTAAGTGCTAAAAAAGTATTTACGGAGGGCAGAGTAAAGCAGATTTTTCAGAGATACACAGCTAAGCAAAGTAATCTATCAGTGCAACTGCAGTACATCTGCACTACCAGGTCAGAGAAGGTTGATGTCCCATCGCGAATTGGGTGGAATATCCAATCCTCTAGCAAACACCTCTGCATGTGGATAAATCTGTTTCTACACTACTTCATCCTTGGAAACCATCTTAAAGACTTTCAGAAAATTTGTTTCTACATTACTCCAAGTCAGAGAAACTGAAAAAAAAATGAGATGCAAGGACTAAAGGAGAAGTTCAGGTGGACAATTTTCTCCAGAAGAATCAGGCTATTTGGGTCAGAATAACCAACTGTACAAACATAGGGTGAAAAAGAAGAGTCTAAGAGACAATTTCTTTTCAGGAAATTACCTGTGGGATAGAACGGATTACATGTGAAACATGCTGCTGTAAAAAAGACAAAAAATTTCTTCAGCTACAGTTAAAGAGTCTTTAGAAAACATATGAAGTTATTTCTTTATGTTTTTCCCAGCTCAATGCTGCATTCAGGTTTGGACATTACATTTAAAGACTGGTAGAAACAAAGCGGAGACGGTCCTAGAAAAGTTCTGGAAATAACCACAGGTCTAGACAATAAGATGTCTCCTTTAGATTGCATAAACTGGAGTTATTCATAACAAGGTGAAAGCAATGGGGAAGATACCGATACTCAAAAATATAACAAGGCCACAAAGGAAAGGGATCTGATGAGGCTAAGATTCAAATTAGATGATGAATGGGAAAAAGAAGCGCCAAACGAATTCTAACTTTAAAATATTCTACTCAGCTCCCACTTCAAAATAATCTAAGTAAGATAAACTATATGCAACTGGTTTTATTTTCTCTGTAACTGCCTTGAAGACAGCAAATAAAACATATTCTTGATTTTTAAACAAAGAGGATAAAATAACTTCTCTCTGTTAGTTTCAAAACTCTGGGTATTTTTAAACAGAACATGATATATATTTACAATTTATAACTCGACAGCCCTGCTTGAAATTATTACTAAAACTTAAATACTTGCCACAGTAAATTGCAACACTAAAATTGTCTAGTGATACAGCAGGAAGGAAAAGGCAAACAAGCAGAAGATCGAATAAATGTTTTGGAATCTTCAGATATGGTAGAGAGAAGGACAGGAGGATTACAGACAGGGTTTTGGAAGTGATCTTCTGGGAATTACACTTCAGTTACAACTTTCTTTCATATAGTTGCCTTAGGATACTAGTGCTTAAAGGGCACAGCCAAACCAAAGACAATGAACCTTTTGCCTGATTAAGGACACAAGAATGTTAAAGTAGTAATAATTAAAATCAGAGCCCTAGCAGTTATACACTTCATCTCATTTGGACTAATCAAAGTGACAGAATTAAATACTTGCTCCTGCAGTATCAATGATTAGATGCATATATAAATTTTCAAAGTAAGTTCTGATATAAACGTAAACTTTCGACAGGGTAACAAAGATGAGATTAATAAATAGGCTTGGATGATCCATGTAATACTTGAGCTTGGAAAGATATATACTTCAAGGCTACTTTAAATATGAATGATTGATTTGCTCATTACAATGTTATACGGCTGGCTGTAAATATTAACAGAATGTTAATAAAAATTATACATTAAAATATTTTTGACTAGTATTTTCAGACAATGTTGTGTGTAAACATCCCAACTGTGATATAATCTATTGACTGGTTTTTGTTGCATTTGCTGAAAATCTAAGTACCGAAACCTAATGGTTTTTTCCTACATCAGTGGTAGACTACTTAAGAATTCTGTGCATTATTCATGCTTTCCATTTTCTTCCAAATTATATTTTGGTTAGAATGTTATTCTGAGCTCATTTTTCATTTCATTAATAAAAAGGCACATATGATATGAAGTAACTTGCAACATTTCTGCTAGAACATCTTGTTCGTGTGCTTTAATCTTTTGTGCTTAATAGCCTCATCAGACTGAAGTACTCAAACCACTGTTCTAAATATTGTGTTCTCAGCAGTAGCTGTCAAGCCTGGATTTAGTTGCACTAGAGTTAGGCAGAGTTTTGCACTGGTACCTGCAATTTACCTTCCCATAATTTTTGGTGCCAAAAATATACTCAAGTTTCAGATGAAAATCAGATTGATGTTGCTTGATGAAACCAAAAAGCTCAAGCATAACTTTTCCCAGTAGCTGTCTTTAAAATCATCACAAAATCAGAGGGGGGATAAAAACCTGCAGAGCTAATAATTCTACACAGTGTTACATAAAGCATTTTGGCTTTCAACATTAAAATCCAACTTGAAGAAAAGAATTTGAACAGAGGCAGATATGCATCTCAGGAACTTCAGCAGGGAACATTTAAATGCCTTCTTTTTTCACCTTGGGATGCTGGCTGTGCTTAACCATGGTGAAGACATTTGAGACCCAGTCTGTGGATCAATGGCTCCTGGCAACAGATGTACATTTTAAGCGTCCTTAGCCGGTCTGCCTTCCAGCAGGGAAGGGAAGAGAGAAAGGTGGCACTATTGGTTTAGACATACTGGGTTTGTAAAGGTCTTTGCTGCCCCATACCTGAGTTCTAAGTTGAGGAAACTTCTGAGAGCACTGGAAATCCTACCTGCTACTGAGAGAGACTGAGTTTTTAATTGAAACCCTCCTATACTGTAAAACAAAAACATGTCACAAAGAAAAACTACCACTCACTCCAAACCATAGAAACACATTAATTTTTTTAACTGCAGTTATGCTCTGCTTATTTCACTTTAAAAACACTCTTTGTTTTCCAAACTCTGTTTCTGATTTAAACATTATAATGATGATGGCTCTTGTCAAAGAATATGTATTATATAACTTGGAATCTTCTCTACATGGTCTAACTTCAGGAGACTTTTTTATCTTTAAAAAGCGTCAGAAAATGCCTATAAATTAACTGTTATTCAACTTCTTTTACTAGATGAACTTTCCTCGAAGGAGATTTACAGAACAGACGCTATCCCCGTCCAGAGCAAGGATGAGCAGAAGTAATTTAGGGACGACAAACTGTTATTTGATAGGTTTGCACTTTGTCATCTTTATCTCTGTGATTGTTTAAACTTGCCCAACAATGCCATTTGCAGTGGGCCATAACCAGTATACTTTGCCCTAATTAATTTTGTCATAATCTTACACAGTGTTAGCTGACATTTTGTGACTTCCAGCCTTTTGACATAGTAATGAATATAACCTTTAGCATGTTACTTCCAGGGTAGTGAGCGCTACTGACTTCAGTACCTCTTCTGGTTGAACTTGTCAGCAAGACGTAAGCGATGAGAATACAATTCATCCTGTGAAATGTTAAATTAATCAGGTCCATTGTCTATAAAGCACTGCCTCAACATGAGATGCACACCAAAATACGCTCTGCATGTGGGTTGTAAAGTATGATCTGTAGCTGCTGATGCTTGGTTTATTGACTGTTACACTATTTATTTAGTGTTGCACATATTCTAAGAGAAACATCACGAGATCTGAACTTGGTGTCATTTTTTATATCATCCCAAACCTCTTTAAGAACACCTATTGCTTCACCCTCTCTTGAAGCATAGCCAAGAAGGAATTTGTTGCCTGCAAAGCAGCAGTCGTCAAGAATGGAGTTTGGCAATGGTGATAAGAAGAGTGTTGTCTCTAGTTGAAAAGATAAAAGAGATAGGGAAATAATATGTAACCCAAAATTAGCTGGAGAAAACCGTTAACTTTCAGCCCTTTCTGAAAAGAACCAGGGGGTTTCAATACATAATTTCTCATCTGTGTGTGGGCTTCTGGGTGATTCTAAACAATTCTATCTCTGCCTCCCAAAACTACACCTGCTACAGTACAACATGGGGAATTAATGTAGCTTCTGAAATTACAGAAATAATTTAATCTTCATCTTATAATAATGCTTCCAAACCACAAGGATTTATTTTCTCTGTAACCTCCATAGAACAAATTTCTTCTTCTGTTCGCTAGAAGGAAAGCCAGGTTGGAGTCTTGTGTATATATCTAATAGCACAGGCCTACTGTGTTTTCTTGAAGGCATACAATGGATTTTGGGAAATGTGGATGAAATAAAAAGATAACTGTAAGAAAATAGTGCTTGAATGCAAATTCCCCAAAGGACTGTCACATAACATTAAAACTGATGTGCTCCTGTGTGATAGCTAAGGGAAAAAAAGATTGAGAAAAGTAGTACATGGTATGATTCTGATTAATTCATATTGGCTTTCTGGGAGATTCAAAGGCAAAGGAGCACACACAAAAATGCTAAATATGATGACATTAAAGCTTTTAATGAATTCAGGTGAAAAAAAAAAAATCTTAAAGGTTTTTTAAAAGTCTTACTGAATAGAAGTGTATTCCCAGCAAAGAATTTGGAAATCTGCCACGGTAGATACGGGTTAGTAAGTCAGAAATGTATTCAGGACGCAGAGCTAAGCACCTTGCAAGTCAATATGTTAATCCTGAATTCAGCCTTCCCTTTAACAGTCACCGAGGGTGAAGCCCCTGTAAGGCTGATACGATAGGAACTGCACAGTCAGACTGAATAACACTGGGGTTCACCTGCTAGAAGTCTGGAGGTATAGAGACCCATGTACATTAGGGAGCATTCATCTTGTGGAACAAATGTTCTTCTTTAGGGAGGCGAGAAAACAGGAAAATATGATCTCTCATTGTACTAAGAGTCAGAGTTTCCTGAAAAGTCAACAAATTGTTAAAAAAAAAGGTTCTCTGAAAGATTATAAATTGGAAACAGTTTGACATACACAGGTAGCTACAAATGAATTTAAAATAACATTAGCAGCAGTAATGGTGAAATTAGGTTCTTTTCATATGCATATTTGTCTTGTCAATAAGAATAACAATTACATTTTTCCACACAGAAACTGTTTTTCACCCATTACCAGGGCACACACTTAAAACTACCTAATCCTGCCTTTGGCTTGTTCAATAAAAGCAGCTTTTAATTATTTATGTCCCGTGAAGCCTCACAATAATCTCCTTTTAGAGGTAGCAATAAAGACCACAATTGCATGAATCGAGTATGATGTTTGGAAAGCTCTCACAGGCTGATTTATTTCACAATGAATCGGTTTTGAATTTCTTTTTCTTCTCACCTAGGTGTTCCCTTGGGAGTTTCAGACTGAGCTTGGACATATAAATACCTGGAATTTTTGAGGCAGCAGGCTCTGCTTTGCAGACACTGCCCCGGCTGTCCAGGTTGCTTCTGTTATTCTTGTCATTAAGATCTGGGTTTTAATGCAGCTTGTAAAAGGCATCAGCATTATCACCAATGTAGCAATAGCCATCATTTCTAAAATAATGAATTCAAACACCTTACAGAAAAAAATCTCAGATATGAAAGCAATTACATAATCAAGGTTGTCGTAACATGAAGCCTGACGACTGACAGAAACTACCAGAATCCATTTCCATGAAAAGTCTGTAATGTATTGATACATGAAGTAGTAGCACAAGAGGCTCTACACAGAAAATGCCAGTGCCCCAACGCGAGACCAAACTAAAATAATTGCACGTTTCCCCAATAAGAGTTATAGGGCAAAACAATGCATTGCAAAGCAATGCATTATAAAGCAATGCACAGCCCTGGGAAACCACTGGTCTGGAAATAAATCTAAAAAAAAATCTAATTACTTGTTCTAAGCCAGTAGCACATCCCGCTAAGTAGTGAAAAACATCATAAGGGCACAATGAAATTGAAAATCTTATACTATACAATTTGTCTTCATTAACACATACCTATTATTTTGTAACACATATCTAATCCTTTGCTCACAATATATCCCTTTCACATTTTCCAGTGCCTCAACAGTATCAGGGAGTTCAGGGTTACACTGGAGTATTTAATTTACTGGATTGTTTAATGTTGTGCACAACAACAGTAAATTGTTACATTTGTCAAATTTAAAACAATTAATCCAGCGATGACTTACTCCACCATGGTGAACTGAACCGTCTAGATCTTATTCTTGACCTTTATTTCTTGAGTAACACGTTTTTACTGAGATTTTCACAATTAGATTTTTCTTAAATAATAATTACTTCTGGTAACTCAGCAACAGTCTGGTTTTGTATCCTCACTTGCTAGTGTTCCTTCTCATAGGTGAAGGGGCTCTGAAATATTTTTTCTTCCTTTACTCCATTTTGATGAAACAAGCAGGCTCGAACATTTACACAGAAAGTATTATTTCTTGTGCAGAGCCTGTATTTCATCGAGTTGCAGGTTAGCATGATCCCAAATATTTCATTTGTACTTCATGGGGGAGCTGCATCTCCCGAGGAGCTGTGTGCTTACCAAGCACCATATGATGAAGTGTTATTATGTTTCCTCATCTGGAAACTGACAACTTTTCCTGCCACTGAAATGTACACTGTGCATTACAAATCCCTCCAAGAACCACAGGAAGGAAAGAACAAGTGTACAGGTCAAAAAGGCATGCTTTAGGAAACTTGGGAAGAATGAGTAATGTCATAAACAAAATAGGTTTATAACTGCCTCTGAGAACTACTTCATCAAATCGTCCTCCTCAGGGAAATAACAAAATTAACTACTGCTCTGGACTCAAAAAAATCACCAGATGTCCCTTTAAGAAACTGTTTCCCAAATGTTTGTGGGGTTTTTTTTTTTTTTTCCTGTGAAAGTTCCGTAGTGTCAAGAAAATGCACATTTCTATTCATCAAAAGAACAATAAAGTATTTCTGCAAGAACCTACTCTTTCCTCCTGTTAAGCGTTAACAGCTGTTGAGAGGCTTCAACTGAGATGCAAATTTTAAAAGATTTTTATATTAACTCAGGTCCAAACATTACAAAGAGAACATCCTGGGGAACTCCTATAGAATGTAAACACAGGCTCCATACACTAAAATGCACACTCTTATTCTTTTGACAGGTAATTTTCTTCAAGGCATGACTTCTGCAGACCCTTGTGAATCGCTGCTTTCTTTGGGGGTTGAAAATATGCCTCCAGCAGGTTACAATAGCTAATCTAGTTACAAAAAAACAAGCTGGAGTTCATTTTGCTCTAACTTTTGTATTGTTTTGTTCTTTTAACAAAACTTGTGCTTTGGAATTTCATTGTATTGTACAGGTGAGAGCTGAAGAATTACTTGGATTAAAATTATAAACACAGATGTTGTGGCTCCACTGCTGTGGAGTAATTGCACATCCTAAATACAAGTAATTGCTATCCCAAATACATTTCCTAAGTTCTCAGAAATTAACACCTGACCCTGTAAGGATATCTTGACTGATCAGTGAAGATCAGACCTTCAAACTGTGTAGGGATATATTTGACTAATATGAGTAGCAGGACTGGAATCTGACTGGGCAAAACAAATTAAATAAAAAAGCCTTTTTCCCCCACTTTGCAGATGGGAAACCACAGATACGTAACATTAAGAGAATATTAACAAATACTAACCCTTTTTTCTTCTTTAGACTGTGAGCAACTCTTTAACCTCATCTCTGTTCCATGACAATTCTCTTCACACTGATCGTTAAAGTGGCCCAGTTAAACTTCCCAAGGAGGACTGTGTAAAATTAAGCACTGTTCACTTAGGATAAGTACAGTTTGCTCCAGGTCATACGAAATTATTAAGAAAGGTGGCATTTTGAGACTGCTAGATGAAATATAATGCCTTGAGCATCAGCTTCTCTTTTATTTAAATAACATTTTCACCCTTAGATACTTGTGGCTACTGAGAACTACTTGACCTAGACCTTCCCACCCTAGGACAAAGGCAGGAAAAGCGTAATTCAAGAAACAAGTTCTGTCTCTTAAATTTAACTCTGCATGTGTTTCTGTACACATAAATTTATACACACACAGGTGTCCTGTGCATAGTTATGGTCCTCCAACTCTCCAGTCAAAGTGTATTCAAATCTCTTGCTTCAATTTTGGACTGTTTTGGTACTGCAAAAAGGTGTGTGGGTCTAGGCAGAACTGAAGGTGTCCATTCTCCATTTGTAAACTCAAATTATACTGAGCTCAGCACCCGCTGCTGCGCAGTTGTCTCTAGTTGAGGTTCTGCAGGCTACCACTTGCACCCACAAATTTGCATTCCTTCCTGGGAGCACAGTGGTTGACCATCTCCTGGGAATTCTACTGAGAGACTCCACTTATCCCCAGTATCATCCCAGCACAGAGACAGGTCTGCAGTGTGCTGCAGATCCTGAACTTTCATATTGTTAATATGGAACCCTTTCATGCAAAAAAAGAGATCACCAAGAGAAAGAGATCACCAAGACAGTGTCTAAGGCACCGTCATTGTTGTGACTGGAAAAGAAGATCACCTGTCTTGGGTTTTCATGAGTCTATAGGGATTCCTTTTCCTAGATGGAACTATCAAGCTTTTAAGTGCAAGGACTGAGATACAGCAGTCAGACAGCAAAATAGAAACCTCTTCCATGTTCATCCCTCTTGGATTCCCAGAAAAGAACCAACAGTGCTTCATGTAATTATTTCAGATTTTAACTCAGTTTTGTTTGAAATTTGATAACTGAACTTATTCACCTTAATTATTAGGAAAAAGATATTACAACTTCCGGGAGAATTAAAACTATTTACTGGAGTTGCAATTGTCATTAAACACCATCATCCATCTATTCCTTGTAAATGAATACCTGTTCCTCAGGATATTCTTTAAATACCTGTATTCTTGAGGACCATTCTTCAATTAAATTCAAACATAACACACCAGAATCAAAATCCCAATCAAAGAGCCATTTTTGAATAATTTCAGAATAATTTTGGTGAAATCCAGGATGACCTAAGATTATGATTCTAATAGAAACTGCCGAAGTCTAGCACAAAAGCTCTTCTTTGTGTTACATCCCCCTACACCTGAGCAGAACTTGCAATTTCTGCAGCTCCATTTTGGGTTAATTTTTAATATTTAAATTTAAGATTGCAGTGTGTGCAGATGTTTCACAGAATGTAAGATCCCCTCGGTTAATATTCTGATCAGGTTCTGAAGATGAGATTTTCCATGCCAAGCTACTTGTTTTGTCTTACTTTGCATTCAGCATATCCATAAGTGAATAAAATACAGTCATAATACTACTATTTACTAATCCTAAATGTCACACAAACTGAAGATTTCCTTACCAGGTAAATCGTGGTCTCAGCACTTGAAATTCTAGAAGATAAAAATCTAATGTTGTATTTTGCATTTTATGTTTCAGGTCCTCAGTTTCACAATGACTCATACACTGGACTGAGCTGTGAATCAACGTTATCAAATTCAAAAGCACCTTCAAAAGCACACACGTGGGTGTGACAGATGGTGAATAAACCTTTATTTTCTTGGCACTCTCCTGGCATTAAACCAGATGGAGACATTTGCAAATAGCGGATGGTAAATCCTTGGAAGGGCAGGCATTCTCATCACTTCTGTGTTGCTCAGAATCTGCAGGTGTACCAGCATTTCAAACACATCTTTTGGGTTTAAATTTCGACTTGCAACACGGTATCTAACCGTTCCATATAGAATCATTACCTGCTTCCTTTTCCTTCCAATACAGCCCTCTGGTGCCAAGCACATTTTCCAGTATGATTCCTACAGGACAGTCGTGGAGTGGAGCTGATTATCCAGAGAGGCTGTGCACCCTTCATCCTGGAGTCTTTGACAGCCCAACAGGGCAAAACCCTCAGGAGCCTGGTCTGACCTCAGAGCTGATTCTGCTGCTCACAGCAGGAGGGACCCGGAGGTTCCTTCCCACCTGGAATTGCCCAGTGGTTGCTGCTTCCCAGAATGTCTGTGGCTGCAGGGGTTTTCACTGCTCACAGTTTGCACAAGGCTGTACCAGTGAGTCTCCAAGCCCACTCCTGACTCTGATGTTGGGGATCCCTAATATAACCCAGCTAAACCAAACTATCAAATGCTATTTCTGCTTGTATCTCCATATTTTATCAGAACTTGGTCATCTCCAAGTCAGCTTTCTGAATCAATATTGCCACAGGAAAGAGTATTTTAAATTGTGTGCCAGATTTTATTAGTCCTGGACCTGACGTGCTTTTCTTCTTAGTTCTCTCATAATTTCTCCTTCCTATCTTTCAGGATCTTTCCCCACAACAATGAGAAACACAGTACCTTTCAGCATGTGAAGAACAGATAGCTGATATTCACAGTGGAATTTTACCCCATTTTACGGGTAAACCCATGGAATATTTTACCCCAGCTCACTGCATAAAGCCACATTTCTTTTAAAGAGCTTTATCTAGCATTTCTTGCCACACTTCTTATTTCCAGATGAGTCAGGCTTTTCTCTGTATCCCATTTATCAAAGTTAATTGAGACACTTCCAAGAACAGAATTATGTATTCCCTGTTGTTTCATTTGGCCTAATTACTGCCGCCTTCATCAAACCCACGGATAAGAGCAGTTTAAGCTGTCCATGCCAATTATGGATACCATGAAGCCTGACTTGAGCAACCTGGTCTAGTGGAAGGTGTCCCTGTCCACGGCAGGGGTGTTAGAATGAGGTGATCTTCAAGGTCCCTTCCAACACAAACTGCAGTATAAGTCACTAATAAAAAAATTACCTAGTCAAAAGTTAAAATGAGCAACCCCAACAGATGATAATCCTTACTGGTTTTGGATTCTCCACGCAGAGCTCCTCGTATCTCTTTACATTTTCTTGTCAGTGGTTAAGACTCAATTTCTCTGCTGGCAAAAATCAACCTCTGGAATATATATGCTGAATAGAGTTCTTTTTTGTCTAATATGGGAAACATGTAGAAAGGAAAGGAGATCATTCTCTCCTCCTGTTTGGAAAGAAAATATCTCATGCCACTGCCTATAAGCTGAATGAATCTGGGAGAAAATGTCTGAGCTGGCAAAACATTTACTGAATGCAACTTTCACTGATGAAATTTTTGCTGGTATTTAGCAGTGTCCTGGGAATATATATGCTAGGTTAATTGTAAAATAAGAAACTTTCAGACCTGGAACATTATGAGACCTTCAAAAGTTTGGCTGTCATGTTGTAGTTGATACAAAGCATACATTCTTAAAGCAAAAATTGGATGAGCTTACAGTTTTCAGAATAAAATTTTTCATGGTTTCTCAACTGTGGAGAAAATTGACCTGGGCTGAATTGAGGACAGAGTTAAGGATATCTTATCCATCTAATCACCTGCTCATCAAAGCTATTTCTCTCCAATTTAGAGAGAAGAATATTGTGGGGGACCGTGTCACAGACTTTACAGAAGTCCAGATAAATGGCATCTGTAGCCCTTCCCTTGTCCACTGATGCAGTGACCCCATCCCAGAAGGCTGCTGGGTGGGTCAGGCAGGACTTGCCCTCGGTGAAGCCGTGTTGGCTGTCTCAGATCACATCCCTGTCCTCCAAGTACCTCAGCACAGCTTCTAGAAGGATCTGTGATCTTCCCAGGCACAGAGGTGAGGTCATTCCCAGGGTCCTCCTTTCTACCCCTTTTAAAGATGGGTACAGTTTTTTCCCCTTTTCCAGTTGCCTAGGACTTTACCTGACTGCCGTGACTTTTCAAATATCACGGAGACTGTCTTGGAAACTACATTTGTCCCTCGGGACTGAGAAGTGAGGGAAAAGAGGTTGCTAGTGAAGATGAAGACAAGTTGTTGAGTTCTTCAGTCTTCTCCTGATCCATTGTTAATATTTTTCCAGCGTTGTTTATCAGAGGGGAACGCCTTCTTTGACCCTCCTTTTCTGGTTAACATAACATACATTAGCGTGTATGGAATTAAAATACCTGCCTAAGTCAATATTACTGGATTAATAGTGGCTTGTTCATATATTTCCTTCTGCATGTCAAGAAGTTTGTGGGTTTTTTTTTCCCCTTGCCCTCCCAAAAAGTTGCATTTGATTGTTTGAGCATCAACGATACTAAATGATAACAGATTAATTAATAAGACAATTTTTCTTTCAAGTTCAATGTTCCTCGTGTGTACTGATATTTATCTCAAGCGTTCTTTATTGTGTATGCAGATATGCATAGAGTTAGTTTAATGTTAGAGTCAAGACTTCCAGAAAATAAGCACCTAAAATCAGCTTCCTAAATTCTATTTCAGCATTGGAGTAAACGGTCTTATTATCAGACTCCTATCTCTTGGCTTGACAGATACTACTAAAAAAAAAAAAAACAATCCTTTGCAATACAGCTTTGTGTTTGCTAGTGGAATTTATGAATCTCCAAAGATAAAATCTGAGAATGAACCATTTATCTTTGCGCACTTTGGACTCAATTAGTTTTGAAAATGTTTTTGTCTGACCTATCTATATTCTAAAAGCATTCTCCAGCAGTATTAGTTTATGATTTAAACATATCCATATGTCACATAGAACACAAAAGCAAAATCAGACAACTTACTATTTCCAAGGAATGTTTCCTTTTCTCGTCATCTATACTAGCAATCTGAAGGAAAGAAATAAAGCATGTGAGAAATTAATCACACAATGAGAAAAAAATCCCTTTCAAACAGAAATTAAACATTACTTTTTACAGTCAAGTTTTTCAAGAAGACAGTATCTTATTTGAATAAAACAAACTTACATATCAAAAAA
>VZRN01004506.1:4110293-4125636 GCA_013397935.1 Dasyornis broadbenti | reverse complement strand
AAAAAAAAAAAACCTTCAAATTATACATATTTTCAATTAAAAAAAAGAAAAAGAATTTTGCACAATTTTACACACTATTGGCACTGCAAATACCTTCCTTCATACCGTTTATAAAATGTAACTGAAAACTCCTTCTGAGAAAAATCACTTTTTTTTTTTTCTCACAAAAGTAGGATTTTCAATTTCTTTCTAGTCCTGACAGTGAAAGTGATAATTCTTTATGCTAAACAGACGTTTCTTCACTGGGAAGCTCTCATTAGATCATGTAATGTTACTTCATTTTGCTAAAATGATGTTTATTCATTGTAATTTGGCATTGACATTTTGAAGCATATATTGATGACACTTCCAATTCACTAAAATTTCAGGTATTCTCTTAAATTGGTTTGCAGATAAAACTACTGTCCTTTTTTTTTATCTCAGAAAAAAAAACCCCACCCGGTTTAATAATAATGACAATGACATTATATAAAATGTAAAACCAGAAATTTATAAATGTAGAGTATTTTCCCAAAAGTGGAGTCTATTTTCATTGGCGTTGTCTGATATTTCTTTCATGTACAAATTGTATGTTTAAAGAGATCAAAGGCACAGCCTTCTTCAGAATATAATTTTGCTATTGGATAATACTGATTATACACAGGCTTTGTGATTCTCATAGACTCACAAAATGTAAGCATATCTTTTGTGTTTTATTTTGATTTATTTTTACCTCCATATTGATATTCAGTTGACCACAGAGAGTTACACGTTCCTCATCATTCAAGCAGATGTTGTAACTAGCTTTGGGGAGAAGGTGTGAGTGTCCCCATACACAGCGCTTTGCATTTCCTACAAACTTTGTGGGGGTTTGTAGGAAAAACCTCGTGGATCAGAGAGGTCCCTAACACCCATGAGACTGTTTGCTACTTTCAGGGCAGGAGCTACACCCATGGATAGAGCTGGATATGGCTGATCTGTGAGCTCCTGTAACAACCCTGCACTGACAGCAACAGCTTCCAGTTTGCAAGTCAGTGAACGGCGCTGCGGATTTTATGGGGTTTAGTGTAGAGCAGCACAGAAAAATCCAGCTATTCACTCAAAATTCTTTCAGAAACAATTTCTGAAATAAAAATCAGCTCAGACCACAGATGGCACCGTAGGACATGTGAATAATAAGCTGGCAGAACTTTGTAAAATGCCATCCTTTCAATGCAATCTGCAACCACGGAATAAAGTAATTCTTTAACTTGGGAAAGACATTCATTATCAAAAAAAGATTCCGTTTGAAGGATGTAAGAACAAGGGAGATTAAACCAATGTAAAATCCATTAAGGATATTAGTGGGGAGCAAACAAATATTATTAACACTAGACATTAGTAACCACAGTTTCAAAATAAAGCAAAACAATGCTGCTAACCTCTAAAACAGACCTTGGACGCACCAGAGTCTCAGCTGGTATTGTCACTGTAGATGAAGACTGAAAAACCCAAGGGAAATAAGAGCTATAGAGACTGGCTTATTAACCACTAGATGACTTGAATATCTTATTTTCAGTTTTGGAAGAGGCAAAAGTAGATGTCAAGTTTGTATTAAAAGATAAGAGATAGAACTGAGGTTAATGTTCAGGTTTAGAGAGACTGGAGCTGTGCAGCCTGAACCATTGCTAAATCCTATCAGGCTGATGAGCAAAGCTGACAGCTGACATCAGGAGATAAAAGTACCTTCGTTTTAATTTTTGCTTTGGTTCTTACTCTGCTACCTCACTGAAGGCTCATTTTGGAACTGAAATCTGAGAAAGCAAGGGATGAAATTAGTGCTGTAGTTAGCAAAAGTTATAGGAGATACATGAAAGCTGGTATAAGCACCTCTGCGTACCCAATTTTTCATTTCCAGGCTTCAACAGATTCCTGATCTTGGGTAAAGTCTACCAGTAGAACTGGAATGAGCTTGTAAAGCAATACAGCTGAAGAAAACATTACTGATTAATTTTTCCAGGTCTGCAATGATAAACAGATTGCTACCGTCAGGAGGCTCAGAAACCTTAATTTCAGAGCATCAGGCTCATTTCAAGCATGGGATTACGGTCGCTCTTCAAAATAAAGTTAAGGTCACTTCATGAAGGCAAGGATGCCAAAACTTCAATTTGACAAGCCAACAGAAGTCAACTACTGACAGGTGTGAAGCGACTGTACGGCGCTATGGAGCATCAGCATCTGGGGCAGCCAGATCAGAAGGCACAGAGAGAGAGCTGCTTTCACTGTCCTTCATATTCCTGCCCACTCTCTTCATCCCATGATTGTCAAATGGCCCAAAAGGACCAGGCATACTAGTTGAGCAACCTGGAAAAATTTACTTCCATCACTGAAGCTCTTCTGATTATATCTTTGTTGATCTGGGGACAATTTCAGTTAATCTTAGGTAGGACTGTTCTCATCATTGTGAACCAAATGGCCAAAATATAAAACTGCTGGAAGATGCCTTTGGGTAGGATCCTCTATTGCCTCCTTTTATTGCTTGTCATTCCAAGCATCAGAGGGGACTAAGTTTAAGGACAGATTTGCAACGAGATTTTTCTGTGAGTGCTGTTTGCCCTCTTCCCTCCTTAAACACCCATTTTTGTTTGCTTCCTCAGTAATTCTTCCCTACAACAGTGAAGGGATCAGTAAGACACAATGCGTGAGGAGACAGGCAGGGTACACTATATTTGCATTGAATTTTGAGGCCACAGAGATAATTACAAACCCACTTATTTTTGTGGGTACAGGAGACCCATTTCCCCTCAGTGGCTCTTAAGATTTTAGAGATCCTAAAGGCTACAACAAAAGCCGCAGTGGGAAAGGCTCCTGTCCACTCCCTGCAGTAACAACAATTAAAAAAACAAACAAACAAACAAACCAAACAACCAAACAAAAACACCAACATAAAGAAACAAATTAACTGTTAACCCAGAGTATGCCTTGTTGAGTGTGGTTTTTATTAACAGCTTTGTTAAGCATTATTATTGCTTTTTAACAATCTGAGAAAAGTAATACAGCCTTTACTGTGACCTGTTGGAATACCTTCCTGAACACAACAAAAGCCAGATATTTAAGGTCTCTAGGAATAGACATGACAAATCCATTAGTGGCTATTAAGCACAATGCTCTGGAATGCAATTCCTCAGGAAACTGCTAATGCCGTTGAGTGCACGTGTAAGAAAAGGATCATTCTGTTCTGCTTCACTCCTTTGATATTTGTCCATAAGATGCTGTTGAAGAGGTTAAGATATGGAGAGGTGAACCTACAGTACAAATATAGTGTTTGCTTGGTTCTTAAAGCTCAATATATGATAAAAAAGATGGAGAGAGACTATTTCCAAAAGCATGTAGTGTCAGGGCAAGGCAAGGAAATGGCTTCAAACTGAAAGAGAGTAGGTTTAGATTGGATATTAGAAAGAAATTCTTCCCTGTGAGGCTGGTGAGACACTGGAACAGGTTGCTTAGAGAAGCTGCGGATGCCCCATCCCCGGGAGGATTTAAGGCCAGGTTGGATCATAACCATTAAATTTTCTGGTACATCCAGGATACTGATAAAAAATGCAGGTAAGATAATGTGGAATTACAATTGGTAAGTGTTTGACTCTTCAAGCCATGCTAGAGAACAGAATGATACTGAAAATCCTTAGACTCAAAAAAGAATTCAAAATGAAAAAAAAAAAAAATGGATATGATGACACCTACTTGTTGTGGAACTCAAGATGCCAGCTCTGTGATCTGCAGAGAATAGGTTCCAGCAACATCCACAGTCAGGCAAGTTATTCCCAACTGAAAGCTGGTTAAAACAGCCAGACAATTCACAAGAGCTGAAAAGGAGAGTGCCATCCAAGCAAATACAGCGCACTTGGAAGTCATGAGCAGACTTGAAAAGGATGGTGCCTGCCGCTCAAAACCACACTTATCAGGCTCAACGAGTGAGCCCATGGCAATGTCATGAGGTTTAACAAGATGAAGTGCAAGGTGCTGTACCTGGGTCACAGCAACCCCTGGTGCCAATCCAGGCTGGGGGATGAGCAGGTGGAGAGCAGCCCTGCCCAGAAGGACTTGGGGGTGCTGGTGGAGGAGAGGTTGGACATGACCCAGCCCTGTGCACCCACAGCCCAGAGAGCCAAACGTGTCCTGGGCTCATCCAAAGCCGCAAGGGCAGCAGGAGAGGGAGGGGATTCTGACCCTCTGCTCTGCTCTGGTGAGACCCCACCTGCAGTGCTGCATCAGCTCTGGGGTCCCAGCACGGGAAGGACATGGACCTGATGGAGTGACTCCAGAGGAGGCCACGGAGGTGATGAGAGGGATGGAGAACCTCTCCCATGCGGAAAGACTGCCAGAATTGCTCGACCTGGAAAAGAGAAAAGAGAAGGCTTTGGGGCGACCTATCTGGGGGCTTCCAGCACCAGAAGGGAGCCTATAAAAAAGATGGAGAGAGACTATTTCCAAAAGCATGTAGTGTCAGGGCAAGGCAAGGAAATGGCTTCAAACTGAAAGAGAGTAGGTTTAGATTGGATATTAGAAAGAAATTCTTCCCTGTGAGGCTGGTGAGACACTGGAACAGGTTGCTTAGAGAAGCTGCGGATGCCCCATCCCCGGGAGGATTTAAGGCCAGGTTGGATGGAGCTCTGAAAAACCTGGTCTATAGGAAGGTGTCCCTGCCCATGGCAGGGGCATTGGAACTGGATGATCTTTAAGGTCCCTTCCCACCCAAACCATTCTGCGATTCTATGATCATTCTATTAGGGCTATACAGTATTGCCAAAGCTTGGACTAATTTGAATTTAGAACAGATTAGCAGATATATACCCAAAGCAGCTTTTAAGCAAAAGCCATTAGTCAAATATAAATGTAACTATGATTCCTTGGAAGTTAAATTTAAGGATTATGTTATACAATGTATTAGTCATTAAGAAATTAGAAATTTATGAGTGATGAGCTTAAAAATGGTAGCATGGTAAATGATATTGAGGGCTGGTATTTTAAAGAATGATCTCAAACCATGCAGAGGGAGGTAAAACACGTATTTCACTGCTGCTTGTAAAAATGTTCAGAGATGTCAGTCTGCTCAGTTCATCAAAGAAAATTTGAAAAGTGACTTGACAGCAGTATACGAGCCTTGCAAAGAGAAAAAATATGGGCTTCTACAGGTCTCTAGCACAAAAAGGCTTAATACAACTCCATAGCTGGAAGCCAAAGCCAGAAAAATTCAAAGAAACTATTAGGAAAAAACTACCAAGAAAAGTAATTCATTTTCTACCTCTCGATGTCTTCAAATGAGAGCTAGACATCTATCTAAAAAATATACTTCAGTCAAGCACAAGCTATTCTATGCAGTGCCTGAATGTACTGGTGACAGAATTGTTTGAGTACACATGAGATCGAAATACACACTCACTGGTCAAGCTTAGTATAATATTTTATACTAAGGAACTATGCATATGTAACACTAAACACAGTTCTTTTGTTTCATTTTGTCTGTCACTAAATGTTTTTTTTAATCATACCAATCCTTGTTCTTGGAAACATTTACAAAGAGAAACCCCCCTGTAGTGATATTTATGTTCTTTCTAAGGTTTTCCTGTACCATTTCTTACTGTTAGCAGCCTGAAAACTATATATAACTGTTTTACACTTCAGCTTACTCAATTTACCTGGGATTTTTTTTCTTCTTTCAAATACGCATTCTGCAACTTTGTTATTTGTGTTCAAGAATATAACTTGAATGGTTCTTTTTAACTGTAATGTAAGAAATTCAGGTTTTTTGTTGTTCAGTTTGATCCTTCTATTACTTTCCACCCTCAAAAGAGTTACAGCATGTTCAAACCATCATAATTCTTTTTCCAAGACTTGCAGTTCACCCTATAATTCTGTTTCAAATTATATGATGTGTAAAATACATACTCCACAAAATGTGTGAATATTCTCAGCTCTATTACAAACCAATCTAACTTCTTTGGTATTTCTTTCTCAGTACCAAATGTATTATGCTCCAAAACTCCTTGGGATTGTTACAATACTATGAGTCTGAACAAGGCAACAATTTTCCTTTTTACCCACACTTCTTTTCTCATATGTGAATGCATAATGTTCTCGTAGACTATTCTCCTGCACAGTACTAAGTTGGGCACACTGGTGATGTGGACCATCTGAATTTCACATTTATTGTAAAAAACCTTGATCTATTTCTTTGAAAGCTTGACACTTTTAGATAGGTTGGAACTTCAATTACTTTATTATTATTTTTTAAAAGGATCTTAAAGAATACATTTATATTTCATGCTGACACCATGGAATATTAACAATAAAACCTCAGTCACACTTCTGATCAGTCAAGCACCTTTCTTCAACTGCTTTCCAGGCCATGCTGCTGCTGCCTGCCAGCACAGCAGCATGCACATCACATACCTGGAAACTACTTAGTGAAAAGATTTGCAGTCTCTGCCAAACCAATAGAAAAGTCTCATTTTGACTGAACTACATCATTTTCCAAAATAGTATTATTGAACTGTTCCTTGTTCACCATGCCTTGGATATTAATAAAGGCATCCAGGCGTGCTAGAAGCCTTAGAGAGGTAGTGGTGGACTTTTTGAGTACAGTCTGCATCAGCACATAAATTAAGAAACTCCACCACAAAGTTTGACTTGATTGCTTTTGTGTTAGCCAAATGTTTCCACTTATTCAGGATGGAGATAATCTGTTTGGAGAAGCGTGGTACAATGTTTATTAAAAAATGCTGTATAAACTTAAGTTTGTCAAATGCTTGATGACAAACAACAAAAATTATCAACTGCAACCACAGATTCTTGTGCCCCTACTCTTGTGAAATACAGTTCATTATAAGTGGTCCCTCAAAGCCAACAAGATTCCTGGCAGAGCAAAGTGACGGCAGCAAAGTGACGGCAAATCACAGTAAAAGTACCAGAACAGGAATCCTAGAATATGCTGAGTTGGAACGGACCCATCAGGATGCTCGAGTCCAGCTCCTGGTCCTCACAGGACAAATTTGACAACTGACAGTAACACAAGTATGTCCTATGCTAGTAGAGGAATTCTGTATGTGCTGTGTGAGCTTCAGAAGAAAGAAGACAAGAATAGCTGTGAGGTTTTACTCTGTGTTGTCAGAATGAGCAATGCGTCTCTGCAGGTGACTTGGAAGAGTTTTTATTCCTCAGTTTCTCCATCCACAGTCTACACAAAGCTTACCAGCTTGTTTCTCAGACATGTCTAATGCCTGAATATTTAACACTTCTGTTCCTGGTGGTGTTGTACTATGACATTTGTAATGACTGAATTATGCTGAATAAAACTAGCAAATTGTTACTCATGGTTTGATGAAACTCCTACTTTTTGCTCTTCACCTTCATATTAATATTGATAAACTTTTCCTTCCTTTAAGATTAACTGTGTGAAATTTACTTATTCTGTGCTTTCTGATTCAAAAGAAGAAATTTAAAATTTCTTTTTGCTTCAGTCACAAAAGAGAAGATTACATCATCAAGTTTGAAGGAAACAATGTATAAGGTAGTTATATTCATGTAAAATACTCCATAGTATCAGAGAATCATAAAATATTCTGAGTTGGAAGGGAGCTACAAGGACCATCAAAGTCAAACTCCTGGCCCCAGGAATCACACCATATGCCTGAGAGCAATGTTCAGATTCAGTTCTTCAGCTGTCAAGCTGGTGCTGTGACCACATCCCTGGGGCGCCTGTTCCAGTGCCCAGCCACCCTTGGGGTGAAGAACCTTTCTCTGACACCCAGCCTAAACCTCCCCTGACACAACATCAGGCTGCTTCTGATAAGGTTTCCTCTTTGAACCTTCAATATCCTTGTACTCCTACTTTGGACACTCTCTAATGGTTTAATGCCTTTTTTATATTATGGCACCCGAACCTGCCCCCAGCGCTGGAGGTGAGGCCGCCCCAGAGCAGAGCAGAGCGGGACAATCCCCTCCCTTGCCCGGCTGGCGATGCTGTGCCTGATGCCCCCCAGGACTCCCCCAGCTGCACTCCTGGCTGCCGGGGCACTGCTGACTCACATTCAACTTTCCATTGACCAGGACTCCTGGCTCCCTTTGCAGAGCGTTGCTCTCCAGCCTCTCATTCCCCAGTCTGTCCGCGTGTCCAGGGTTGCTCCATCCTGGGTGCAGAATCCGGCACCTGCCCTTGTTAAACTTCCTACAATTGATGATTGCCGATCTCTCTGATTTGCCAAGGTCTCTCTGCAGGGCCTCTCTGCCCTTGAGTGAGTCAACAGTTCCTCCCAATTTAGTACCACTGCCAACTTCCTTAGTATTCCTTTAAGACTGTATCCAGGTTTTTAATGAAGATTTTTGAAGAGTACAGGCCCTGAAATGGAGCCCTGCAGAACCCCACTAGTGATTAGTAGGGTTTACTTCTGCCTTCAGGCATCTGAATGACTGAAATCAATCTGCTTAAATACTGGTGAAGAACAGGCAAAACCAGTAGGCTAAAAAAAAAATTAAAAAGCAAGATAAATTTAAAATTAAATTAAAACCTGTGAAATTTACTCAGTTCTGATTTAGTTGTCACATATGCAGAAAGATTAACACGTCTACTCCAGTAATTATATACAATAAGACAAAATCAATCTTAACCAGGATCAGAGCCAACATTACACAAATTACGACAATATTTTTCTGTTACAGAACACTAAAAAATTTAGATTTATCAAAACTGAGAGTATTATCCAGCTTGTGCTGTCATTTAATAGATGAAGGGCCCACATGTAAATATTAAATTGGTTAAAAACTAGCTACAGAAAACTTAATAAGCACCAGAGCTGAGCTGCAATGAATTCTGAAATCTCCAAGCTATTTTTTACATTTTAGGCAGAGATACAAGAAGAGTGTTACCTATTGGGCAAGGACATTTTTAATATGAAAGACTCTATTTTCCATATACAGTATGCATAAAGCCAAGCCACTGTATTAAAAGGTTACTATGCATGGAATAGCTTCTTCTTCATCAATTGTAAATATCTAATTTACTATCCTAAGACGAGAAAGTAGATTTGTCTAACTCATATTACTAAAACTGACTTTCAAAAAACCATTATAAATATCACTGTGTTGCTTTAATATCCTACAGTGGTCACAATTTTAGTGAAAGAAAGAAGATTAAAGAAGGATTTTGTGCCCATTCTCTATATAGCTAAATCCCTAAACTAATGATTAGAGTCATAAAAGCTGCAGTCCATTAGCTAAACACTGTAATAAGGGGCTACCATCTTGATTATGTAATACTCTTTGAATGGCTGATTATAGAAGTTTAGCATTTTAAATTGATGAACACTCACTGTTGGCTAACTTTTAATGCTTTTCCAGCAGCACTATTTTTAAGACTGTAAAATGTCATGAGTTTCTAGAACCCTTTTCTAATTCTAAAGTTAGTATTGGAACTTGAGTTTATGCTGAAATAGCAACAGATTTTGAAAAATGAATATCTTTAAGAGTTTCCGGAGTCTTATTAAAGTGCTGTCATAATTGGAAGACAGAAATCAAGTTTATTTGAAAACCTCTTTGTGGATTATTAACACTACCTTTAAACAAAAGAAAAATATTGCGAGCCTGTGGGATAGCTACTGCCCAGCTGTACAGAAATGCATCCCACCACAGTGATCTAAAATGATTGCTGCTCTGCCGTGCTTTCTAGGAGGAACTACAATGACAGGCAGACATTTCTAAAGTCCTTCTTTGTCCATTATTTAGCCAAAATATTTTGCAAACTTCATTAATATGTGCAGAAGCACAATGCAATCCGTTTCTTTGGATCTATCAGGACAAGTAAGAGTAATCAGGTTATGTGTCAGTGTTACCAAAAGGCAAAGGGGACTCTGTTCTCAAGGCTCAGTGTGCCACTACCATTAAACCACTGAGCTAATTCTGGTAAATTTGTTTGTTCGGGTGTTTATTTCTTTACTTAGTATGAAAGGTTAGTAATTTTATAAAATACCTTTGCATTCATATTCCTGACATTCAGTTTCTTTAGAATCACCGGGAACATTTTCACAAAACAAACACACAGAGATAAGGTCTGATTCTTTCTTGCTTATGGGTTCCTCTTGTTATCCTTTCTTTAAGGTGTTGGATTTGATCTTAGATAAATAGGTAAACCTGTATCAAAAGTAATTAGAATGGTAGGATGGTATAGAAAGGAATAAATTATTGCAAGCAAAATACAACAGACAAATAGATAAAAAACAGAGGTATTTCCTTAGATATTTTCTCAAATTAAAAAAGATAAACAATAGCAAATTTTTTTCATTTTTTTTTCAAGTTTTCCTAATTTTTCCACAGACATTACTAGTTGAGTAATGTGATGTTTCAGCTATTCACACTGTAGCTACATGAGACAGTAATTTAAACACAGCTAAATCAAACTGATGTCTTTGTTCTTCTTTCTGTGGATTCAGCTGTGGGTTAGGCCAGTAACGCCAAGCTGTTGGTAGTGCAAAGCACTGAGTGCTAAAATATTTGTGAACCTGGCCAGGATAATTTTTTTAAAAGCAGTACACTCTGATCACCAGGTGATAGAAATTCTTATCCTCATGGATGCAAACACTGATGATAAGAGGATGAAGAGAAAAGATTTAGGGCATGAAAAATAAATCTCTTTGTTTCCTCTTGCAGAAATTAATAACAATAATACCTTCTCTGAATTACAAATCAAATTTGAAATAATATATGCAGGCTTTTCTATGGTATCACTTCTGTCTCACAGAACACCTTAACACTGCTCTTCGCTTTCAATCTAATGTAGCAGCTAGGAATGCAGATACATGGTTTATTGTTTTTAATTAAAATACAAAGCATTTTGCACAACATGTGCTCATAATTTATTCACTTAAAAAGTAATATGTTCCAAATGTGTGACTGAAATCTGTAGAAGTAAAGAAAATGAGTCATATGGATGAGTCACATGTAACTAAGAATTGGTAATGAAGAACTGGGACCAAAGCTTTCTCTGGTTTACTACTTGAAAGATCTGAACAGCTTCTGGCAGTTTTAGCACTCATTTGTATTTCAGTTGCATCAACAGCAAAATGAGTCTCTGCCTCATTTTACCTTAACACAATATTAAATAAAAACTGAAGAGTAAAAAGTACAATTTTGGTTGATGAGTACGTCTGCAGGAATTTCCTGAATGTAATCTAATTACAGTTACAAAAAATGTAGCTAAAACTTTGATATTAAAACTGTTATGGAATGGCACTTGGGTTTAATATTTTACTTTTTTTTAATTGCTATGTAGTTCTCACGGAAAAACTCAGATTGTTGAGTTCTCTTTCCTCCACTCCGTCAAATCACATTTCTTGTCTTCAAATCATGAGATCCAAAGGATTTTGCATGAGTAGGGGCTATAGGTTATTGTTTTCACTACGCAGACAAAGCGAAAAATAGTGATTAAAAGGAAGCATACAATGTCGGTGGAACCTAAATCACAAGTGCTACTTGTGATTCTAAAACAGTAAATACTGAGCACATGATGAAAAGGACCAAAAAATTGCCAAAAATTGTGGATGTATGCAAACACACTTGAGACTTTAAGTTGATATTATTATTAGGATGGCACTAGCAGTGTTAAATTCTGCAACATTTGATGAACTTAAAAGAAGGTAAATTTAGATGAAGTAACAAGAAAACCTATAGTGATACTCAATCAAAAATGTTATTTGGAGGAAAATAATGGCAATTCCTTTTTTTAAGCTATTTAAAATTAACAATGAGCTGGAGAATAAGTTAAAGAAAAACCCTGTGCTGAGAAGGAATTGAGGAAGGATACCTTGACAGGATGACAGATCAGTTTGTTTCTAATACCTCGGATTTCTAAAGCACAGTCAATATCCTGCAAGAATATGCCACTAATAGGCTGTAGAATATATATGAAGTGTCAGGACACAATACGTATTTTACACTATGTAAACTTCATTTTATTTTTTTTCCAATGACCAACTGAACTTTATGAACAGCTGATGAAGTCTACAGTCAATTCCCAAGTCCTAGCTTCTACTCTGCTTCATGATTTTTCAGTGTTTGAATGGGTTTTACTAATATCTACTTCGGAAGCTTTGCAACTCCACTTCTCCTAACCAATAAATACATTTCAAGGCTTTTTATGGGTCTTGTAACAGTTTAAAACAAGCCAGCAACATGCATATTTACATTGCTTAATGAATAAATTTCTGATGTTTTACATCTTCCTGGCGCAAGGCAGGGCACCACAAAGGTTAAAAATCCACAAGCCCTGACCCTTATTAATGTTGCCGTTGGCAGTAGGAATGGAGCACACGGAGTTGCAGAACATTTCTTCACTGCTTCAGAACATGCAGAAATGGGTAGAGATTCATGATGATTTGCTAGACCAGCATCAGAGCCATTTAGCTGTGAGATCTCTCGCCCGGCTTATACCCCACTCTGAGCACAAAAATTACCCCTTAATTTAAAAGCATACTGGAAGACTTTCTGAGAAGAATATCCCCTGTGCTATGGGGACAGTATTCCATGCTGCCATAGGTAAAAGGAGAGGCTTTGGTGCTAAAAATCAGTTTCAAGAGCAGCAGAGGAGTTATCAGCACAGATATCCCCAGCAAACACAGGGTGAGCATAGGAGCCCTCTGCTTCTCCTGTCATGATACTGATATCATCACAAATAAAAAAGGAATCCAGCAAAACATCATAGTGGGATGGTTCTTGGCTGCCTATTAAGCACCATTAGGAAAGATGATGATTACCCTGAGCAGATTACAAAGACTGTCGTTCTAGCCCATTCACGTGGTTTGGATCAGCCACTTGAACACAAATATCATCGCAGGTTCCCTAATGTTTTGGTTCATTTGGCTTTATTGAGCATAAATTATCATAACTCCATTACATCATTCAGATAGACTTTTCCATTTACAATGCTTTACAAATACACAAAAATACAAGTCCAGACACCTTTTCCAGTGAATTCTAATGTATGTCCTTATATACTACACAGAGTATTCTCTCCTGAAAAGCCAAAGCAAAGCCAGCGTCCCTGGATAGGCAGCACTCTGTAATAACACAGCAGCAAAAATGAGATCTTGACAACATGTAACACTGAGGTGATGCCTCATATCAAACACTGGATCAATTCTCTACTAGGAAAGGCTAAAGCAAAAAAGCTACTTTATGAGATAAATCAAATTGTAAATTTATCCTGTTTCAGATATGTATGCTGAAAACCACTGATGAAATTAGTGGTTTAATGAAATATACATACTTATGCAGGAAACTAAAAGTTTCATCTAGCTTTTAGTCCCGCAACACAACAAATCTAAATAACAGCTTCATAAACAACAGTTAAATATTGAAACACATTTTTGGTATTAATATTCACTTTCATGCCAAAATCACTTACAGAAAAACTCTTAAAGCCTTTTTATATAAATTAGTGATATAAATTATGAAGTCTATTTCATCTCTATTTACTAATAGAGTAAAAATTTTTCTAGAAATATTCCTTTATAAATTTAGCTTACAGTCACAGGCACTGCAACTGTATCTCAAGTCTCACATTATTCAACCTTTGTCTTTCTCAATAACTCATGATACCAGAGTTCTGTATTTACATTAAAATTTCAAGTTTCAGTTAAAAGCAAAGACACATGCTTCATAATGTAGGAGAAGAGCATTAAATCCAACATTAAAAAGCAAATACCATGTTTTCCTACATGCTAGCCAAATTTCATGCTCCCTCTTTGACAAGGCAACAATCATTTATCATTTTATCATTCATGGAGAGAATGTGATGACATACCCAAGAAGGAGAGCAGCACCTTATCACTACTTAAAAAAGAAAAATGAAAACCAAACCAAAGCCAAACAAATTTTTTAATGGAGATACATCCCTTGAATGCTTAATTCTCAAGTGTAATTTCCTGTATTTTAGGAACTTACTACTGTAGGCATTGACGTAAGATGTAGTCAAACAGAGATTCTGATCAGATTTGAAACTTCCTGAACTTGACTCACACTATTATCTCCATCTGATTTCCTACAGCTGGTTTGAAGAGGAGTAAAGAGCTGATTAGAGTGGAGACTGAAACATTTTCAGCAGGTGGACATAGAGAGCGGAAAAAATCCTATGCTTGCTTGTACGGAAGGCAGACAATTTTGAGGGAGATGTCTTTTTGAAAAGCTATGTCAGCTCTTGCTAAAACAATTAACAAAATCTAAAGAATGATTTACCACAGTTTTACTAAGTTATATAAAGTCTCTGAAAGACCTAAGAAATATTTTTTTTCATAATAACCATTCCGTTCAGTAGGACAGCCCCTATTTAAACGCTCATGGCATTTTTTCCTCCTTGTCTCTGAAACAGCATTACTTATACCTGCATAAAAACCAAAAAACAAAAACCAACAAAAAACTAAAACTAAAACAAACAAACCCCAAACAAAAAACCCAAACCCACCAACAAATTGTGTTTCACACTGCAGTAAGATCCCCTATATGGTTCTAGTAGTCAGTATTTAGCTAAATTCTGGCTCAGTACTGTAGTAATTGGGACCCAGTATCTTAGAGCACTACAGAAAATCATCTTGCTGGACAGGACAAACTGCCTCAAGAGTGCTGACATACAAAACACATGATACCATGCCTTAATCAATGTATGTGAAGCCTTCTGCTTCTTCTTTATGTCGTCACTAAAGTGACATGATTTTTCTTACACAGCTTTCTTTACTGTGTCTCTTGGCTGACCTGCTATTGGAATTAATCATTTGGCTGACAATCAACGAACCATCACTTTTATGATACCTTTCTTAGTCATTCTTCAAAGTCAAGTCTGGGAAAATATTTGAAGTTAATTAAACCACTTTCAAGCATTAATAATTCCCTTTGTTGCAAGAGTTTTGCTTGTTTATTAACATCCAAATTAAAACACTGAAAAATATTTACATCTACAAATATCATCTGTAATAATTCAAAATCAATCCTAAACGCATGGAGCATCGTATAAAGCACAGTTTACCCTACTTTTAACTGTTTTCTTTTGTTAACAAACCTAGATATTTATTACAATTTTCCTATGAGTTCAGTAAGGAAATGATACAAAAGATTCTGTAACTCCAATCTTAAAGTTATTGACGATTTTAAAACCACAGGACTCAATCCTGTCCTGTCATGATTAAAATTATTAGGTACAGATTACAAGTTAAAAACATTCACTCAAGCCAAACATTCTGATCCAGGTTAGTTTTACTTCACAATTTCATTAAAAGGTAATTGAAATAATGGAATTGGAGCAGCCAAAACTACAATAAACCATCCTGCTGTTTTTTGTTTTTTT
>VZRN01004506.1:3998750-4110256 GCA_013397935.1 Dasyornis broadbenti | reverse complement strand
TTTTAAATCATCTCTATCTCCAGTTGAGTGAATCAATTTAAAATATTACAACTAAAAAAAAAAAGGAAAAAGCTCATGTCTATGCTTAATTTCTTTAGGTGACAATAGAAACTAGCAGTGAATCGTAATCTAAGCAGTGCTGCCCACAAAAACGATATGCCAATAAATGCAATCTGGAACACAGGGATTTTTGCAGCTTTATGGTACAGATGCATAGAGAGGTGAGGAAAGCTAATTCACTCCTCTACCTTAAAAGCAGCAGAGTGATTTCATCACAAGCTTTTTCTTGTAAAACACAACCATGTCATAAAGACAAACTAATTCTCCTCAGCCCCACAAGTCTGCATCCAGATATCTCTGATACCCAGCATGACCCCAGGGGTTGCAACACCAAATGAGGACCAGAGTGAGGCCCTCTTTCACACAGTAATAAATAAATGTCCCTTTTTTATTCATGAATGCATATCCCTGTTTCAAGCTCGTCATTTTTTTCAGTTAAGTTTTAGACAGATATATATATCAAAACAATATTATACAAGACAGGCTGAGGCTACAAACATATAATGCCCTGACAAACACGCGACAACAAATCCTTTTGAGATGGACTGAGGGGGAAAAAGTCTCTTTTACTCTCCAGACTTTTTGAAAATTGGAAGCATGTGCATGGAGGCAGGTCTTCAGAGCTCATCAGAACCCAGAATGTATTCCTTTGGTGGATGTTTCCTGCTGTACTACTGGAGAATCCCTGCTGCAGAGGCAGTTTGGGTTGCAAGACCGGCACGGCAGCCTTGCAGTGCGGAGCTGCTGTCAAGTTGGAAGTGACACTGTGCGCTTTTACCCGCAGGGCGAGTCAAGAGCAGCGCAACTTTCATCTCTGCTAGCAGACAATTCTGCCTTCAGGGCAGGCTTCTATCTTTACAGAAGGTATTTTTTCATGTCAGCCCGACAGCTCAGCAGCCAAAGCCCAGCAAAACCTACAGCCTAGAGTGACACAGCTGTGGCTGCAGCAACAAACACGGTCCACCCTGTGCCTCCAGGTAGCAGCTCTGACCACACTTTTGTTTGTTGCAATGGTTTGACTTCTTTTTCCATCTCAGTCGGTGTGTGGAGCTTTGGCTGAAGTGGAAGACCTGTTTTTTACGCTGATGGCCCGTCCTGGCAGACACGATGTGCCTGCTGGAGCACCAGGGTGAGTGTGGGAGCCCCACTGGTGGCCTGGAGGTCCAGTAAGCCCCAGAGCAGAACTGTCAGCATTGCCTCCTTCTGGGACATGATCATCCAGCTCTTTTTCAGTGTAGCAGCTCATTCCTTTGAGAAGGTGCGATCCCAGTTTGGAAGCACATTGGCAAATGACACTTGGCATGTCCACTGCCTGGAGGGGCTGATACTGCTCTGGAAGCAGGTGTGTTTCACATCACAGGAATGCCCCCACACCCCTCTTCTGGCAGGAACTAATTCCCACTCTGGATCATTAACACTGTAATTTCTGCCTTTTAAGGCAAAGCTCTCATTCATAAAGAATTGGCACTGCAGGTACACTACAACACTGGGAAGCAAATTTGGAGGCAGTGCTGTAGTGCTTCCCAAGAAACAAACAGTGAGACTCATCTGTCAGAACTAGTGAAACTAATCCATAAAGATCCATTAGGCTGATCTTATAAACTTAACCTCACTGGAGGGAAGGACTTCAATGAGGATCACAGCTCATTTCTGCCAAGAAACATCGTTTTTAAAAAGAGCATCACAAACAAGAAACAGAACTACTTCTGCAGAATATGGGCAACCCTTCCCAGAACTCATGTTGCATTAGTTGAAACTTGATATTTTCCAAGCATGGCTTAAATTAAATATAATCCTTTCTATACCAAAAGATAATATTTTTCTTTTCTAAACCTGTGATAAATTCTTCCATCTTTATTCAAAATAAGCAAAGTTTTGAGTTACGTTAATTAAACCACACCATCTTAGGCAACTGCAAATGTAACAGCCTCTATGTGTATAAAAATCATTTCTAGAAATATATATATTTACACATGTGTATGCCTACATTTAAAGTAACTACTTGTAGCACCCCTGTAGATAAGACACTACTTGAAATAGTTGAACTGTGGTTACTCGTGACCGGGTTTAGTGTGTTACAAGTGTTAGAGCTGTTACGGTTTCGCTGGATGATCTGCTGTTTCAAAGCCACAAGGACATGATCTAACTCAATTATAACCCACAGCTGACCTGTGAAGCTGTATTAGCTGAACTTACAAAAGAACCACCAGCACCACAAAGTAACTCAGTACACACGAGTCTGATTTTCATGGTTCATGTGTCGTGTTTCACAGGTCATGGAGAGAGCTCTAAAAGGAGATTCTGACAGGCTAAGTACAGTATGTAAGATTAATAGAGCAAACAAAAACAAAATAATGCTTTTCTGCTTGCAAGTACAACAGAGAAGCCCATTCTTTTAGAAACCTTTATACCACATCACAGCATATACTTCTCAATGGAAACGAGCATTTTTCCTCCCAGATGTACTGTTTTCTCAAACTACATAAAATGCTATATGTATTGCTGTTGTATTGTTTGCAAAGATTTTACAAGACAATCTATGTCAGTTTGTAATTTACAGAGAAATTGAAAGGACTTTTAAGTACTATATGCAAACAAGACAAAAACTATCAAATACCCCAAAAAAATCTTTCAATTTCTTTTTCACTCATCCTATTCCTCCTACAGGAAAGTAGTGAAAGATGGAGAAAGAATGAGCTAGAGTACCTGTAATTCTAATATTTTAGAATGTTGTTAATTAAATGTGTTACATTGCATAGTTCCCAGAAATCCAACGCTGCGATCACACAGCTCTATATACATATAGAAGAAGGCATCTGGTGTAAATTGCCACTGAGATGTGGCAATAATATTAAAAATAAAACCTAATATGCATTGGATCCTTTGAAGATATTTCAAGACAATAAAAAATGGAATATGCCCCTGCTGGCTAGTAATTTCAACAGTAGCTACTGTACAAACAGCTTAAAATTACTGATTGCCAAGCCTTTGCTTTATATTTATTGTATGTTTATACTTGTATGAACATTTCTACGTTATACAAACATCTCTAATTCTTTTTGCCATCGTGGATATTCTATCCCATATGAAACTTCTAGGACTTGGTTGGACTTGATGATCTCAAAGGTCTTTTCCAGCCTAGTTAATTCCATGATTCTGTGATTATTTACGCTCTGACGAAGTGTTGCTTGAGCTGTGGAGGCCAAAACTTCCATCACAATATGAGTGTGCTCATTGCCACTGTGAACGCTCAGATGGGCTTTTGCTCCTCGGACCATGCACCTCGTGTGTGAGCACGTGCAAAATTGTGCTCAAACACCCTCAGACATTCACATTAATCTCAGGGGGTTTAACCTACAGACTTTTAAGAGTAAAATTCAAATCCCACAACCTTGGCTAGGTATAATAACACTGCACTGCAACCTTTCAGCCTGAATTTGTAGAAGCACTCTTTCACACAGCACTCATGGATTTCAACAGAAGCAACATCTGTTCAGTGCTTGTAAAAGTGAGACCACATGAATTTGTCACTGTATGACAAGAATTCAACTCACCTTAATCTGAGAGGTCTTTTTGAGGTGCAAAAAGACCAATAAAATAGGATTAATTTAAACAAATGCTGCAAGACAATCCCTCTGCAGTTCCCTGAGAACAATCCTTTCAATACTGACACTTGAGATATTTCTCAGCAGAAAAAACTCTTATTTTGATTCTTTTCTTTGTGAGTTAGCAAGAATCTGAATTTCTAATAGTGAGTTGCCCAAATCCCCAGATTTAAGAGAGAATTTTATTCATCATTTCATATATGTGAAAGAACAGCTCCTGAACAGAAGAAAAAACCCTATGATTTTCAGATATCTTCACAGAATTATTGCTGATGGGACAAGATTATTATTAAGAGATGACTTACTTTAAAAGCAGATAGGGTTTATTTTTAAAATTGGCTTACTGGAATGCTTGAATCTTGCATAAAACAACATGATACTTACAGATATCATCCCAGTGCAGTCACAATTGTAAAACCAGGAGATAAATATTCAAAGCAGAGAAAATATATTCCCCTCTACTCAAAGCTCTTAGTAGGGTGATAAATATTTTGGAAGTGATTATGCATTTGCCAAGAGAGTTGCTTTATTTAAAGCCTTTAAGGAAGAGTATAGCTGCCCATGGATATTAAGATTCAGCTCACCTGGTGTTAGACTGTTGCACTAGAGACATTCATTTTTGAGCTAACCACCCTGAGCACTCTCTAAAACTGCCGAGGATAAACAGATATTGTGCATGATGTATGTGGCCTGTTGCAGACATCTATCTCAGAGTGAGATGAGCTGTATCTTAGGAGAGCTTATTTTTCTCCCTTTGTTGTAAAAATTATGATAATAAGTTACCAGTCAAGTTTAAACAAAAGTTCTGTCTACAGTTTGGTGGGATGCAGCTTGCAAATATGTAAAGTCAAGCCCAACAAGACTCTCAATATCCCAGACCAGGCCTACCTCATATCGGACCTTGGTGTCATAGCCTTGTGTCAGGCTAAGGATTCAGACACAGCAGGGGACTAAGCATAAACCCATACAAAGCGGCACACTTGAAACCCTAATTATGGTAAAGAAGGCAGAAGAAATAATCTGGTTAAAATTTAAATGTTTTGGAGATGTGCTTTTCCTAATGAAACAAAAATTAAGCAAAATTCAAAATAATTTAAAATAAATGTTAAAAATATAATTTTATTCAAACAAAGTTGGGTTATCTCTTTGAGACTTCAAATACTTCTTAGGCTAGATCAATTTTCACACAAACCCTGCTGTTTTAGAAAGAGAGGACAAATGTATTGATTTGCTTATACTGAACTGGTCACAATTTCTGATACAAACCATTTATTTAAATGTGTTAAAAATGTTTTCTTTTCATGGGATAAAAAAGTTATCAGGTACTTGACTTTGCAATGGTTTCAAGCTCTTGTTCTGCTCAATGTTACTTGTACTCCACAGACACACCTCACGCAGATTCATAGTATCTGCCTAAAAATCCAGAATGGTTGTCAAAAGACCTTATATTATCTGTAGATGAAAAAAAACATGGATAGTTCAAACTATGCTTTTTTCTGTTCCAAGTGGTGTTCTAAAATAAATAATCTAGAGTAAAGTCATTATTCTCACTAACATTGATTCAGAAATAAATTGCCATATTTAAAGACAAGATTATCTTGATTAAAAATAATACAGGCTATGTGAAATCAAAATTTACATTTAAATGCAGTTAATCAATGAAATGTGAGAGAATGCAACTTCAATAATATTCAGAATGAAATATCCTGATTCAATAGTTTAATTAAAGTCCTACTTGCATTGACTGCGCTTTAATCTTTCTTCTCGTACATTTACTGAAATGTCAGCAAAAAGGATGATGGAATACTCAAAATAATTAGAAATACAGTAAAATAAAATAAAAATAAATAAATATGCGAAGTTAATGTATTAATTCTGTGTTTTTCTCCTTGAAATAAGAAGGCCACTAGATTTCCACTGTTCCAGAATCCCAAACAGCCTCCCATATGGAAAACTGCGGTACAAGGATGGTGGTGTGAATCACTAAGTACACTCTGAAGCCCCTACACACTCCTAAGTTTCTAATAAGGCTGGACAACAGTAAAAGAAGCTTCTCTGTAAAGCAACTCTGTGAAGAAACTTTGTAACTTTGAAGACAACTCCCATCAACTGTTTCAGATTTTTCCCACAAGTAGAATAAATAATATTATTCATCAACAAGACCACAGAAAACAGCAACGAAAAAAGTATTGCCAACCTGAGGAAACAAAATCACAAGTAATCAGGAAATGAGAGGTCAAGATATAAATGTTCATACTTGGTCAAGTAGGAAAACCTATGCTGAACTGAAAAGGAGCACTTACTAACACAAAAGGAAGTCCAATTATCGCCACAGATCCTGCAGCTGTGCAACAGAAAGGAACTCTTATATTTGGATTATTGTTGTTCAGCTATACCGATGTTATTAGAATCACCATAAGCAATGCTGCTTCAAGGCAATCACAACGTCAGATTAAGAAAAGTCCCCAAGAGTACTCACTAAGTCCAACAAAAATATCAAAGTTACATCTACACTGTGTCCTTTTTTTTCTGAAATATGACTTTAGACTTTAAAAAGGGAAATACATGCCTTCAAAAAAACCAACTCACATCATGGTGAGGGTATTTCATGGAATCACAGAATACGCCGAGTGGGAAGGGAGCCACAAGGATCATCCAGTCAAACTCCTGACCCTGCACAAGACCCCTGAAGAATCATACCATGTGCCTGAGAGTGTTGTCCAAACACTTCTTAGACTCTGTCAGGCTTGGTGCTGTGACCACTGCCCTAAGGAGCCTTTTCCAGTGCGCAGCCACCTTCTGGGTGAAGAACCATTTCCTGATATCCAACCTAAACCTCCCCTGACTCAATTTCAAGCCATTTCCTTGAGTCCTATCACTGGTCACAGAGAAGACATCACTATCTGCCCCTCTACTTCCACTCCTGAGGATGCTGAAGACTTCAGTGAGGTCTTCCCTCGGTCTCGTCGTTGTTCCCGACCCATGAGCCTGTTGCTCATCCATCATACAACACGGTTATCCAGCTGGGGGCTGGACATCTTGTCCAGAAGGATCCTGTGAGAGACTGTATCCAAAGCTTTGCTGAAATCCAAAAAGATTACATCTACTGCTTTTCCTAGATCAGCTAGGTGATTGTAGAAGGAAATTGGGTTCAACAAGCAGTACTTCCCCCTCATGAAGCCGTGCTGACTGTGACTGATGACTATGTTGACCTTCAGGTGTTTTTCAATACCTCCCGCAAAATTTTTTGCTGTGATTTTACTGGGCACTGAAGTGAGACTGACAGACCTGTCGTTGCTGGGGTCCTCCTTCCTGCCCTTCTTGAAAATTGGGACAACCTTCTCCAGCGTCCAGTCAGCTGGGACTTCTCCGGATTCCCAAGATCACTCGCAAATCATCTAGAGAGGATTTGCAATGACATCAGCTAGCTTCTTGAAGATTCTTGGATGAATCCCATCACACCCCATAGATTTGTAGGGATCCAGCTGGAGCAACAGGTGCCACACAAGCTCAGGGCTGACTGGAAGCAATTCATTCTCAGAGTCATGGTCCTCCAGGTCAGGGCACAGAGATCCCCTTGGTCCATCATCCATGTTGAAGACAGAGGCAAAGAATGCATTGAACACCTCTGCCTTGTCCATGTCCCTGTTTGTGAGGTGACCATCCTCGTCCTGTAATGGGCTGATGTTAATTCTACGCTACATTTTGCCATTACTATTTTTATTATCTTAATATTAATAAAATTTGAGGAAAGACAGTCGAGAAGTTACCAACCAGAAGCTCCTTTTCCACCAGCACCAAAGGAAAATACTGTAGGTAATAGTAATGTCTCTTTAAAATATAAGAATTTTAACTGAAGACCAGAGTTGTCATCACAGGTTAGAGGGAAACAAAAGCATCTCAAAGAGCTGTGGGAAGGAATTACACAGTGTTGATGGATGTGTGGATGAGCAAATCAACAAATAAAGCAGTTTAAGTAACTCAGTAAAACTCAGCATGGCTGTACAGTGCACTGAGAAATAGCATGGTGAGTAGTAATCACTAACAGAATAAAAAAAAATTAAAATTTCCTGTAGACTTAAAATAACCTGACTACCTTTTCTGAAACCTTAATCTTTGTAAAGGAGAACTGCACGAACCATAGTAAATGTCAGCCATTATTAAATGTCTTGAAATTAAGTGTAATTGTTCCTTCCTGAGGGCTAACCAAATTCTTTTCAGATTCCTGCTGTATCTGCATCACTGGGGAAAGAGAAAAGTGATTTAAGACAAATTCCAAGTCAGTTTTCCTTTCATTTTAGCACTTTGAATTTAATAGGAAGATTATGCAAGTCTCACTGCCTTTTCCTTCCATCTCACGTCAGTTGGAGTGGAAGATTTTGCATTATTCAAGGTCAATTAAGCCATGCAAATGCATTCTAAATGATTTTACAGTAGTAATAATAATTCTCTCCTCAGAAGGATGTGCTGAATATCTTAAAAAACAAAACAAAACAAAACAAAACAAAACAAAAAAAAACCCTTACAATAAAAATAGGTCCCATAGGTATTTGGGAATTTTGTTGTCTTCTCAAAATAACCAAATAGATGTATGAATATAATAACCTTGAACTAGTAGTGATACAGAGTTTAGGTACAAATTCCTCAGTGCTTGAGCCATAGCTCTAGCATTGGAGAAACAGTGATGTCAGTCATGAAAAATGTCTCACATTTTGCTGTTTGCATTTCAGGAAAAAAAAAAAGTGTGTTTATTCAGCTAGCAAATTATAGCAATTTTTTAACTTGAAGTCAAGTTTTCAAAAACATGTCTTGACAACATTCAGTCCTGAAAGTAAATTATGGAAAAACTGATATACATAATTTATTAATGTTTTTAAACTCTTAAAACTCTGTGTTTTGATAAACATTGCTTGCAATGTAAACTAAACTTAAAAAATCTGATGCCAGTGAACTGAATATCCAGTTTTATAAATGTACCATTATATTGTAAGAAAGCATTCCTAGTCTAGGGGATTTTTTAAACCCAATAAAATGACACTTCCATATAGCTTAGGCCAAGCCTCTCTCCCCAGAACAAACACAGGTGTATTGGTCAAAGTTCAGTTCTGCAGCAAACATCTTCTGTTGGAATAGCGTGACCCAGCACAACAAGGGGCATGTGGGTGGCACTGTGAAGTCAAGCTCTTGACTATAAACTCCTTCATGTTGTGTTCATGCTTAATAAACACAGTTTTCCATGCCAGTTACATTTGCAGTCACACTGCCATAGAGTCTCACCTGGAGGATCACAGCTAAATGTTGGAAAAGGCAACCTGAAAAACTGTCTAAGCAAGAATTGCATTCAGATCAATCTTTGTAATAAAAATACAACTTTGAAAGCCATTTCTTGGGGAACAAGGGTTAGGAATTTGGGGGTTAGCGGTGACATTTTTTTTTTTTTTTTTTTTTTTTAGTAAAATTTAATGCACGTTTCTTCGAAAAATATAGTAAAAGAGAAAATGAAAGTAATTCATTTTATATTGCTGATATTTAGCTGGAATCTTCCATGTCGATGAGATATTCTATGCATAACAGAAGGAAATTATACCTCTTCTCAACACTTATTGTATTTAGCCCACGTCTCTTTTAATAGAGAGCTAACAATATTTACCACATATTTATGTTAAAATCACAGATTCACAGATCCATTCACAATCCCCTCTTTTATGCAATTATGGCTGTGAAAAACACAGATGCCTTATTGAATGTTCACACTCACAATTGTGGTATTGTATTCACATCTGTACAATATTTAAAGCCATATAATACATATAAAGAGAGTCCTCAAGCCACTCTGAAATGCCTAACACCTGGCAGATGAGATAGCGGCTCACAGGAGTTTAAATACTGTATTTTAATTCACTTTTCTGAGGCAGTCAGGCTAGGTAATTACTAACTCATAAAGTTGAAAATATGACTGCATAAAACATTGCCCTTCAGATATATCTGACAGAGTGCACAGGTAATGTTTAAACACTTGTGCTTGATGTCTTATGTCTTAAAATATGCATCCTTTGTCTTTTTGATGACTCTTTTCTGTTTCTTTTTCATGCCCTTTCACATTCTGATGCCATTTGCCTGGCCAATTACCCAGCATACTTTCATTCTTTCTGATTATTCTTCCATTCCCTGTTATGTTTTTCCTCAATTCGCTTCATTTTGTTCTGAAAATTTCATCCTGTACTTTCCACATCCCTCTGAGTATGCTCGATGGAAATGAGTGCTTTTATTCAGAATTACCGCCTGAGTCTAAATTGTGGTGGCATCTAATGAAAGAAGCCAGGCCTCCTCATCATTTGGAGTGGCTGTGGCAGGTAGTGCCATGCTGTGACTGAAAGAAGAAGATAAAGAGTGCATCTCTTCCAAGCTGAAATAAGAATGACAACTTGATCTTGCGTGTTTTCTCACAGCCTCAGCGGCACTTCTATACAGCTCTTCCTGCTGCTTAGTTTTCATATAACTAAGCAAAATATAAGATACAAATATCACTAGATATTTCAAATATAATGGTATTTGGTATTTACAAATATCACTAGCAGGGCAGTGTGGGGGAGGGAAAGCTAAAGAAAAATGTGGTCTACAGCTTGATATATGGAATCTTTAACGTGTGTTTATAAGACGAGTGAAAATGGACAATGTTTTAAACAATGCTTCAAATGTGATTCTAATTAAGCTCATTAAAGGTGAATGAATAACCAAGTTAATAATTTATATAAGGAATGGTATAAAATATTCATCACATTATGGGTTTTTTACGTTATTGTGTGCCACATGTAATACAATCAGAGTGCTGGTGGGTATTCTACATTCCAGGAGCCCTATGGAGCTGCTGTTCGTTCCCCACAATGCCATAGGACAGGTACTGGGGAGTCCACACTTATAAACCCATCACTGAATGATTGCTTTTCCTAATGGGAGAGCTTTAATGAAACTGCGGCTGTTGGGAAAATGCCAGGTTTTCAAAAATAAGACATTTCAGTCAAAGTAAGTCAACTTTGGCACAATATCCACTGGGAAAGAAGACAGACTATTCATAATTTAAAAGCTTGACTTGGGATGCCAGGACAGGTACTTGACTGTCACACATTGGTCTGTCTGAGGGGTTTTTTTAACGCTTGTCTCATCTTATTTCTCTTCTACGTCCCTCTGCCTATGAAAATCAACTTCTATGCGCACACACACACACACACACACACACACACACACACACACACACGCATACACACTTATTAAGCCTTTTTCTCAGTTCTTAAGAAAGATGGGGGGAGAACATGAAAAGCTGTAAAGTTTCACAGTATAGAAAACTGTTTTCAAGTGAGCCTCTCTTACTGCTGTAATTAAAGATGCTCTGTCATTGCTTGGGTCTGAGGTCTGTCTTGTCAACAGAAAAATAATACCGTAATTTCCAAAACACAAAAACTGCACAGAATTGTAATATTTGCCCAATACGTGGAAAATCTTCTAGAATTATTTCAGAAATCCCTACCACTTTTATTTCAATATGTTTTCCCAGGACTACCCACTGTTAAAAACTGTACCAGCTGAGCAGGGAAACTGCATAGTTTAACTCTATATGCATGAAATTGTTCCACCATTCCTGCAGGTAAAAAGAATTGCTTCAGAGCATGAAGCATTAAAAGCGTGTAGGGTACTGGGACGGTGCTTCTGGCAGCATTCCTTCGGACAAAGTGTTCTAGCTCTAGTGTTTTCTTGTTTGGGTCAGTGATAGCATCTGTTTCTTATATAATTCTTTCTTTACATATGTTTTACAATAAACAGGCGTCTCTCAATTCAGGTATTCAGAAGAAACAAATATATATGTATGTTAACTGGTAGCTGTTCTGTTTATTGGGTTTTTTTCTCTCACTATTCTAAGTGGCATAGTCTAGTAAAGTGGTTTGTAAAAGCTTTACCCCAAAATATCCATGTTATTCCACAACGTGGATTATCACCCATTAAAATAATGAAATCAATCACCAAAACTACAGTGGAGTTTCTGTCTGTATTTGTATGTGTGCATGATAGTTATACAAGAAAGCACCCATTTATAAAAATGGGCCATTTGGGTGATTAAGCAGATGTGCTCTTTGCCCTATATCAGGACAAATTTCTGAAATGAACAGTCATCTGTTTCTGCAGATGGAGAGCTCTGAGGGAGGATTAGCGCTTTCCCACTGCTCATTGTAAACAACCTCAGCCCCAGAGAGGCACAGAATTATCTCCAGTGACTCACTATGATCATATGACCAAGGTCCTACCAAATGAATGTCTCTGAGCACACAGGAACCGGCCTGTGTGGTACATGCATGCACAGAGTAACAATTTCAATGAATTCCACACACATACACACAATAGAAACTTTCCACTGTGCTTAGCAAGAAGCAACAAATGCCGTTTATGGCCTTAAAGTAAATTAATTGTTGTTTATTTTCCCCCATGTAAAAAGGAGAACAAAATGCCATAGAATTAGTTCAGTGAGCACGGTGATGCTGAGAAATAATTTAGTTCTTTAAATGATAGCTGTTGGGCCAGGGAAAGTCACCAAGGTAGAAGGAAATACAGTACAAATAAACTATTAACAATCTGCCAGTTTACTGTCTGACCACTGGGGCACAATTGACACTGGTTTGTATTACAGATAACCACAGAGCCACAAGTCATAAGATATCAATTATAATAAGTTTGGCCCAAACCAGAAAGTAATATTTAAATCTCATAAAAGAAATATAATGATGCTCTCATTTGAAGAATGAAGACAGTAGGTAAAGAACAAGCTGCTGAAACAACCAAATAAAACCATCGGTCATTACACCACTTTTTGGAATGCATTTATAGTGCATTTGCCTAATGAAATCAGTACTGTATACTTCAGAGCAAAAAAAAAAAAAAAAAAGGGATTAAGGAAGACTACATTCAATCCTCAAGGAGTAGAGAATGTTCTTACTGCAAATTGTAGTACTGGCTTCATTCCTCTCACTGTGGATGCTGTGCAACCAGCTGGGTCGAAAATTGCAAACACTCAAAATTAGTGTTGGGGACCCTTTGCCAGGATACACATGCAGAAGTCTGGGGCTGATGCTTTTCTGGAAGCCCTGGGGAATATGTTAACATTTCTGCAGCTGACAAAAAAATGCAGAGCAACAATAGCAAAAAAATCAAAGTAATTGCTGAAGATTTTATCAAACTAACTTGTTAAATATATTGCAAAGCTGCTAATTAGTACACAATGAGAGGTTGGTACAATATACTATGGATCTTTACATTAAGAAATTAATGAAGCAATCGGAACAAATATTACAAGAGAGCTAAACAAATAAAACCAGGCAACAGAATCTTGTCTCTATTATTTAAATTCAATACTTAAAAACCTTTTGCTTGAGCAAACTTCCCTTGCTTACATTTTTTCCCTGAAGAGGTTCATTTCTTCAAAAGAATAAAATAAACAGAAATGAATGGTAACTAATGTAAATATTATTAAAACAGAGTCAAGCATAAATTTGGGAAGCCTTCTAAAAACGCTAATAAAAAATAATAAGATCCATTACAATTAATGCTCATTCAGCAGCGTCAGTTATGACTACTAACAGTGTGCATTAAAGCAACTGCAGCAGGTAGATTTAACAACCTAGACAATTAAAATGATAGAGTAAATTAAAACTAATTAATTGACACAATATTCAGAACTACATATACGAATACAGACAAAATTCTTCAAAAGCTTGTACAGTGAAGCTGAATGCCACAAAATTGCCAGAGAGAAAAATACTCTCAGGAAAAAGTTCCAGCAATCTACTGGTTTTATAAACCAGTCATTGTTTGCTTTATGAAAGGCATTGTAAATAGTCTGCTCTCCTCTTTTCAGGAAAAAGCCCAAACTGACAAAAATAATGAGTGAATGTATTTTTCCTCTACAAAAAGCAGGGAGAAGACTCAATACAAATAATTCTTCTCTGGAATCCTTTAACCAGTGTGAGGCTAGCAGCAGTTACGAGTCCATTTGTGTGCCAAAGTAGAAGCAAGAAGGGAAAGGCGCTGTCAGAAACTACAGACATGCAAACACTCAGATATCTGACAGGTCTGAAGGCAGAGTCCTGAGCCTTGCTGCTAAATCCAATCTTATCTTTTTTACTCTGCCAACACAGAGCAGTGCAGGCGACCTCCAGGAGTAAGACCCTGTGAAGTGTTGCATTTTCTGAGATCACATACAAGACCAGTGAGAAGATGCTGTAAGCAATTACTGAGCAATTTTATTTGTGGCTTGAATCACTTTTAATCAGACTTCACAGCACAGAGATTCTTTGACTGAACACAATCAGAAGTAAACACACAGGTGTTCTGTTTTATACTCTTTCTTTATTTAAAAATATGCTTTATCAGTACTGTATGGTATGTTACCTTGTCCTTTGTGCCATGCAACCTCTGTTTACTTTGAAATCAGTCACAAAAATCATGGTGCTTCCAACCAAACTATGAATTAAGCAGCTACCACATGCTCTGAAAATCCTTTCACAGCAAGGTCTGTAACAAAAGCCACAGGCCGCATTCACTGTGCAATCCTAGGAACACAGAGTCTGGATTGATGCATATCTGTGCTCTCCTCCGTTACCTGTCCCTCTATTTCTATTCTGATCTGTATGTGGAGATCTTTTACTTTTCATCTAAATTTTCTCTTAGTTTTGGGTCAGGCTATATGTAGGCCTTGTGTAAACCCAGAAGTGAGCTAATGAGGGAGAAATAAAGCTCCAGTACAGATTGGATGGATGCCATAAAATCTGATTTGTAAGATTGTCTGTTCTTCCCAGCAGTGTAAGGTCTAAAGATCTGTCATGTTTGAGATCCACACTGTTCTACACCTTTCCACCAACAGACCCGATCACCTAGGCTGGGACGAGAGATATCCTCCAGACCACAAGGAAGCAATTTCTTTTACAGAACAGAAAGGAAACACATACTTAATCACCACTCGGCTGAGGAAAAAAGTCAGTATTTCCTGACAAATCACTAGCATTCGATAGCCTTTGTGCATACAAACATGAAACTGCCGTATATTCTAAGGAGCTCTCTAATTTTTTTTTTTTTTCTGTCCATCAATAATTCTCTCGGTTTCATCCTCTGATAATTCTAGTTGCTTCAAGCAGAATTTACACAAGGGTTAAACTTGGCCTCATGTGTCCCATGGCTTGCAGTGAGAATGACCCACCTTTCCTGGCATTTGTTGTATTGTATAGGGAAGCACGACTTTCTTCTCTTTTGGGACTCCTTTGAACTTGTATAAAGTAGCTATTCCCAAGTGATTACTTCCTTTCTCAATTGATACAACAAAAGATCATCACACAAAAAAAGAGTCCCGCAGTCATTTTTCTTTCGAACACACAGGCAATGCTGAAAACATTAATGCACATGTGCAAAAGCTCTCATCCCCGGCTCCTTTCTTGTACCTATTAGCTCCACAGGAGAGTAAAGGAAAAGAGGATATTAAAGCTCCCTGCATCATCAGGTTGAATGACTCTTTTCACTTTCAGTATAGCAAGGATGCCACTGGTAGCTGAAAAAAAAAGGAAGAGTGTACCTGTAGTTCTTCAAATTGTTATAGTTTAATGCAAAGTCTAGAAGGAAATCTAAAGGGGGAAAAAATCCACTTACTGCTAAGCACAAGTCACTGTTTCTTCCTGCCTTTCTATATCACTCCAGACAGGAAAGCAAATGTCGTTCAGGCTTCTCCTTTTTCCCATCTAGGAATATCTTTGGTTCTTTATGATGATGATGATTTTGTAAATTCACATCTAGACATATAAGCAGAATACCTATGGAAAATGTTATTGAGTGGATAGAGCTTTCTTTAATAAAAAACTCTATCTACGTATGACCTACATTCAGTCTCACATGAACAGGGAAGTCTACACAAACCATCTGCCAGCGTCTCCATTTCTGAGTATGCTGCTCCGAGGAAAACTTTAGCTTACATCAGACATTTTCCAAACAACATCGTTTCACTGTGGTAAATTGTTAGGAAATCCAACTTAGTCCAGAGGACTTTACAGGCCTTTATTACGAAATAAGTACCCTAGTAGTTATTTGTGACCCCATAGGCTGGGACAACTTTGTAGCTAGCAGATGTTAGGTTAGCTAGGACACTTTCTCCCTCTCACCAGGGAAATTGTATAGCCCAGATTTCCACTTCTTGGGCAAGTTTTCCAATCAATAGGCTGTTTTATGAGTTGGGAAAATCTCCCTCTTCCCTTGCTACATTTCAGGTCAAATTAAGTGCCATTTACCAGTGTTCATTTTGGCTTGAGGATAACAAGACCTAATGAATTTGCACTTTCAGCAGATTTAAAGAGCTTTAAACTTCAGAAATTACAGTTCAAGTACCTGATTCTTACATGACCTCGCACATCTGTAATACAGCTAGAGCTCTAAATTTTTGGAGCATGGGCTGCAATATAGCTTTATTTATCAACTAAACAGACAGTCCCAGATGAGAACACCTTAAACTGCAGTAGGCTGAACTGACCCTAGTCCTTTCAATCTCAAATAATTTTTCATTATTTATCACAAAGGCCATCAGAAGAAATACTCTTACATATCCTTGTAAGAAGTTTACTTTCCCTGGTAACACAAGAATAAATTACTTTATCTCTTTCTTCAAATGTAAGCATCTCTGTGTTTGAAAAATGGTGATGGGAAATCATTAAAAAAAAATCTCAAATACAATTTTACCCATAATTTATCCATAGTTTTATGGGTTAATTAATTTGGCAAAATGCTAACATATATGTCACTGATATGACCTATCAGTTTGTTTTCAGCCTTGGCAGAAAAAAAAAAAACGGATTTTTTCTATCCAGACAAACTGTAAAATTTACAGCAGTATCCAGCGGATATCCTTCAGATTAGTACAATTATGCAAGTCTAAAGGAAGCTGCAGATTTCTGATTCAAGACAAGGTTGTAAACAGGAAATAATAACAGTAGTAAAAAGAAGTAATTTGTAGTGCTAAGAAATACATGGATCCATTCCAAGCATTCTGGACATTTTAACCATATCCTGATAGGTATGGTGATATGAGGTGGGATGTAACTCTTTTTCAGACACAAAATCAAATTGTCAGGAGTGTTATCAAGTCTGCTTTTCTCATCAGAATGTGAAAAGCAAAAAATGCTTAAAACATTCTTCTAGTAATCAGCTACACACCTGCCTTTGAGATGTCAGTTTAGTATTGGTAATTTTATCAATTGTCATCCTCTGTCTAAACTGCTTGTAGAGAAGAAGGTGACTGAGAAGTTTATGTTAAACAGCTGTTGTGCCATCTGGCATCTTTGACTTCCATGACCCTTTTCAATCTGGCTTTCAGCCTAGGTAAGGCACAAAAACTATACTGGCTTAATTGGTCTATGATCCACTCCTGGCAAAACGCAGAGGTCAACTTTCCATGCTGATTATTGTAGATTTGTCAGCAACCTCTGTTAACACGAACCAGTGAGTTGTGCTGACTCATCTGCAGGCACTGGCGAGGGTGGCCAGGAATCGCGGCAGTGACCTCTGCTCTCCGGGAGGTCTCGGAGGGCAGTGTCCAACAATTGCTCCTCTGCCCAGAGGGCTCTCACAACCAGGTTTTTCATCATTCCACTCTGTTGCCTTTCTTGTTCAATGTTTACATGAAGCTTCTCAGGGACAGAACAAGACCATTTGAGCCTGTCATTTCATCAAAACACACACAACATTTACCTTTGTTCGTTGTGCTTTTTCATCTGATGCAGATGGTCAAGTTGACTCATCTGCCAGTGCTCGACGAGTTTGCAGATATGGGCAAGCAGACTGGTTTAAATTCTACTTTCACTGCCTATTTATTTTTAAGAAAGATATTAATGAGTGTGAGAAAGCAGAAGGTGAGGCTTGGCTTGGAATCTGATAAGTCACAGCTGTAGGTTTAAAGCTCAAAAGAATTATTTGGCTCAGTTATACAGAAAGGCCACTCTCAAAAGAGCAAGAGAGCCACTAATTACACTGTTTGAAATGAGGAGAAAGTAAAACAATTTCTTATTCCACAAGGAATACTTTAATCCTGAAAACATTAATTTAGCTATTTACATTATTACCAGACCTTTTTCATACAATTCTAAAATCCATGTATTATATTAGTGTCGAAGTAGTAGTATGTGTTGGCTTTTTTTGTTAATATACACATTTCATGAGTTTGCAAACCAGGAGCTTCATACTTGAAGTTGCTTATGAGGTATTAAATAAAGCAGTAGATAGTGCTAGAAAAACAAAACTGCCAGTGATTACTTGCTGATAAAAAGGATACTAATTATTTATGAGATTTTCAGGCAATTATTCAATTTTAAGTTAAGCTATCAATAGTTCATTGCTGAATCAAAACAGTAACACCCAGTTTTTTCACTGATCTCTCTGCTGAAATAAAGCTATTACTGTTATCAATCTATTAGACTTCCCTCCCAGATCCTGGAAATAACTTTGCATCACCTCATAAAGCACAGGGGGAAAGCAGCAATCTCTGAGCTGTATTATGTCAGTTAACGGCTTTCCGATGAAATTTTCCGTTTCTTCTGGAGAGCTGTTCTGTACATATCACCTTAGGAGCTGAGCAGTGTTTAAACTTAACAGCCTTAACATTTACTGAAATTTCATATTGAAATTGGGGCACCCAGAAGCAGAGCTTTACCCAGAAGCAGAACTTTGCACAAATACAATCCACTGAGCCAACTATTTTAAAAACAATAAGCAAGCATACTGCAGATCAGCAGACAGCATGCCCCAAAACAGCTATCACCATGGAACTAACACAGTTAGAAGCAGTTTTTCAGACTGTACCCAAGACCAAATATTTGCCTGTTTGTTATTTTACCCATACACTATCTCACATGCATTAATTTATGTTATTCTATTTGACCCAATGTTCTTATTTCACCTCCGAAGCCTTTTCTGCCTTGATTCTCGTTGTAGCAGGCCTAAGTGGCTATGAAGTGCTAAAGGATCCTGCAGAATGTAAAGGTAGAGACCTCAGGGTGATGTGGGAGAAGGTAAACCACAACAAAGGGTTCTGGGCCCTCACAACTGCAAGAACGGAGTGGGAACCACCCAGGCTCTTCACTGTAAGTTCCTGCTGTGAGGTGTTAATCTTCTCTAATTCAAGTATTTCTAGCAACAACTAAAAAAACCCAACCAACCAAGCGAAAAAAAAAAAACCCTTAAAAAAAATCATACCTCCTCTTGTGAGATACAGAGAATAGAAGCCAAGAAAACTCTGAGTCAAAACTTCTACCTGCTCAGATAAGAGGCAGAAGAGTGTGCTTCCCTGTTCTTCTCTAACCAACTTTATATGGGAAAAACAGCAAGGGAAAACATCTGAAGCTCATAGTCTATAGGAGGAAAACAATTTTAGAGTTCCTTGAACAGTTCTGTCAAAGACGGCCAGAGGAATATCATTTGGCCACTCCTGTGGCTTAGGAAATTAAACACCAACTCTATCTAAACAACACTATGTCTTTCAAAATCCCTGAACCATTTAAGCATCAACATTTTTTTTCATACATTTGGCTTCATAAATGTTCATTGGAGGTGTTCAAGTTTGGAAGCAGGACTGCAAGCACAAAGATTTGAGCACATACATGGTTCAGTCTATTGGATGTGACAAAATCTGCTGTAGTAAACAAAACCATTACTCTTCCTCAGCCCAATATGTTCATGTTTGTTTGCGGCCATACTGAACTACAATACTTTAAATCCAATAGTAGTTTGGTTTTTTCTGGTGAAAATAATGCAAAATCATTATCAATATATAAAATATATTCCATTTTCCTGAAAAAAAATTACACAAGTGGATATCGAGTATACATAAGGCATATCAGAGAGTATACCTGTGTGTTGCACACAATACAAAGTTATTTCTAGACTTTGGGTTTTGTTACAATTTGCACTAATTTAGAAGGTAAGCTATTAAAACAATATGAAAAAAAAATTAGTAAAACAAAGTAGTACATTAATAGGAAAAACCAGTTAAGATTAATGTAAAAGATTTCCAGACATGGAAGAGCAGGCATGAGAGGCATCAGCTTGCTCCTGTTACTGATTCTATGCATTAATCATGAAGACATGATAAAAGCCTTTTAGTGACCAAGGTACTAGCTTGGAGAAAAGTGATTTTAGAAGATAAAGACTTCCTTTTTCCTCCTGGTGTCACTACAGGGCTGAGTTAAGGCTGAGCATCTCCAGTTTCTGCTTCTGTAATTTAAATCAATGTCAAGATTTCTTTCTAAAACATGTTGTAAATATATATTTTAAAAATAAATATTGTATCCTTGCCTATATATATTTTTTTTTAATAAATACTGTTGCCTAAGTTTGCATTTTTGAATGCTCTTATCTATATATTTTATTTTGAGGGTCAACAAATATATCTTCCCCTCTCCCTCCATCCCAAATTCCATATTTTCCACTTCATTTCCATTTAAGTCTTATGTTTCTATGTATGTCTTTACATGAAAGAAGAATAATTTACTCATTTGAAAGCTCATTAGTAAACTCAGTGCATGAGTTCATTGTTCCTTTGGAGAATTCTGTTTCCTCATGTATGCACAGAAAGCTTCAGTTTTCTGTAGCCGTTTTGACAGAAGAAATCTCTACTTAAATATTTTTCCTTCTACATTGATGAGGTAGTGTAAAATATCCAATAGAAGTCATGAGGACAAAATGTATCAACTGTAATTTTTAAAGCAGTTAATGGTTTGGATGCAACTTCAGTTCCACAAGTTTGTAATTAAAAAAACTTATACTCCCACCTACTTATTTGATAGCAGGCAGTTTTGAACATTTACAGTTACCTTAAGCAGCTACCTAATGAAACTTCAAGCCTTCAGAAAGAAATCAAAGCAAGTTTACAAGTCACTGACAGTATAACAAACATGAGAAATACAGCAAATTATAGTAATAACTTGAATAATATTAGTTTTCTTGGTATGTTGGACATGTACTGCACAAATAAATTATTTAAAAATTCTAATTAAAGACTATTAAGAATTAAAGGACCTTTCTTTTTCTTTGGAAAACTTAAAATGTCCATCCTATCATTATAACCCAGCATTTATCATTCCTACTAAAAGAGCTGAATACTGCAGTGTAAATCCACTTTTCATCAGAATACACAGTCAGCTGTTCCACTGCCGCAAACCTGGGCTTCAGAAGTCTCATCTACCACACAATTACATATCAGAATCATAAACTATCTATATTTCAAAAAGATTTTCAATACCTAGCAACACAAAGTTAACTTAATTACAGTATTTATTACAGAAGCTGATGTCATTAATTTTTAAAACACTGATATTCACTACCAAATACAGATTAATCTTGACCCCTCTTTGCAGACAGACATAAGGCCACACAGTTTCCTACTTGTACACAGAAGGAGATGTTGCTGCTACCCAAGTGACAAAACTAATGGACTTGAACATAGACAGAATCCAAGGAAAAACCATGTGGAAAAGAGGCTTTCAAATATTATTCATTACTTATTCTATTACACTGAACATTTTTTTTTATATACATATAATGGTAGTATTTAATTCTTAATTAATTGTACAGCTAAAAATAGTTGTTATATTTTAACTAAGACTTTGGGTTTTGTAGTTGTAGTTTTAACTTTGTTTCTAGTTATCACTTTCTCACAGAGAGCTGTCTCTATCTAAGGAAAGTTTTCAATAGGGGCTTCATGTTAGAAAGTCAGACTTTGCTCAGACAGGACTTACTGCTGATTTAACTTACTTTTATCTTATTCAAGTCACAGAAAATTCAGACAAAGTGTAGAGAAGCAAAAAAAAAAATATTAGTCTGACGATATTTTCTACAGCATGGATAAACAGAATAAGCAGAAAGGTAGCAGTTCTGAGTATCAAGCAACTGAAGAAAGTTTACTATTTTCTATCAGTGAGGTACTTTGTGTTTTTCTGTATCAAATTCTTTAATGCATAAACAACAACTCCAACAACAAAGAAACATCATATTTATTTTGACTTATTTTCAAAGAGTGCCTTTTGTTGTTTGGGTTTTTTTTTTTTTTTTTTCCATTCTGATTAGTACATAGAGGGCTAAGCACTGCTGGTCACTGAATTAATATGTCCAAGATTGAATGAATTAGAGACTTTAGTTAGTGAATTGTTCTCCAGTTTTAAAAACAGTTATTGGCTCAGTACCCTACATTTCTCAATATCATACTCTGTCATTTACATAAAAATTATATTGGCAACTATATCATAGGTTGTATTTATAAGGAAAATACTTCTAAGTGCACACTTTGAACAGATCAGCGTTTTGAGTGGTCAAAGAACAGCAAGGGTTACAACTTTTAAGCCCAAGCATGTTAGCAATATCATTTAAGGAAAATGGTTTTAAAATGAAATCATTGCAGTAAATGTAGTGTCATATCACTCAGGAAATCAGTCAGAACATCAGGCCTGGTACCACCCCAAAATGAGTGGTTACCAAGCGGCACATCAGGAAGACAGCCAGTAATGGAGTGCTTGTCTTAATCCCATTTATACGGCTGTATTGGGCGTGACTGGTGCTGTCCATCTCTATATGGAATAGAATTGTCAGAAATACACAGAGCTGTTTCACTCTCAGACTGAACGTTGTCCAGGCCTATTAAAAATCATGACACATTTTTGGCTTGCCTAGTTGTTAACCCACTTGGATAGGTGACAGCTGCATCTACAAATGCCCAATGGATATTAATGCTTCTGCTGCTAAGTGCAAAGAACAGTTGAAACTGATTTCTTGTAATGTTGAAGACTGAGGCATTCTTATAGGAGAATAGAAGAAGTAAACCCCCATAAATGAAAGATACACAAGGTACACATTAAAAAGCGTGGATCTCCCAGACTGCAATTCCTTTCCATGTGGGAGACCTGACATCACAAAGCTGAAAAGACAGAAAAAAAAAAATTAAAAAAAAATCAGATCATCAGCCTGAAACACACATGTAAAACATCTCTCAATTGTCATCTGTAGGCTTAGAAAGGGAGATGAAAAAACAGAGCTAACCTAGATATTTATTTAAATACAGCTTGGGTTTTCATTGTTCTCTATATGTACCTGTATAAAGTTTCTCCACTCCTTTTATTCTGCAATCTTGAGGCATTTCCACTTGCAAAAAAGTAACTCACTTTCATCAGGACTTAGTATTACAGCAAGTAAGAGTTCATATCAAATATTAAAATTGGTAACTTGTCCTAAATTTTGATTCTCTGGTAAAGAATTATTTTAAAGCTCTGACCTTATGTTAACCAAAAATTATGACAAAAGAAGAGGTAAGAAGAAAAACACATATGACAACTTTTTTTTTTTTTTAAACATAAGGGTTTTTTCTGTTCCTCAAACTGTCCTACACTACTTATATATAAAGTTTGGAATAGCTGTAGTAAAGATTTAAATTTCCAGACTATAAACTCATAAATCTCTTTAAGAGATATGGATCCCTTTATTCATTTATGTTAGGAGATGGTGAGTTCACACAATTTTCAGAGAAAAACCCTACTTGTTTGCCCACTAATATCTCTGATGACAGATTCAGTAAATCTCTACCATAAGAAAATATTTATTTCTCAGACTTGGCAGAGGTGGCATAAAAATGGACTGTACAGAGTATTGGAAAGGACACTGAGCTATTTTGCCTATATTAAAATAAACCTCTCCTGTCACCAGTAATATTTCCTATTCTAAGCACAGCCAATGCCTAGCAGGCATTCTTCAAGCCATGTCCTAGTCCTCATACCAGTAAGATATTATGACTGGAGGAGCAGGCGGAAGGACAATCTCTCTGGTTTCCATGTTAGCCAAGAAATGAAAAAAAAAAAAAAAACCCAAAACGAGTACATATCTTCTTTAATGATGAAATAGCCAGGCAAGTCACTGTGGGGATGTAATGCCACAGACACACTTCATGGTGCACACTCTGGTATTTTGTAAGTAATACACAGATGAGGAACATTCAGACCAGAAGTCTTTATGCTATTTCTTCTCATACAGTTTCCATTTTCCCATTGGGACATTGGTAACAAAAAGGTGTGAGAAAGTACTTTCAAAGCAATATTTGTGTCTGCACTGAGTTCATCGGTGGCAGAAGCTGGAGAACATTGAATGTAAGCCCGTGTGTCTGATAAGGTATGCAGTTTATGTGAGCAATAAATAGAATCCCAGAATCCTTAAGGTTGGAAAAGAACTCCAAGATCATGGAGTCCAACCCTTAACCCACTGTGCACTACTGTGTTTACCATTCCCTGACTGGGCATTAAACAAGCTGGTATTGTATAAATACATAACATGCTACAACTCAGCAAAACTTGGGAGTTATAAGTCACAATTATTTTGGCAGAAGAAGAAAAGACAACCCTGAGGTGCAAATGGTAAAAATAGATATTATTCCAATGGAAAAATTATAAAAGTTACCCAAGATACAGAAGACTCAAGCAGAAAAAATACAAAATTAGCAAGCCATTTATCACTATTTTCCAGTGGTTAAGTAAATTTATCTGTAAGACCCCAGTGAAAATAATTTTTCAATGCACAACTTGCCAAAACAAAATTCAGTTAATGCTTTGGGATTTTGCCAAAGAAGTATTAACTAAACAGCTTTATGTTTGTGGCATGAGCGCGAGATATTTAGGCCAATAAGCTATAGAATGACAGGGTAAAACCCAGTATTTTTTCTAGTCATTTGCATTGTATATATCCATTTAAATAGATGTGAACAAAAATACTATTTTTGAGGAAAGGAGGAACATTTTCCTGTGTTTTACCAACTCAGTGCACAAGTACCTTCCTCCTGCACATCTCTTCTATGCTACCTCTCCATCTTAACTGCACTGATCACACTTCCCCAGCTCCTCTTCACTTTTTAAGTACCCTCTTAAGCCCTCTTTAAAATACCAGAAGTGTCCTTTTCTTTCTCATTTCCTTCCTCTCTGCTTTTATCATTATTTTTCATCTTTGCAGTATTTTAAGGGATTCTATCCCATCATATAATGGGATATGCGAGTTTTTATGATTTAACATTTTGCCCTTTCTGTTCTTCACATGGTTGTGACTGTGGCAAGCCCATGGAAAGGAGGCACAGGTAAAATACTCTGTGCTTTGAATATACTGCTTTAGCCTTCCTGATTTGAACAACTAATCAAACATTTTTGTTTTAAGCTCACACTAACGGAATCAGATTTTGTTTCAAAGAACTGAATCATCTGTTTCGCAAGCACAATCAATCTCCTATAGAAAAAAAAACAGGTATTTATCTACTACACTTCTGTGTACACTCCATTTATCAATCACACATCTTCACATGGTTTCTGGTCTCAGCTTCGACTTAGATTTTTTAGCTGTAGACTTGCAAAATTTTTTCATCTATCAACTTCCAACCAGTAAACTGAAATTATGTGACTTCTCAGGATTTTCTGCCACCAGGTTTAAAACAGAGCTGCAGGATTGATGCTTGTTACGGTTTTAAAGCCAGTTTCCCAAAACTTTTCCGGAATTGCATTCTGCGCTTATTTTCCTTAGGAAGCTATGATTTATTGGTCAATTTTAACCCAGTTTGAGAGAATGATAGAGACATCAAAAAGACCAAGTTTCTGCACTCTTTCTGAAAAATCAGTAGGAGCCTGAAAAACTGATACAGGGAAAATACCCACATATTAAATGTTTCCAACATGAAAAGCCAAGTGTGACTTCAACACTCAGTTGTGTATTCTGAGTTCCCAAATCCAACATATGTCCTTGATAACCAGGTAAAGGACATACACTTAATTAAGGGGCACAAGGACAAGCCTTTAAAAAGGCTGACAAAGGATATTTGGGCAACTGGACTTCAAAGGGAATAAAGGAAGAGGTGGATTTACTGCAGCACAGGGTTCAAGGGAAACAGGCTTTCCTTTCTGCACTTCCCGTTCTCTGTTTCCTGATGTAATGTCTCACATTGACTGAGATACTGGGCCTAACACCAGAGAGTGGCAACTTCTTTAACAAAGCAGATTTCTCTACTCTCCTGCATTACAAATAATGAAACACGGAGGAAAATATTTGTGTCTTTTTGTCAAAAGCACTGCTGAAAACCCATTTATTTTTATATTAGAAGGAAATTCCCCATTTGTGGATGAAAATGGTATTCTGTGTTGGCAAGATCTCCAATGTAAACATCATTTTCACTCAGAGAACTTATTTCAAAGTTTTTCATGTAATCAACATTAGTCTAACTTGTTCTGAATTTTAGACCTTCTCTCTAAGTGTACCAGATGACTTCTATTCATGTAGAGTCCTATGGACCCATGACTGTTTTCAAATACTAAGAATTCTGAGATTTTTTGGGTTTTTTTCCAGGTAACTTCCCTACGGTTTTCACCACGTTTTCATCACATTATCCTGATCTAGATATGTAGCTTATTTAAATATTCTAGACTTACTACTTTCATTTCCTTAGCAGAAATTGCTCTGTGATCATACTGGTGACCACACAATCACCAATAATTCAAAAATTAGAAAGCAAAAACATAAAACATTTCAGCCTCGTATATTTCACCCACTATTTCCTGATTCACTTGGTTAGGTGCTGGAACTACACCTTCCTTTAGCTTTCCCTGTCTTCAAATGTGATTTCAGAGTAATTCTGTAAACCTTAATAATCCTTATCTTAATATTCCTTATCTTATCCAAACGTTCTTATGTTATTATTTTATCTCTATTCCTAACAATACCTACTTCCATATAGGTATTCCTACAATCATCTTTTGATTTTCAGGTCACCGAAAGGCCCTGGTCAATGATACATATTTGGTATCCTTCTCTCCTTTCAACACCAAACAGGCCATTACTGTGCCTTTAGGGTGTTCCCTTTCCAACACTGCCCTATGACCCCATGTTCTTTTGCTCCAAGTAAGATGTTTTTCTCTTCTTCATATGCCAGCTAATAGGTACTAACTTCAACTAATAATACTAACTACATAGATTTTTTTTTTTTTAAAATCAAAGTTTTTATTGTTCTGTAGGTTTTATTTATCTAGATATGCTGTTTTGGCTCTCACAACCACTTCCACCCTAACTACTAAAATGTTTACTTGCAGCTAGTTCCTCAAGAAGTAAGTCTTAAAATTATTTCATCCTCAGTGTTATTCCCGAAGGCAGAACTGCTCACATACTGGATGGGCACGTTACTTAACTCTGTGATAATGAAGTCTTTTTTGTATCTTCAGAGAGATTGCAACAGCAGCAAAGTTTACCCATGGACAAGTTACCATTGAACACACTACAAAATTCTACATCAATACCTGTTGCTTGGCAAAGTCTCTTTTCTAAAAAGCAGTACTGCTCAAATCAAAATCCAAGATGTGATATAAAAACAAATACCAAAAGTGCTTCCAGTAATAAAGATGATTAATTCTCACAACATAAAGTGAGAAGTGAAAACAGAAATTACAGCACTGACATAAGACAGCATCTGCACTTTTCTTAGTACAGTCTGTCCCTAAGGACTCCTTTAGCAATGTGGAACTGTAACAGAGACTGGGTGAACAAAAAAAAAAAAAAAAAAAGGTGATAATTAAGTAATTAAGCACCATCTTGCTCTTCAGCCTGTGATGCGTTTGATACATTCAGTGAGACTAACACATTACCTCCTGTGACGCCCAGGATCTCACTACATCTTCCAGTCGTGTTGACAGCAGAGCACTCAGGTAGCTCCATATGCACAAAGCGAAATGATATTAATTGTAAAGCATGACTGGAACATAACTGCAGAGGCATCTCTACCTGGTGCAAACTGAGAAACAGTGAAAAAAGAATGAAAACATTCTTTCTATACAATGTCCTTCAGCAGTTCAAATAAAGGCCTTAATTTTCAAATTTTGCCCCTCTGACAGTTGAAAAAACTATAAACGCTGTTTTCATCAGAAGCAAGGCATTGACACTCAAATTACGAATTGAGAGTTTACTACTTTGATGACCTCATTCTCAAGGTTTCTTCATGCAATCCACTCCTGGGAGAATGTTCTGGAGCTGACTGTGTAATTTACACCCAGGCAAAGTGTAAATGATGAACTGCTAGCACTGTTTCACACAAGGAGATAATTACAATATAACATTGGTTTGCATCTGCTGTGAATAGGTGTAAATAACTGAAGAAGATAAGAGCTTATGGCAAATATAGTAAATAACTTGTTTTCTCCATGAGTGTTTAGTTCTATGTATTGAGAGGTTAAATAGACTGTATATCATCAAACCAAAAAAAAAAATAAATCATATTTAACATCAAGATCTACTGTAAAAATTCTAAAGGAACATTTTTTTTTTTATTATTCATACTTGTAATTGCCTTTGTGTATTTACTGATAGGGATTTTATTTGTTTCATTAATAATGCTCTCAGAAGAATGACGATGGTAACATCTCTCAATTGAACTCTGATGCTGTCACTTTTTTCAGGTCTTTTTTGTGTGTTGACCCATTCATTCTACATCACAAAAAGAAATCATGTTATGGTTGGGTTTGAAAGGGATCAGCTACTTCCAGCCGGGTGCAATGGGGACCACTTAGGATTCTCTTTTTCATTTCTTCGTTGATCAAGGTGCAGAAAGTTGTAAATCATTTATTGCTAAGCTTTTGTTAGCATTCTTCGGCCTACTGCAGACCCCACCTTTATTTAACGAGCTCTGAAGATGCTGCCAGTCATCCTTATGGCAGCAAAGTGCTGCCAGGGAGGGCTGTACCTCCTGCCTTGTGCTGCAGGTCCTTCTCCTTCACACTTCCATGCACAACTGTTTACCACCTCTCACCAGCTGAGCAATTAAGGAATTAAATGGGCATGAGTACAGTACCATTTGAGAGCAGTTCCCTTCTAACCCAGACAAGGTCTTTGAGAATAACTCCCTGTAAAACAGGGGTCATGCAGAACTAGGCCTAATCAGATGGGTTTGTCTACTGAAGCATTTCATTTGTGTTTTGACCATGTGCTGTAGGTTAACCCCAGCCAGCAGCCAAGCCCCGGGCAGATGTTCACTCACTCCCTCACCAGCGGGGTCCTGGAGAAAGTTAGAAGGGTAAAAGTGAGAAAACTTGAGGGGTGAGATAAAGACATATAATAGACGAAGTAAAAGTAGCACACACAAATAAAGGAAAACAAGGAATTCTTTTACCACTTCCCATGGGCAGGCAGGTGATCAACCATGTTCAGGAGAGCAGGGCCCCATCATCACAAGTAACAGTGACTTGGGAAGACAAACATCATCACTCCAAATGTTCTCCTTCCTCCTACTTTCCCCCGCTTTATATAATGGAAAGGATATCATATGGTCTGGAATATCCTTTTGGTCAGCTCTATGTAAGACAAAGAAAACTAATGTGCTATTCAACAACTGAAAACAAAAGGTCGATAATCAGCGTGGCTCAAGCAAGTGGCTTCCACAAAGGCAAACCCAGCTGAACTGCCTTTGAGAGTCCCACCAGCAGCACAGCTAAGCAAGGGTATTTATTTCTGAGCTAATGGGAAAGCAACTGAGGATAAAAGACAGATTCAGAAGTATAAAGCAAATTCACCAACGTGATTTTGACTTACGGGGGTAGAAGCTGGTTGTGACAAAATCAGAGAATAATCTAGCTTGGAAAGGACATTTGTATGTCCCCTGGTTTGTCCCTCTGCTCAGAGCACCGTCACCTAAAGACAGGTGAGCATTAGAGGTACACACCAAGGAGATACCGATTGCAGGCCTTTATCAGGGCTCTGAGTGAAACTCTGGCACCATCTCACCATGGAAACAGGTGAAGGAATTGTTCACCTTTACCTCGCTTTGTATTGTCCAATTGTGTGGTGGCAGTTTTAGCTGGCATGCTTGAGTAACATTTGTCAAATCATCTCAACTCATAGCAGGGATCGTCAATTAGGAATGGACACGCTCTATGTGATCTAGAGTATGACTAGTCCAAGAATCTTTTTATAATGATTTTTCTTGAGCAATTAAAACCCTCTTTTGAACTGATATCTATCTGCAAAAACAATTACTGAAAACTCTTAGAGATAGCAGCTTTTTCTGCACACATTTTTCATATTAAGCTATTCATTAAAACAGCTGGGGCAAGCAGGGGAAAGCATAAGCACCGGCATGGGCAATTTAGCATATTGTTTTACTCAGTGTAAACACATGAAGGTTTTTTTGAGACATTTACTGAGATGTAATTATTCTAATCTTGTATTGAGAAAGCATGTGTAGGAAGTGTTTTTTTCAATCAAATGATCAAGAAAGATAATCCAAAGTGCTCTACATCCAATGTTGCAATTAATTCTCTTAATCTTTATCTTTATTCATGTTAAAAGCACTTTGTAATTCTGTGAAGTCTACTTCATCCTGCTGTAGGTATTATTTTGTATATCACTGCTAGAACATAATAAAGCATTGGTTTGGTTCTGTGTAATACTGAAAATGATATTAACACAGTTAATGGTTTCTTTTCATTTAAATAAACTGTATTTACCGAGATGCTGGTTTCCAGCAGGCTGTATACCTACAAAAGTCTGTTGTGATTACTAAGATATGAAATAAAGAATGATACAACATGACAGACCAGCATTTGGAACAATCTTTTAAAAACATATGCAGTAAAAGTCAAAACATGCCTAGAGCAAAATTTTGCCACAATGTTTATTAATTAGAAAAGCAAGGTCTTATATGTGATTTGGGTATATGTGCCATGTGTCTTTCAATATGTCACAGCAGACAGAACATTTTATAACCAATGTACATGTCCCTGTGTACACAGCTAGAGAACGATAAATGTGTTTAATCAAACTGATCAACTTTTATGACACTATTAACATTATAAGATGTGCGTGTAAATGGATTCATATGCAGATATATTCCTTCGAGGACGTCAATTTATGTTTTCAGATGCTGCACATATAGCCGAACTTTAAAATCCTTTTCAAACATTAAATTTCACTTGGAACAAGTACACCACTCTGTTTTAAATTGTTGACCTTAAATAGCTGATCATTAAAGTGTCAGCCATTTGTCTGAAAATACTAAAATGGATTCTGGATGACTTCCAGAATCTCAAAGAATTATGTGACAATGTAAAATGGATTATGAATTTTTTTCAATGATGAGTCCAGGCTGTCAATTTCATTATTTCTCTTCTTGCTGTGTACCCAGGACATACGTTATGCTTTGGAAACCTAAAGGTCAGCTTTAGGTGGTGCCAATTACACAGAAAACTCTCAGTGCTGTATCGGCCCATTTGTTCTGTTATTTCTGCTGGCAATGTTGAAAATGAGTAACACTTGGTGCTCTGTCCAGTATTGAGTTTCTGATTCACTCTGACAGGATATCATTAGCACGTATTCAGGCTTTGGCTGGGTACTGATTTTTGTTATATTATCTTTTAAGGTAATACTGAACAATACTGGACGATTTTGTTGGAGTATTACATGCAACTCAATTTCCTCTGATGTGAATACAAGTCAACAATGTGCAAGAAGCCTCAACAAGACATAAAGCTCTTGTTCTGCAGTAAGAATGTTTAAACAGAAAAAATCCATTAAAAATAGTAATTAAGAGCTGCCTGTGTTATTAACTAACAGAACTAACTATACAAGCAACAGAATCTACACTAACAAAGTTATCTATACAGATTTTCTTTTGTTGATTGGGGGGAGGGCGGTAAGGATTCAAGCTTTCTTAATCACCATATCCAATTGAAAAGTTTCAAGAATAAGAAAAAAATTTAGTCATGTAATCAATGAAGCAAAAGCATCCTACCAGACACGGTACTCTTTTCTTATATGCACTGGAAGTTACAATATCCTAAATATGGTATTACATCGTAAAGCAACTATTTCAGTAAAATTACACTGAAAGTAAGAGTAAAATTACAAAGCAAGAACCTTAATCTCTACTCTGTCAGAAGGCTTTGCAGTTACAGAAGAAAAAGGGTAAGAGACTCTAAGGAGAAAAGAAAACAGAATGGTCTTTTTAACTTTTGACTTCCTCCTACGGTTAGGTTGTAACGATAGGAACAGACTGTAAATACCTACATATATATTTAAATACAATAACTTTTAAAAGGCCCAATATGCCTCTAAGTATTGACATGTTTTTTTAAAGAACTTCAAATTATTATAGTTTAGAAGTAAAACGCAGTAACAAAAAACCAATCACAAAAATGCTTTAGGCACTGAGGTACACAGTATAAAAAAAAGGCTTGGAAAATTTTGTCAATTCTAATCCCCTAACACCCGAAATAACTTTCTCAACATCTTGTTGATTTCTGGGGAGAAAAAAAGGAAAAAAAAAAGAAAGCTGAAATTAGCTGAAATTGCTTTTACTTACCAGTCATACAAAAATATCCCATTTTTACAGAAATTAACATAAATTAGATAGATAGCCTTATGAAGTACTCCTGAATTCCAGATCTTGTAAAAGACAATTTTTGGGGAGTAGCTGTCCATATAAACAACAACAAATAATATCATGCCTATCTGTAGTCCTGAATGCATTACCTCAAAACAATTGTTTTGGTTTTTTTTTTTTTTTTTCAGAGAAAGGGAACAAGGAACAAACATTCCTTCTTCAGAAATGGGTTTAACAAAAGAACTGGTACTTCCCATAAATCTTTTTAGTCTCATGAAAAGAAATGTATTATTTCTTTCCATTACACACCGCCTTTGCAACCCACTGAATTGGGGCATATGTCCTTATTTATATGCAAGCACAAATGTTTCCATCCTGCAAAATATACAGAGACTGTTGATCACCTGTTCACAACCATAATAAGACTCCAGAGAAGCACTATCAGAATTTTAGTTATTAAAGTTTGCAAGGATCAAAACCTCTCCCCTACTACCTGACTATTTTTTGGCTCTTTTAATTCTAATGAATCTGAAAAGGCATGTTTACAGCTAACTACTCCTTTAATCTCCCAAATTTTGTCCCAGTAACTAAACACCACATAATTTTGACATCCAAATAGGAGTAATTTTCAAGCGTAGTTAACAACAGTCACGCATGTCTGAAGCTTCATAACAAATGCACTTTCATCAGGATGTTTACTTCACTACAGGTTAACAGGAATAATTTGTGAAAAACAGTTGGCAAGACGTTCTGTAAACAAGAGTTAACTTTACAGACTTGCGATTAGGGGAGATGTGTGAACAAGGTGCAGAAAAGCCAGCTAGGGGCCCAAAAGCTTGCAGTCATCCTGATGAAATTAAAGCAAGTTTGCAAGAAGTGCTTATTTATGCTGACACTTGGCAAAAAAAAAACCCCTTGGTGAGTGATGTGCAGAGAGAAGGCACATATCGCATTGGTTTTGTGTGTGTGTGCACCTGTACTGCCCCACACACGTGGAGTGCCTGTCAGTATACCAGGTTTTTTTCTTCCATGAATTACAACTCAGCTTGTAAAAAGTGCCTGAGACGCTCATAACTCAGGAGGAAGTATGCAACCACCACACAAGCCTTTATGTTTTAAGTAATGACTGCATTACACAAAGCCGCAGCAAAGCATTAGCTCACTGATGACAGTTTCTCCACATTCCGCCCGTCAAATACAGACCCGTTCTGAACTTGCTGTATGTTGTTATGAAATTGTAAAGGTAAGACGTGGCTTCCACAAAGGTGACAGAAAAACAGTGTTATGTAAAACTGTGCCAGACCATCATTGATTTTCATCAGCTTTGCATTGCTGGAAGCAAGGTAGTGAGGCAGTATCCAATCAGTAGGGAGAGAAACTTCTGTTATTCTTTAACACAACAGTTTCTAGGGTATTTGGGGAAACAAATGGAGTTGAAATAAAACGGTAGGAGGTAGAGGACAAGAAAAAACCCCAACAATGTAATTAGTTGAAATGTGCATTAAAATCGTGGCTTAGAAAAGCTGATGGAAGAGACAATACCGGGATTCCTGGATGAGACACCACTGGCAAAGCAAAAACCTAAGGCCCCCATGCAGGTCACATCATCTAGGTATGCTGACTCCAGGATCCAATAAGACCTGGAAGAAGGCCTTTACCTCTTTTTGGCAATGGCAAGCTTGCCTAGGTTTTTAATTCAGCAGAATAAAATTTTGCCTGAATCTTCCTGGAAGCATAATAAAACTTGGTTTCTCCCAAACCAACTTCTTTGGCTAGGAAAAAAGCAATGCAAATGTTTTCCTTAATTGAGAAAAATATATTTTATTACATGGCATGAAGATTTTCTGCCTCAAGACTATTTTAAGAAGTTTAATTTCTAGCTTGCTGTAAAATCAAGATAATTTCTGTGTATGAAAATATGAAATTACTATAAGCACTAGTGACATCTGTACCTCCCTCATCCCATCCCCCCACTCTGGAGAACATATTTCCTCAACATTTCTGTAATCAAGTGCACACATGTGGTACTGATCTTTCTTACATTTAAATTTTTTTCCTCTTAACTATATGTTTGTTACTTCAAAGAGTTTTAAGTTGCAAAAAAAAAGAGGGGGAAAGGGGTGTAAGACCTTTCTCGGAGGACTCCCAAGCAGTCTACACCAGAAGGAAGATTATTGTAGTTACACTGATCAGATTGGAAATAGACATGGATTTCTGCAAAAATATTAATTTGACATGTTAAGCCTTGTCCAGAAAACAGGTATAAGAGACTTCATACATTTCATCATTTCACTGATCTTTTAATCCATATTCATTCCAACAGTCCCATTACAGAAAATGGGATCAGAGTGCTTAGGTGGGTAGAAAAAAAATATTAAAAAGTGGTTTACTTGCGTGTATTAGGATTACTCACTCAAGAAATGAGTTCCATGATTATAATCATAGCTAGTAACATTCCTCATGTGCTTGAGAATTCCTATGATCCAGCCTTGGACAACTGGATGAGCTAGGGATTTCCATAATCTTGTCATAAAAATCTATGCATAAAAGATTAGGAGATGGTTTAGCTTTGATCAGTGAGGAGCTGCAGCCACTACCCCATCCCAGCATCCTTCTAACAAATAAAATCATAATACCATAAGACAGCTTTACCTCTTTCCCTTGTCAGATTGGCATTAAGATGACTATCTTCATAATGCTGTGGAATAACTGTGGAATTAAAGATTAACTTTCTCTTTTCCTCTACAGAATCCTACCTTTCCAGTTTATCAGAAGGACGGCACTAGTAGCGACAACTTTGCCTTTTAAATGTGATATCAGCAATAAGGACAAAAAAAAGATATTACTAAATATAAAATACATTCCCAGAAGTTAATTGTCTTCTTTGTTTAGCTAAGGTTTCTAAAAAAAAAAAAAAAGAAAAAAAGAGTTAGAGCAAATATTTTTGTCTCCCCAACTCCCAAAAGAGAACGTATACCTGGAGACATGTTGCTACCAGAAAATTAGAAGATCTCTTTGGGTAAGCTCCTTTTTTTGTTTATATGTAACTTTTTCCTTGTAACTAACAAAATGGTACTAATTTCAAGTTAGCTACTGATAGTCACAGTTGCTTTCTTCTTTTCTTCATGAGAAGTTGTGCATTATTTTTGCATTTTGACATCATAAACTAGTGCCCAAAAGCTTCTTCCTTTAGTCACTATCAAACTAAGTGCTAAATTGATCAATAAATATATAATAAATATTAAATCTTGAGCATTCATCTTCAAAATAATTTGTAAAATATTTAAGTCTTAATAATGTCTTTTTCTCAAACGAAGAAATTATAAAAAACATGAATCATGGACAGCACAAAACTTGGTTTAATTATGCTACAGAAGGACATGATAAAACCTCCCTACGCTCTGGACTCTGATATTTGCTGTCTCCTTAAGCTTCCTCCACGTTGGTTCCTGCTGTACAATGTCCCCACTTTTCTTCCATGTCATTCTTAATGACCTGCTTAGCCACTAGTGATTTTCCTGGGTCATCAAAACCGTCAATCACTCAGAAAATTACAAAGGAAATTAGACAGCAAGAACAAATTTTGAAATAATCTGATCTTGGATGTCATTGTAGGATATGCGAGGAATTGGCTGACACGAACTGAGAGCTGCTGGCAGTGCTTTGAGAGCACACAGAACATGCATGAGCTATCAAATGGCTGGGCAAGGACAAAGAGAGTGCTTACTCTAAACCATGAAATGAAATGAAATATCTCTACTGATGCAAATACTGATTAGAAGGTAAAAAGGGGTCTAAAAATCCCCAGAAGATTATTGATTGATCAAAACGGATCAGTCTGAACTACTTAGTGTAGTTCTTAAAGTTTTTGGTTTTATTTTTTTCTTTTGAGTTCCCTCAGTAGTTCTAGTCACTTGTTTTTAAAAGCAGAGAAGTGCAAATACTACATTTATGTAATAGATTAAAATGTGTTAGGGATATGACTGAGAACTAGAGATCTCTCATACCCTGCATAAACAGCTCAACTTCCCAGCTATCTTACTAGATCAGGGTAAATCTGTCACTCCTGGTAATATTGTTAATATGTCACGCAACATAGAAAAGATTTAACTCAAGGAATGAGCACACCGCACTGCCTTGATGCAAAGACACTGGTAAAATAGGATATGAAAGCAGGGAGGAAGTCACTGCTGGTGAGAAGAATGTCTAAGAAACCTTACAGATATAGAAGAAAAACTAAAAAAAAATATATCTATATTTATAATCTTTGTTTTGTTATGGTAGAGCATCAACTGCTCCAGCATATAGTGTAACTTTAAAGTACAGAGAACCACCAAGAAGTGTGGGGAGGGAAGTAAAAAAAGGTAGAACTTTGCTGGCTTTATAGGCTTTAGTGACTTTTGGTGACATCTCAAATCTGGATTCCCTAGAGTTGGGATAACTCTTGGTATGCTTTCAGTGTATAATGTAAATTGTAGATTTAGTATTTTAGTTTGGTCTGTATGTCTTCATAACCTACAGAGTACAGCGAGTATGTCTCCATTTTAAACTAAGTAATTTTCTTTTCATAGTTTGTGTTCAAACATCCCAAAGAACAAAAGCAGGTTCTGTGTGCTAGCCTGAAGGAAGTTAAAAAAAATAAAATTGAGCCTGAAGAGATGAGACAGTCCTGAAGGGCCCCTTAAGCTGATCTCATAACAGAAAATGAAATTATCATTAACTTCTCCTGTCTAGCACAAAAAAATGCATACAAGACAAGAGACTGCTAAACACTAAAGCGTCATGTATGTACAGAGGTATTTTTTCCCACTGAAAGACTATTTTTTTAGTTTATAAATCTGCTTCTTACTTTAGAAGCTCTCAGAGATAATTTGTAAACAAGTTAAAAACTGGGCCAAATAAATGCTGATACTTTATTTCAGTCACCTGCTCCCCACAAATAACACCTCACCTGATACCGGAGGAGTCAGAGCAACACCGATTTTGAAAGTGTTTTATGGGGTAGTTTTTAAATATAAGTAAGACTTAAACTCTGCCACTACAGTCGACACACCCAGTACATCTTATTTTCTGTAAAACTGGGCGAGCTGGAAGTTTAGAAGTACAAGACTGAGGACTGGCCTTGCTCCTTACAAGGCTGGCAGGTTCACCAGGGAAGCGGGGCCGGTTTCGAAAGTGGAATGTTGGTTCCCTCATCCTTGGAAACCCATTCGCTTTTTATCTTTCCAGGGACATGTGCACCCAGCCCAGCCACAGCCTGGTCTGCCCTGGGGATGCACAGCTGCTCCTGTCTGAGGATATGCTGCATGTCGTTCCGCCAGAGACGGGATGAGAAAGAAAATAACAGATCAATAACATCAGCCATAGGTTAATGGTGCAAAGATTTTAGCCCTTAGACGCCATTTTGAGCATTTTCTATTCCTGTAAGAGATGCGACTTCTGTGTGCTGTCTCGCTTGACAGTTATGGGAATTTATTAATCACAAGCCAAGTAACCCATTTTATTTTCCTTTTTTTTGGTTACCAAATCCACAGCCAGACAAGAGACAGCACTTTCTCTGGCCAGGTTTACTGGTGATCAATCTCTGCTGTTATTGTAGCCTCCTTGGTTGTAATGCTCAGCAGGGAGCATATGTTCCTACGTGCTTTCTGAAATATTAATACACAGAACTGTACTGAGGTTTGTGATAGCAGAAGATTGGCTTCTCTGAGGTTTTGTGATTAGAGGAGCATTGGTGATTCCGAGAAGCCACTGGCGCCGAAATGGGTTAAACCTAATAAGGTTTTGAAAGCTGATAGCGTAATTTAAGAGGGCTCAGAGTAACAAAGCTCCAGACCTGACTGACCCCAGCAAATTACAGTGTTTGTTAATGTTCTGTTACAGACATCTTCTAGTCAAGCAAAAGCAGATATATTAAGTGAAAAATTGACTTGTGGCTCACAAAGATAGGCTACCCTTTCTTCCTTTTTTGTGCTGGTTAGTCGACTAAGATGTAAAGGAGGGGAATCGTGGCTTCTGTTTTTACCAGAGCTCTTGGGAATGCAGTCTTCAAAAACATTAACTTCAGCTTCCAAATAAAGAAACATAATTGCCTTAAAATCTTTATCATCATAATCTTATATGATATGTGCCCCTTGGGAAATCTAAAAACAATTTAAGGAATGGAAGACATGGGAAAAAATCCTTTTACTTTGAGCATGATGATTATAATCATATAAGCTTTAGAATCAGTACAACTGGAATACAGAGTGATTAAAAAAAGCACTAAAATTTATATTGTGCTTTCAGAATCAGTGTTAATTAAATGAAGTGTTGGCCAACTCACTGTGTTTTAAACTGAATCTTCTTACTAAATGTTTAATGACAATAAGTTGGCTTAGGAACATTTATTGCAGTCTTTCGAGGAGGATTTTATTGAAATTCTGTTTCCAACCAGGACAAGCTGACAGCTTTAAGAACCCAGTAACTGAACAGGGAAAAGGGATTTTCATTGTTACTAAGTCTAAATTAATGCAAACAATGAACAGAGGTAACAGTCTCATGACTCCTCTTATAATCTTGTTATGTTCTGAAGGAGGTGTCTGAATTCCCATGCCTCCCCCATTCAGTAATGAAGATACTCTCCCAGGCATAGACCAACACGAACAGCAGTCAGCAGATGAAAAGAACCGGCAAAACAGGAATAAAGGTGCAAGACGTCAGTGGTGCAGACCTCTGGTTATGTGTTAGCTGACATTCTTGAGACAGAAACTATCAGGCCTCTACTCAAAGACTATTGCATCAGCTGCACCATTTATTCACTCAGACTGTTTGCTGGAGTTCAATTTATAACTTTTATTACAAAACAATAGCCTGAGTTCAGGCAAGGCCAAACACTCCATTTGGGCAGCTTTTTCAGGCCCAGAACCTTGCAGTCCTGACAGCACTGTCTGAGGAAGCTAATCCCTCACAGCAGAGGCAATATTATCTGGGAGAAAAGTGGGTACTGGCCAAAGTCACTTGCATTCTCCAGGTGTGCTGCCTCTGCTCTGCCTCCCTCTCTCTTGTTACATGGACTGATTGGACCGTCCCAATGTTAGAGAGAAAACAGAGTTCACAAGGAAGCAGGGGATGTTCAGAACTGTCTTGGGAAATGTGGGGAGCCAGGGGCCACCTGGCAGTGCCTGGGCCTATAATGAGTTTAAAACATGCACTGTTGCTGTGCGACATGACAATCTCTCCATATGTATTCCCTCAATATGTTGCTCCAGGGGCAATTGATTCGGATGTAAAACTCTCTTCACTAAACACCTTTCTGACATGCCCCTTTTAGGAAAGGAGAATTTAAGTACAATAGGCAACGTGAGTCACCTGTGATGATCACAGACAGAATTTACATGTAAATTTGGGCAAAAATCTGGGAGTTTCTGACTGTAGGTGCTGCCTGTGCACAGAGCTCACCTGCTTTAAGAAAATGAAAAATACACTGTTTGATCTGCATTCTACAAAAATGGCATATTCGTGAGATTTTTATACCCAACTGCTTTAAAGTTTGAGCATGAACCTACATTCACTGCATTCATCTTCCATGCCAGTGACTACACTGTCACTGCTGTGACCACAGTGTCGCTGCTGTCGCTGTGCCTGCAGGCCCAGTTCTTTCAATGGGCAAAGTGCTTTTTTTTTCTCTAAGAATGCAGCTGGGGATATCATAAAGATGCCACACTCAGCCTCAGTAGGGAAGCTGGTACTCACCTCTTCATGTGGCCTCTTACTCCAAGGTGAATTTTAGGAGAAGGGACCTTGGACCACAAGTGTCTACAAACATTTTATGGACTTAAAAGAGAGACCCAGGAAGTCAATTATCTTTCATGTTCTTACTTCTTGGTATAAAAATTAAAAAAGAACAAGTTTCAAATAATCCGTAATTTATCTCATCAGTATGTGGGAAGGATCTGTTTCTGTATGATCTGTGTTTAGAGAACCCTCTAATTTCAAAAGCTAAGACATAAGTGATGAGAACACATTCAGAAAAACATAAGAGCATTAAAAAAAAAAAAAGAAAAATAACCGCCAACAAACAACATCCCCCCTCCTCCCCAAAAAACCAACCAAGAAACCAAACAAAAACCCTCATGCTACACGTGAAGACTGAGCACTGCCAATTGTCATTAAGTAAAGATTTACAGGGAAAAAAAAAAAAGCAGTTACATGGAAAACCTTTGAATCAAAGTGCTGCTATTAAATAATCTTAATTTTCATATAATGGCAAGTTTCAGTAGTAGGTCCACTTCCAAGATTGTAAAAACAGCAGGATAATGCCGCAGTAAAAGATGAGATACATGTGTTGACACACTACTCAATGACTGAATTCTCACTTCTCCAGGTTGCAAATTGTTGACTGAGCAGTGAGAGTAAAAATCTAATTATCTTCTTGAAGCCTTAACTTGGCAAAGCATTCTTCCTTCGTTTTTAAAAAGTTTTCCCCTCTTCTCATGCTACAGATGGAAAAATTAAGACTGCCCTGCTGGTGATGGTGGCTCAGAATTTAGTACCACTTTGAGACAATGCAATACATTTCAGTGGCTATCAAATGAAATATAAAACCGTAAATCAAGTTAAAGAGAAGTTGTGTCCTTAAAGTTGCAAAAGCTTATTTTGTGTGAAATACATTTAAAGGATAATATATAAACCAGTTGGTTTTTTCCTATTTGTGCCTGAAAATATTCAGTCAGTGTGTGACTATAGATTTTTACTCCCGAATCATAACCACAAGAGACTTTCTATTGTGAGCTAGAAAAATAGCAATTTCAGAGACAAAAAAACTACCAACAGCAACCAAAAAGCAGCTAGCCTTATTCCTCAGAACTTAGAGTATGATAAAAAAGTCCCATGCTGTTCCTCTTACGGCTTACTACAGGCTTACATTGGGATTCTTCTTCTTTTTATCCTCATAAAAAATCACAGGCTTAACAAGGAAATCATGAATCAGTGATAGCTAGAAAGATAATGTCAGTGAATTAATACTTCAAGGAGAGGAAAATCTGGCGCTGTAATCCTGAATTCCAGAGTGAATGCCTGAACACCACCTATGTAATCTGCGTGATTTAGACAGGGACATTTTCAGATGCAATTCCTGCCTCTTGATAAAGTTTTCATTTGAAAGAAACACAAGTTCAATAAATTCATGTACTTTTACATGAAATAGGCATAATATGAATAGATAAGGACTGGACATCAAGACTGCTTTTGCTGGTTAAAAAGCCCAGCTAATGCTGGTAATCTTTGCCTGACAAGTCTTGAATTCTTTTAAGTAAAGGGGAACAACTTCAGCAAAATAAAGGCAGGATGGCTCCCCCTGTGCTATAGCTGAGCATAATTGGAGTTCTCTGGACAGTTGGGATAAATGGGATTAAGAGGTCTCAGGCAGAGGAATGATGTGAATCCAGCTCTTGGCCGTGGTTTCAGCATTAAGATGCTACATGAAAAGCAGCCCCAGTCGGTGATGAGATTTCAGTGGTAAACTGAAATTTATAGAACATCAACTAATTTATTTCTGCTAAAAAAAATAATTCTGCAAGGTCTGGCTGCAATGTTGAAAGTTCTACAGGAAACAGAATCTTGTAGCACCCTGCACACGTCTCCACAATAGCTAAATATGTATCTTTAAAATATAAATTTAGAGCACTTTCTCATAACTTTTGAAGGTGCCTATCTGCTGTGGAAAAAAAGGGAAAAATAGATTAGGAACAGAACATTTCCTTAGGCATCTTTCTGGGAGAATAGACGTCTTGTTTAAGGTGAATGGATAATGTATTTTATTTTCATGGGGGAAAGAAGAGAAAGAAAAGAGACTTTTTGAGTTATGTTTACCATTTTCTCCATGAACATAAAGTCAGGAATGAATCTATTGATATTTTGGTTTTCAAGAACAGTGAAGTTTTCATAAAATATAGAAATGGTTAGAAAATATCTAGTAATACCTTTTTTCATCATTCATTTTCTCTTCATTTTTCTGTGTCAAAACTTTTTTAAAAGCATGTCTGTTTCTTCTACTGCAATAAGAGCTCCTATCAACAAATTATTAGTTTAGCCAAAAGGGGGGGAAAAAAAAATTAAGGGGAAACGCATACAGTTCAATAATAAACATAAGAACTAAAGGGTATTGCTTGTATTGCAAATGACAGTATGGATCAAAATAAAGGGATCTTTCCTGTTCCCAGAAAGAGCTGCAAAGTACTGATTAGAATTTCACCTTGAGGTTTCAGTTGTCTTGGTGTGCATACTACTCAATAACCACTGTGATGCTAGGGACAGTATCCCACCAGTATTGCAAAATTCCCAGGGCAATCTTTGCTTCACGTCTGGAAACGTGTGCGTTCACTCACAGGGGAAAATATTTTAAAGCACACGGGATTTATATAACAGCCTCTAACCTAAAGGATTTCAATAAGTTTCAGAAACTACAGGCCTTCAGCAAACTTAAAATATGATTCACCATTTGGATGGTTTGCAACAGCTCAAGAGCATGCAAAACACTAACAGGTTGGTCTTATATGGGAATGGTAGTAGTGGCTTATGTAGATGAAATATTTTTTACAAAAGTTTTACCAATTTTTCACTGCAGTACTACAAAGATGAACCAAAAGTTTTCCTCTCTGTGTTAAAGAAACAAGTTTATTATTTCTTCCCGTAAGAACTCCAAGTTGTTTATACAGTATTCAATTAATTTACCTTTGAAGGATGAATGTGACAGTCAAGTTTGTTCAAATGAGGATCCGGAGTTCCAGAAAGTCTGGAGATAAGATGTAGTATTCCGTTGTATAAATGCAATTCTACTGTATTAAATTAACTTCTCTCAATATTCATACTAATGTAAGAACAATGTCATTATCATTCCTAAAATCTTCTCCATCCAGTTCTTTTAAGGTAGCTGTTTAGTTCTCTGATGGCCTTTGGTTTTGCTCTTTTTATTGTCAGCTACAAAGATGTCACCATCTTTAGCTCTGTGGAGTAGTACCAAAACTGTAAATGACCTGGTTTAGGATGCTATATCCTAATTTAAAAAAAAAAAAACAAAAAAAACAACAAAAAAAAATCCACAAAAAAAAAAAAAACCAGCTGTACATAATAAAATTGTCAAATATAGATCAGCTTTTAAGTTTGTGTTATACTATTGATATTATTACTACAGATAATAAGTGAATACTAGTGACATCTGTGAGTGAAAAGGTCAGAAATTTTAAGTTAATACAAGAACAGCACTATTAAATAGATATCCAGCAATAAAAAAACCCCTGAAAATAAAAGTAGTGCACTGGTTCAAAGGACTAGGTACCCTTTAGATATTACTGTGAATTAAATTCATCATTGGAATTAAAGTCACACTTAACTCTTTGCTACATTAGACTCATCTATTGGCGTTTTAAGTGTGTCTTGGGCTGTTGCTCAGCTAAAACCAGAAAATAACCCTATTTCTTTATAAAGTGCATTTTAAGCAATCTCTTTCCTAGCATTTAGGTACAATAATACAGAACTTTAAAAGTACAGAATTAAACTACTTTAGTGGAATTACCTAGTTAGGCATGAAGCTAACTTTTTAAAAAACCCCCACCATAGAATCGCATATTACAAGTGAAAAAGTGAAAACGTTTATGTGTCTAAAGAAGATCAGTCATCCTCTACTGATCTGCAAAATTTATGGTTTGAAACATTGTAATTTCTCCTTTGCTGCAAACCAAAGCCAGTGTTATAACTAGATGCTGTTCCGTGAATTACATTTAATGTTGTTACTCAGTTTTGCTGAGTCCAAATTGCCAAAATAGAGATGGCAAAAATTGTACATAGGCTTGAACAGAAGCTGGTGAAACCACTGACAAAGATGAGAAAAACTCTGCATGGACTGGTCTGAAATATTTAACTCATAGAAGCTGTAGATGATAAATACTTCTTAGCGGTGTAGGGATGGGAGGTAACATCATAGAATCATAGAAGAATTTAGGCTAGAAAACACCTTTAAGATCATTAAGTCTAACTGCAAAATGAGGCAAAATGGCCCCAGGGAATGGTTTGAAAAATTTAGGCTGGATATTTGGAAAGCATTCTGTCCTAGGAGAGTGATACAACTTCTCCCCTGAAAAGCTGTGGAGAACACATTGCCCCAAATAGCTGCGGGCTTCCTAACCCTGTAGGTTTCCAAGACTGAGCTAAACAATGCTACAGCCATCCCTACACCTCCAGCCTTCTCTCAAATAGGACAGAACATCCTAAGATTTCTGCTTTAGTGGACCACATCCTCCCTGTGGTCTTAACATGTATCTCTGCTTATCAAACGGCCAACCCATTCAAAAGATACAGGATTGTAGAAGGAAATCATGCCACCAAGCAATGGCTGGTTCCAGCGCAAAACACGCAAGAGAAAGAAAAGAACTAATTCAAGCTGTTGCTGTGAGTGGAAATCTAAAAGATACAGAATTTGTTTCTCTGTGCCTCCTTGCCTTGTTATTTCACAGAGCTGAAGCAAAGCAAGCAGCCAGCGTGCTTTCTTCTCTGGATAATGACAGGATGGCTTCGAGCAGCACTAAGGGATCTTGCCACATCAGAATCACACATCACAGATTTCCCAGCAGGTGATCAAGTGCATCCTCCTGAGGAACATTTATACTCTACTTGTATGTCATAGAAGTTTTCACAAATCTGAAGAAGAGTAAAATTTGCTCTTGTTCAAGTTCAGATGATAAACACAAGCACTATTGACAAGCCGCTACTAATACATAGTGTCTTGTACTAATATTAGCAATACTAATACAGCACGGTGGCCTCTGTGATAATTAATACACCATGTTTCCTTTCCCACATTTTACACTTTGAAAGCAAATGAATGTGACTGATAAGTTTAGCATTGTTAGTGGACTGTGTTGTTGGAGATAACTGAGAGTCACTGGTGGGTGAGGCTGTGAAGTTGCAGAGCAGTTGTACGCTAATATATTCGGCACCAAAAAGTAGCTAAATCACCAACTACATGATGAGCCGAGGACTCTGAAGATGAGGGTCAGACTTGAAATAGATAGAAAAAGCATTGCAAGAACAACCTTAATCCTTAAACTCTGTCCCTGAAGTGTTACTCAGCATTAGGGCTCTAGGCCTCTTCTTATAGGAGATGAATTTTAAAGTACGGAAATTTCTCTTGTTGCCAAGACAATTGAAAACATAATGTTGCAAAATCAGTAAGGCTGAATGAAGGAAATAAAAAGGAGTAGAATTGATTTGTTCACTAGCTATCAGAAAGGAAAAAAAAAATCTCTCACAGTTTATGTTCAGATAGTAAAAGCCTGACAAAACCTTCAGATGAAACATACAAATTGTGATATACAATTCTATGATATATGTTATAAATTCACCTATACTATTAATTTTGTTGCCAGCTATTCACATCTCTGCCTTTTACATCTCAGCTTCTGACAATCCACAGAAGTGTTTTAAAAAGGGCTGGATTGAAAACTCTATTTAAATTGTATTTTAGATTTAACCTCATAGTTTAGATAGATGAAAAGTCTGACTCTCACAGCCTAAACAAAGCAGGGAAATATTTTAGCCCTTCATAGAAAGCACTAAACCATTTTACTAAAATCAATAATAGAGAATACAGTACCAATGTTTTGGTTTTATGTCCCTTCTCTCCCCCATTCCCTCGAGAGTACTATACTGAATAGTTTACTATCTTGCTGGAGTACAATACTTTAATAGTAAGCAATATGTCAAAGTGATGTTTTTGAGCACAGTAATACTGGGATTTTATATCAGACCACAGGTTTCAGAATAATCAATGTATATTTATAATGATTTAATTACAGTGATGAGATATGTCTCTGCTGCCCTAAGGAAAACTGAAAGGAAGAGTATAGTTTCAATTATCTGTAGCATAACCCAGTTGAATGCAGTTTTTGCAAAGTTTGCTTTTAGCAAACCCCATTTTACCTCAGTGAAAATAGCTTTTTCAATAAGAGGCTCTGGAGACATCCAATGCATTACACCAGGCTTAGGAACTGAACTTGTTGAAGGAACCCTCTCACCTGAGCAATGATCAAGGCTTTCACTAACTGCCATGTGGCTGAAACAATCACTTGGAGTATCAGAAAAGCCTACTTCAAATCTTTCTGATAAGCTGCTGCTACAACCCGAACATTATGCTTTGTTTTTAAGTCATGGCAGACCAAAACCAAAGCCATAGCAAAGGTCTAGCCTTAGACTGTAATATTGATACACCTTCCAAAATTTTTTATGGCTGCCTTCTGAACTTGAAAAACATAGCCAGCCTTGAAAAACAGCCTTGTTTGTTTCTTAACACCACAGCAAGAGAGACAACAAAGTTAGATTTGCTGTCATTTGCTCAGGCAGTTGTAACTTTGAGATCCACAAATTTTGTCTGTGACAACCTGAAGTTTGTGAGCAAAGAAAGTGTTCGTAGAAGATGTTTTGTACAAATGCAGTTATCCATATGACTTATCTCCTTAATCTACTTAGAAGTAAATGGAAGGGATAAGGGGGGGCAGAAAAAAAAAAAGTGTATTTTAATCTTCTTGATGGTACTCTTGTGAAAAAGGATAAATCACAAGATTTTTCACTGTTCCGATACATAGATTTTGGTTCCTTTCCAGTTCAGAGTTCCGAAGTTTGGCTTCTCCACAATGCAAATTAAAGGACTGTAGAAAGAACCCTTTAAGAGAGAAAGTGAAAAAGAAAATATCATGATGCTTTCCATGGCACTTGAGCAATTAATCTCCAGTGAGCCTGTGTAACACAGGCAGCAGCACTGGGCAGCGAGCTGTCTCCTGCACAAGGCTCTCAACCATTCATTCTCCCCACAGGAATGTACCCAAATGGACTCAAAAAACAGTGGTGAAAATACTTCCTGCAGTGTGGATGGGTTGGGTTTTGTAGCAAGGGTTTGGTGGTGGGGGGCCACAGGGGTGGCTTCTGTGAGAAGCTGCCAGGAGCTTCCCCCAGGTCCGATGGAAACAGAGCCAGCTGGCTCCAAAGCTGGCTGTGGCTGAGCCCCATCAACAACAGTGGTAGTGCCTCCTTGACAGTTTTATTCAAGAAGGGGAAACAAAACCTTCGTGGAGGGCTTTTTCCTAGGGGAGGGAGGAGTGAGAACTCTTCCCCTGAGGAGGAAGGAGTGGCAGAGATGTGTGGTGAACTGACCACAACCTCAGTTCCCTGTCCCCTTGCAGTGCTGTGGGGAAGGAAGCAGAGAAACCAGGAGTAAAGTCAAGCCCAGGAATATGGGAGGGGTAGGGATAATGGGGTTTAAGACCTGAGTTTATTTCTCATTATCCTACCCTGATTTGATTGGTGATAAATTAAACTAATTTCCCCAAGTCCGATCTGTTTTGCCCACGACAGTAACTGGTGAGGGATCTCCCCCTGTGCTTATCTTGACCCTCAAGCTTTTCATTGTGTTTTCTCCCCCATGTCCAGCTGAAAAGGGAGTGATAGGGTGCCTTTGGTGGGCACCCAGCACTCAGCCAGGATCAAACAACCACAGTGAGAGATACCATTTCAAAGCAATCTGCCTTTCTGACGTGTGGCAGGGACTCAAATATTATTTTCTTATATCTCTAAGGAGTGCTCTGCAGTACAGTGGCTGTCCTGGAGGGGTTCTCTGTAATTTTTAAAATCAAGTTTGATTAATTGGTTATAAAGCCAGACAAAGTTATGATGACCATGGAGACTGACCTCCTATGTCATATTCTTTCGGGAAGTTCCCTGATAGATAATTTCAGCAGAAGATAGTAAAGGAAATTTCATTCTGATGTAAATAATTATATAGTCATTGTGTAAGTTTGTGGAAGGAGCCACTCCAGACCATAGGGCAGCTTAGCAACAGAGTCAAATATCATTGCCAAATTGCTCATTTTTTAAAGGCATCACTTCTGTTTTCTAATAATACCAGGTTTTTTATTATTTATACCAGGATTTTATTATTTTAACAGAAACAGAGAATATAAATATCCTAGAAAAGTATCCTCACATGTCTCTTCACTTCTGCCCTCCAAAGGATAAAGTCTTGCGTAGATTTACATTAACATAATATTAAGAATTTCACCAAAACATCAACATCAATAAAATACAGTAGTGAACTCAATGTGTAAAACAAATATTTTACCTTGATGTGCAAATGTGACTGTCACATTAAAAAATGTGACTGTCAAAGATCTGAGAAAGAAGGAGGCCCAAAACTAGACTGTCTCTGGAATTGGTCTATAAACATCTGTGTCATAATGATTTTTCTCTCCTTTTTTTTCCCTTATTTCTCATTTTTTGCCACTTATGTAACAACATTAGTTTGAAATAGAGTTTTAGAGCAAACTGTGCATTGTCCACTCTCTTTTTCTTGATTTCAGCTTCTGCTCTTTCATATTTCAATAAGACCACTATGTTAAAAGGAAGGACCCAAGTGCTCCTATTAAATCAAAGAAGAAATAAAAGTGGCCTGCTAGAGGGTGTTTTAGATGACTTTTGCAAGTAGCACCAAACCTGCTTTAAAACATGTTACCCATTTCTTATCCTGTTCTCTTTCCATTTACATTAACTGTTGTGGAAAAAAAAAAAAAAAGTAAGATTGACAGAAAGAGATGAAGAAAGAGAGAATTAATAAAAACATTATGCAATATTGCTTTCCCTTATTCTTTCTGATGTCTACATTGAAATCTGATCAACCAGTGTTTAAAAATATGAACATTTCATGCTTTAATATTTTTATGTATTATGCGGTGAAGTATTCAAGCAACAGTCCGTCTTGTTTTCATATTTGCAATAAATTATCACTTTTCTGTTCAGGGTGCTGAAAGTTCTTGAAAAGGAGATGAACAGCTGTAATGCCAGGCTAAAGTTTTGAAAACTCAGGCAATTCTCCAGTTTGCTGGAGACTTGTTGTGTTTCTGTTTTCTTTTATTTTTCTTTTGGGAGAAAAAAAAAGAGAAAAGACTAGCACTAGAATCTAAGCTTGTCTGATACTCGATACACTAAAAGTTTCAGAAATGCATTGGGAAAAAATGTATAGTAGGTATACTCTTCTACATAGATTTGAAATGTGTGCTTTTGCATTAGTTCTCTTTCCTTTAAGGATTTTTTCACTTCTCTATTTAGGATACTGTATGTTCTTGAAAAGAAGACAAATTTTGGGTCCAATAATTATAGTGGTAGCCTGAGGCTTAGAAATCTCAGATAATTCCATGTTTTGCTGTAGACTTACTGTATAACCTTGGAGAAGTCATTTTGTCTGTCTCTTGCAATCCTGTATGTGTAGAATGCAAGTAATAACAGTATTTCTCTATCACTGGGGTGTTGTAAGGGGTGCAGTTTCCACAGGGATGAAAACAACATCAGCTTCCTAAGTACCTTCAGAATGACAGAAAAATTTTAATTAGCAGAGACTTTTTGGATTTCTAATGAAAAGAGAGGACCACTTATCATTGCCGAATTTGTCAGCCTTGGGTGGGGGCAGCACGAGCCCAGCTGGCATTGTGGCACCTGGACAATGAAAGGAACAATGGGATTAAGAGAAGGCCCAGAACAAGGCATAGATACTGGCATATAATGAAAATCAGCAATGCAGTCAATACTGATGTCACATGGAGAGCATCAGAGCAAACAAAGGGAGCTCCAGGATTACAGAACTTTATCACAACACTCTTTACTCACGTTGATGCATTTTGCGTTCAGATGATATTATATTTCTGAGAAGAGTCACTTTTCCATGTTCTCTAAAGATTATTCCTTTACTCGGTGTTGAATCATGCATATCCCTTCATGAAATCATTTTAATCTTCCCTCTCAAGCTCAGCTGCATTGAAATGTGTATTCTGTATGAATGGTGCTTTGGTGAAGCAGTTACTCCTCCCTTGTGATTAGAATGTGCTTGTGAAATCTCCACCAACTACAGTCCATTTTAAATGGACTTCACTTTGAATAGAATTCACTTTTGATACAGACCTGTCTTCTTGTGAGACAAATGTCTCCTGAGATTTCCGACATCTTTTACGTCTGGTGAGCTAGATAGAGAGAACAGCTCTTTGATTCTTGGTCAAGACTGAAGGGGGAGAAGAAAGAGAGTAAAAATAGTGTTCCAAAACTTTATCATTGACTGAAAATAAAGGTCTGAGAGTAAAGATTATTCTGGGACTATTTCTTCTAAAGAACATGATCAGGAAAGATGAATATGAATTCTGTGGTGTGAGAAATATAAAGATGGAATACAAGCATTTGAAGACCCCACTGAACAAAATATCCTAAAATTAATGAGAAAAAGAAGTGGTTAAAGCAATGTGCAGAAATAGGAGGTCTCTCCTCCATACCAGCATTTCCCAGATGATCAGATTCATTTTCCTGGCACAGCAACAAGGTTCTTTTTGTGTATATAATCATCTAAACAGCATAGAACAACACAATTGGGTTCAACCTTCTGTTCCTTCTCGTATCTTTTTGGTCAGAAATGAGAAGCACGAGATTTAGAATATTAAATCAAATATGAGGCATTCCTGTTCCTTAGAAAATGAGGCAACAAAGAGAGTGAATAATATGTAAGTTATAAAAAGATAATATGATTTTTACTGCTTATGTACTTCTTTATATTATCTCTGTTGGAAAAAATAAAGGGAAAGATAGTCTGCATCCCATCAAGAAGGAATGATACAAAGAAGAAATAAGCGTGCTCTTTTATTTTTACATATCTACTAATTTCTCTCTTTTGTTGATACTGTCAGGTATTGTCTAGCAAGCTGATAAATCTGAAAGAAATGGATAAAGCAAAAGAGATAACTGAATTAGAATTACATATGTGTTCTTGCAAAGAAAATGTGTTTTTACTGTGCTTGCTGTGACCAGTGACCTTTCTGTACTGTCCTGTCGTAAAGCATTTGATAGGCAGGTTTCATTTGTAGAAATGTTTTTACAGGAGCAGAGCTGAGCATACTTGCTCAAAAAAATTTGCTGAATGGTTCACACTGCAGATCTCTGTACTAATTTGCATTTTTCACCAAAAAAATTCTCAGAAAATACATTAGAGAATAAATGCTAAATAGAAAATAACCTCTTGTTTAGAATGAAAATAGAAAGATGAGTTATCTAAAAAATACTACAGAGGTCTCACTGGAATAAACAAGTTTCCCACATGATTAACATTTCTCCTGGCTAACAGTATCTCAAACAAAAATCAACTGCAAACAAATGCACTCAAAAAAGCAAAACCAATTCACAAATCATTTGTGAGCAGTCAAAAAGACCAAATTCATGGCATAAACAGATCACTAGTAATAGTCTATCTCTAATTTGGAATGATACCAGCTGTCGGTAATTTGCTGAGAATTCAGATTTTGGCATGGAAACTCTTTTCACTTCATCCATCACAGTCTGACTTAAGAGGGTTGGAAGATAAAGGGGGAAAAAGTAAACAAATTCTGCTTGTTGCCCAAGGCAAAATTTAGTTTGTTATTCAGCTTGTTGCAGTATGCATCACTTTTAATGAACTTTTAAATTAAATCCACTTACTTTCTTGTCTTTTTTTATCTGGTGAAGGAACAAAAACATGTTTTGATGCCTCTGAGTTCAAGAAGTCCTAATATGAGAGGTGAAGAACTAGCCTGCCTCATGAGTGTGGGGATCTTGCAATATATCATTAATTCAGAGGTGAACGAAGGTGTCTTTTAACATGCGTGTCTGATCTTTGTCAAAGCTAAATGAAAGAGTAATTAGTATTCTCTTGATTATCAATAAATGAAACCAAAGAAAATTTTGTCTAAAGACTAAACAAAATAAAACAAAGAAAAAAAAAAAAAAAAAAGAGACGAAGATTTAGCTGCCATAGTGTGAAAGGCTCCAAAGACATCACAGATCAAAAGCAGAAAAATGTGAAACCTCAAAAAACCCCACATGGTTTCAGAGAAATCTCTACCTTCTGTAAGTTACCCATTTAGTCAGCTTGGTCTGACAGCTCAGGTACGACTAGCTAGGAGAATTTGGGACAGTTTCCACAGGTAAACCTTGAAGCTGGGAAACGGGAGAATAACCAACCTTCATGAAAAAATGCTTCCATTTGGCAGCTGCCCTGATGGTGGCACTCTTCACTCTAGGATCCACCCACTCACTCACACCTGTGACATAAAGAACAATTAATAGGATTGATTGAGCATTCAGAAATAGGTAACCTAAAGAAAAAGCTTTCCCTATTTTTTACAAGCACGCTTCAAAAACAAAAAAAAAACCCCACCAAAAAAACTGTGCAAATGTTCTATTTTAAAAAACAATGGATTTTAATAGCGAAAGAGTGAAATCATGTAATTTCAATCTCAAATATTCTCTAGTCTAAAAGGACCTCTCTTCACTTTCTCTGTATTTTTCTCCTCCCACTGTGAATGGCTTAGAGAACTGTTTTTCCTACTCAGTGCTTTTATTTGATTTTTTCGCTCTCCTTTTTATCAAGCTAAAATGTTTCTGCAATATTCATGAATTCAGCAGCAGCCCAGGAGTGGGTGTCAGGTGTTGTTTTGCTACTGTTTCTCCTGCTGGGTCCCCTGTTCAAGTAGAGAGTACAATCACATTTTAGAATTTAACAGGCTTTAAGTTGGGGAGAGTTGTTGTTGGAGGGTGCCTTTTTTTGTTTGTTTGTGGGTGGAACATGCGGATTGTTGCGGTGGTGTACTTCATATTTATGCCTGAAGGAAGAAATATTCTGAGCATGGTAGAGTTTTACTGGTTCTTACATTGTTACATTAATACCTTCCCATATTAGGTTAAAACTACATCTGATATTTATTTATTTATTTATTTATTTATATATTTATATATAGATATGTATAGGTCTGTAAGTTAGTGTCAAAAATCTGTGAACATTTGAAGGATAGCCCCAAACTGCTGCCAGAAGATTGGAAAACTGCACATTACTATGTACATGTTTCTATTCACATGGTAGAAGTGAGCATGTTGAAATTTACATATATATTGGAATTTCTCAGAGGAATTAATCCCATTCACAGACAGCAGTTCAGTTTATTCCTCTACAAACCCTTGTGCACATCAGCCAAACAATTTGTCTTGTCAAACGATTCAGATTAAACAGATACAACAAGCCCAAGTATGACTAGACTTGCATTTTAGACTGATAAAAATGATAGGTTCTTCCCCTTCCCTACCCTAATCTTCCCTCTTCCTCCATCATAACATTAAATTAAGGGAAAAATAGAGAGGTTCTTTGCCTAATGGACAGCAGTGAGCTAGTGGAAAGCTGTTGCCTTTATGTGATACCAGTATTCTACATCGTCCCTCAGGTTTAGAGTTTGGTTGTGCCAGCTGTACAAACCAGTAAGGGCAAGCAGACCTTAAGGTCTTAAAAGGTGCATTAGATGGATAGGTCAGAAATACAGCTCCAATGTTGAAGTAAATAATGGAAAGAGCTGATACAACTATTAATTATATGTTGTTGGGATTTTTTTTTTTCCACTTAGAGGGAGGGTAATGGAGAGTTTAATTAGAAAAAAGAAATAAGGAAGGCAATTACTGTTCCAGCCCATCACTTCCATCAACATGATTAACAGCTAGAATTGTGTAGGCCTTAGGGCAGAGTTGAGTCTTGAGTATTTGAAAGAGATATCATTTTTATAGATCACATCAGGGAAAAAAAAATTTCACATTTTTAAGTCATATCCTGCACAGATAATACAGTCAAAGAAAAATTACAATATTAGAAAATTTTATCAGATGGAACAGTATTACATCTATGAATTCCGTTGCCAGTATGTCTGGTATCTGCAACCTTAGGGAATATAGGATATTTATGATAAAAACTGGCGAAAGTTAAAGGCATCAGAATTTTAGCAAGTGCAAGTAAAGATTATGTTGCAACATTTTCTAAGATGAATGACTAGCATGGGAAGAAAGGAAGTCAATGAGGAAAGATGATTTGAAAAAAGTAGCTTGGAGGATTAAAAATTACAGAGAAGTTAATTTTAAATATACTAAAGGAGGAAAGAACATACAACAGTATCAGAAAGCAGCCAGTGAAGCAAGAAAACTAAAATCCATTTTGGAGAAAGGAAAGCATGAAGGACATGTTCAAGACAGGGCAGGGTAGATGTTACAGCTGAGAAAATAAAAAGGAGTAAAGAGACTGAAGGAACATCTGCACTTGTTTTAGCATCAGAGAAGGTTCTTAAGTCTCAGGTTAGAGACACAAAACACTCATTTCAATGAGGTCTGAACAGAAGCATGAAAACATGAGGTTGAAAGCCAAAGGAAGGCTGTGAAAGAGTGATAATCAGTGTGAAGTGGTGTGCTCTCCCTGTGTGCCAGGGCACTGCAGAATAGGTGACAATCCAGCAAGGATTACTCAAAGCATGTGCAAGATAGTCGTGTGTTTGCTTATCTTGTTTCATTTTTCCCTTCAAATGACTATTATTTTTATTTTTTTTTTGAGACTTAGGAAGATTATTCACTATGTGCTGTGATGTTGTTAAGGTACTTTTGTGGAAAACATTCAGTGATTCAGTGCGTATCATTTTAGAAGGGCTGCATGCTGTGTTATTGGAAATAAGTTATCCCTGCTTTTAGAGACACAAAAATGAGCTGCTAGACTGATTTCTGATGATGCACAATGGGTCTTGTATGGCTTTATAATGAAGGACAAGGTTCCTCCTTCCACTCCCTGGTAGAAGGTAAAAGGAAAAAAGTAAACTGTATCCCAGTTATTACAGGCTGGGTCTAATTCCTCAAATGTATTTTTTGAAGTTTTCTCTACAATCCTTCTCATTGCTTTACATGTGCTGAAATAATGTCTGTTAAAACAGTATACATTGTTATTAGTTCCTCATCTAAATGTTATTTGAACAAATTATTATTATTATTTTACTTGTCCTTGATGCACCTAAGAATAACACAATGACCTTCTTTAAAGTAATTCCCGTGCAGTATTCTAAATACAATTTTAAATAGATGTACAGAGAACAGCCATTTCCTTATATCCAGAAAGTAATAACACTGCTGCCATCCTCTGCTTCTCATTTATGTACGCTCGTCTTACACTCCTGCACATCTCTCCCTGCTTCTGCCTTACCATGCTTTTGAAGAACAAAAATGAAAATGTCTGTAATCGCTATCAAATATTATTTAACTGCCTAGAAGTGGGTAATTGTGTGTGTGTGTGTGTCCAGTTGCAGAAATGATGTAATTATCTAGGAGGCTGATAACACGTCAGGGAGCTGGGGATTGTTCCCTTCGTGGTATCCAGATGTGTTATTTGCAGAGCTCCTGTCGTGTTTGCATTTGTGTTTGTGTGTGTGCGCACAGCTGGTTAGTGAAGAGTGCAGGCTGTTACGTGTGTGTTAAAAAGAGTAATCTAATCCCCCTTCAGAAGGTGTTTCTCCACCTTGCTAAACAAGGATACAGTTCACCAGACTTAGCAGAGCTATTTCAGGATATCCTAGAAAGGCACAACAGAATTGTGAGAAAACACAGTTGGCATCTGGAGTGCAGAAGCACAGAGAATGGCATGCACAGTACCTGCCTCCGCTCTGCTCTGCTGAGTGCTCTGGCTCCCTTATTTGCCTGAGAACCGTAATTGTGCACACAGACACTCTCGCTCTCCTCCCTCTGTTTATCTCGGAGGCTGAGAGAGAGCTACTGATGTGCAGTGCCTTATCAAAAGAAAAAGATAAAAATATCTCACTTTTGGCTGAAATATTTCCTCGTGAAAACTACCCGGCTTTGGGGATCTCTGCAAAAGATTAGCAATGAGAGACTTCCGGTGTCAGTACAACTTAAAGTGCCCATGAAGATGCAATTTTTGTGGGTGAAACATATGGCTCTTTTGCTTTTATTTAATTTTTTTTTATTATTTTACTGTGGCTTCAGTAGCAGATAGAAGCAGTGATTGCTGATATATAGTTACTCACCTTTCCAGTAGATGGTAGTACAGATGTGTTTAAAGACTATTACATTTGGGACTGAAACAAACGGTACGTAGGCATTTTCAAATACTGAATAAGGAGGAATTTTTAGCTGTATCAGTTTTAAAAGTAAGTCATGTGAAATTGCCATTGGGAAAAAAAATGAACATCAGGACCTGTTTTATTCTAGGCACTGATCTATAGCAAGCGACAGAAAGTTTTATTTTGATAGAAAGCTTGGTTGAAATGCAAATACACATAATTGAAAGGATCTCTATAAATCATGGACACAGATATTTATGTACTGTTCTATAGTCTGTGGTGCACAATAGTCCCACTGAATGCAAAAGCCTGTGGCTGTATTAGTCTATGTTACAAACTGCATGTATTCAGTTTTGAAAATAGGCTTGATATTTTATAGAGACAGAGATAAAAATCCTTTGTGTGACCAGATTTACAGATTTTCCCTCATATATCTCTTACGCCTGTCTGTGCTGATTTTATGAGAAATGATTAAACATACATATGATAAAAAGTGCTGGTCATCAATGGCTTAAATACAATTTAAAAAGTAAGCCATATAACAATTAAACTTGTAAGTTTTCTAACTTTTCTTTTACACAATATTGTAACTCTTTAACAAGCCATAACAGAAGAATTTTACAATTTATCTGATAACCGAAAGTCAGAATTTATAGATGCCATTTTAACTGTGTCATAAATGAAAAAAAAAAAAACAGATGTGAAAAAGTTGCCAGTTATTTAGCGCACCAACTTCTAGGGTTTTTTTCCCGACAGGGGATATTAACATTTGACTTTTTTTTTTTTTTTTTTTCCATTATGGCTGCTACTAGTTCATTTCAGAGTCACAAACATGTTCCTACTTACTGTGTGTTACTAGATACACTAAACCTGCTTGGAATAAATCTCCATGAGGTTTCTGAGCAGTGACATCAGCAAGAGCTGATGTTAATCAATATGGCTGTCATATTATCTCCAAAGCCCTAAAGCATTAACATAAAACTCTAATTAGGAGATACATATATAGCTATACATAGATATATATGTATGTATATGTATACGTGTATATATATGTATGTATGTAAATAGAACCTTGCAAGAGAGATAGGAAGGAGTATAAAAACATTATTTGTTTTATTAGTGTTGTATGATATACTGTAATGATTGCCGCTGAGGAGACTCCTATGCAGGATTTACACCTGAGGGAAAAGCAGGCGGTTCATTTTAAATGACACACTCAAAAAATTAAGATTGGTAGCAAGGCAGAAGGAAAGTAATTACATGGAAGACCATGGATTCTGCCCCGATAACCTGTTTCCAGCAAAAATAGTAGAGATATGGCAATAAGAGCCACTACCTTCTGGATGATGTCAAAAGAGAAATTGTCTTGACAAATGAGGGAGATTTTAAATGGGAGTCTTCTCTGACCTACAATACAAGGAAAGGTTATGCTAATATGTTAAGGCACAGGACTTTGCTAATGGCTGAGCTGTAGACGAGGCAGTATAGCTGAAGACAAGAGTCAGGTCTTTGTACTTCTCTCTCCCCGAGTAACTGAGAAACACTCATTATCCTGTCCTAGGTTATCCTATTATAAATGCTCTTAGCTTATTATAAATGTTCTCTGATATAAGTGTTGCAAACAGTGATATTGGAAAAGAAAGTGTGAAGTTTCTGGCACGAGGAGGACAAACTACTTCTGGTTTAAAATTAAGAACAGCAGTTGTCTTGTTTGAGCCAAATTCTGTTTCATGAACAGTCATCTATCAATCTATGCAATCAGCTATAAATATTTCTATTTTTTCTCCAAAATACATATTTTTCTGATTAAAGCGGAATTTGGCCCTGAAATGTTCTACGTACACTTCTCCCCATGAACAGTGAACTGAAAAAATATTAATCTATTTTAAGCACCTTGAAGCCCATTTCTCTCTTCAGCTAATGAACTATGCAAAGGAGCCTCAGTTGCCTTGGGGAAGCTTGTCAAAACCATCACAAGGAGCCTTTATAAAGCCTAAAGGACATGTATCATAATGTATAAAATTTGTCATAGCATATCATTATTACCTTTTGGGAGGCTTGTTACAACAATTATGGATGATTAAGCCATATTAAAAACAAAAGGCAGTTCCGTGACCAACAGAACAAAGGAAACTGAGTTTACCTCGTTTTAGCATGGGTTTTTTGGTTGTCTAGTTTAGTGTGATAGAAAATGAATTCTTCATTAAAGATTTTCCTGACAAAGGTATTTATAGGACACCTCTGCAGGGAGGATTCTTTGGTGTCCAATACTGCATTTATGCAAGATTGTGTAGGTTGTCTGTGGCTGCAAAACTCAGACCCATGTAATTATTTCTGAGACCTCTGCCTTCCACAAATCTTGTTGCAACGAACCGTGCAGAAAATTATTAAAAGTTATTGGGGGATGTGGGAGGCACACAGATACCTTGACAAAGGTGCATAATTGCAGTCTGATGATAACTAGGGAACAAGGCTGAAAAAGCGCCTGACATTCAGCCTTCCCTATTTTGTTTGCTGTCCTGAGTGCTTCCTCTCTCACTTACTTTCATTTCAGACTGAAAAACAGCGTGAAGGTGATTATGTAGAGGAATGCACGCAACTTTCACCTGGTAGAAGGATGGCAAGGACAGTTTGGCCCAAGAGAGAAGCCATACTCAGCACATAAACTGCAATGTCGAATACAGGTGTGCCCTTTTCTCTGGTCTCCACAAGCCTTGCACAGTAAGCAATGCCAGACTCAACAGGAACAGGTAGACTAGCCTTAGGCAGGCTCTGGAAAGATGAGATTTGAAATCTTTGTCATGAGGAGGGAACAGCACTCTGGTCCTTAAATGCTTAGCTAATGTGTAAAAAGCATATTAGTTTTGTATCCTGCAGCCAGCCTTGCTCAGTGTGTTGGCTGTTTTGAATCTCAAACACAAATGCTTAACTGTCCCTCTGCACTGTAGGTTTCCTTTTGTGTTTTTTGTTGTTATTGTTTTTTAATTGTATCGAAGCCAAAGATAAATCTGATGTCTGTCTACAGTGTGTTTTGGAGCACCAGGCAGCAATCTCTAAACCCATCGTGACCAAACCAATGGCAATAAAACTCATCAGCACAGCCATAATAAGCTGAGACAAAGTACTGCACTAATAGAGCTCTGATGCTATCAAGACAAACCAGTAGCTGTTGCACAGGAATGCTCTGCACTGCACCATGTGAAGATATTCATACTAGTTTGCATAATCTTATATTTCTAGGAGGATTTCACAGCCTTACATTGCTTGGGACGATGAGGGACAGGCTTGGTGAAATGGATATTGCTCCCACTCGCAGAAGAAGCTCCAAGCACCACCACTGCCAGGGGAGACCTCTGTGTCAGCTTGCAGATTCTTGTGCAATCTTGTTAACTTCAGCTAATCATCCATACTGGAACAGATTACAACTCACATTTTAATTACTTGGATTTTTTTTCTTTTTAATGAAATAGAATAAATCAAGATGCTTGCTGGAATTGTGATCGCTGCTGGTAACCTGATAGTGTGCATAAATTTGTCTAGATAAGCCTTCAGAGTGAAACTTTGAAGAAGACCAGGTTGTCTAGAAATTATCAGTGTAAATTAGTTCTACCTAATAGACACTGCAATTACCTTCAGATAGAATTATAGGCCACCTTTTTAACTCTGCCAGTCTTTTTGGTCTTTGGGAATAACCACACCGGCTAGCAAGCCCTAACACAATGGAATAGCAAGTATACAAGCCATGTATCACAAAGAAAATTGTTTTAATGTGTTTATGCAAAACAAATCACTCCTCAGCTCCATCTTTTCTACCTTTTTGTTATGAAAACCATTGCCTAAAGTTATTTTCTTAAATCATGTCTTTTATTATCCATGTTTTATGTCAAATTTTCCTTTTTTGTGATAGCTATTTATCATAGCAAAAGCAAAACAGAAACACTTCAATGTGGGAGTTTTATAGTAGGAAGCTTTGGTGAAGATGGGATTGATACATCAAAGTATTATCCCATGATAACAGATGTATTTAAATATCTACCTTCATTTTTGTCCTCTACAGTTAATACAATATTTCCCTAGCATAAGCTGCACAATGTATTTCCCACTTTTTTATTCTTATTAAAATTGTGATTTGGTGTTATATTTGTAAAGCTGTGAATAGTTATTAACATTTCTTTAAAGGCTTCAATATTTGAATGGCCAAATTCCAGCTTGAGTAATTTGATTCTGCCTACTTAAATTGCCCTCACAGTTTCAATTAGATAACTTATTCTTCTATTCTTTATTCCCTAAAACAGTTCTGCAGCATTGCTGCCACTATTAAACAGCTGCTCAATTTTGCCCCAGAGGTCACTTAACTGATCCCTGTATACAAACCACAATACATAAAACAAACTCAATTTTTTTCTGGATAAAAGTTGGTAAATATAAGTTTTATCTCGGGTAAGCATTGTTTCTGAATGCCCACGCTTATGCTCATCTTAAGCGTAATGATATAGAAACCTTTCCCACAGTGTCCTGTTAAGAGTGCTCTGGAAAGAATAGGAGAATTCATCTTCCATACCTGTTCAGAGGCTTTCCAAGGACTGCCACCAAAAATATGGACTTTAAATTGTAGGTGCCTAGCCATATGGGTATAAGAATGACCCCACCAAAGAGATGAAAGAACTGTAAGCTAAATGTGAATATCCAGAGGTATGTCAACCCTCAGGAAGGCAGCCAATAGGTATTTAAGGCCTACTGTGGAGGACCCTTCCTCACACGCTTTTGGAAATCCTGTCAGGGCCTTTAGAAGGAAATGCAACCCCAGATATCTTTTATAACTTTCCCATATACTAGAATCTCAGCCTGAAGCTATCCAGTTTCTATACAGTAATTTTACTGTACCAAGAAAATCGCATTCTTTCTACCTTAGTTAAACCTGTGAGATTCTCTTCCTTGAAGAAAAAGATCAGAAGTAGCAAAGACCACTATCTGCATCATTTAAGAATAGTTTTAGTGGGGCCCCAGACTGACAGTGTGCAATAAATTAAAGATTTTTTTCCTATCCAGACCTATATTTCTGCTCTTTACAAGGCACCTGTTCGGATTACAGTGGTTACTGTAACTTCAAGGTAATCTGATGCTATTGGAAGGTCGCATGGGAAATCCCTGTGTAACTGCACATCAATAATTAAGCCAAATTTCAGAACAAGCTTTTGGATTTAGGCCTTTGTAAATTAAATTCTCCCTCCTTTCTTCATACAAGATTTCCATAGATAAATCTTCAAACAGGCCTAGGACAGGTAGGCCCCAGGCTTGTAAAAGCTATATATAAACTGAATTTTTTTCTGGGATCAATTAAAAAGGCACGTTTAAATATAGAACCTGTGAAAGTTGAAGGAATAGTTAAACATTTATAAATTTGAATGCTATTGTGACTGAACAGGGCCTCTTCTTTTTTCCCTTCCTCCTGTTTTCTGGGGTGGATGACATATACTTGGCGAGTGCCTTAGAACAGGCATTCCTCTGGGGTTTTTTGTGCTATTCTGTCTTGCAGAAGACAACCTGCACTCCTGGAGAAAGATAAATACCCTTCTGCAGTATTTCTTTTTCTTGGGGGGATATAAGGCTTTTCACTTTTCTTGATGAACTGATGAGCATAACCTAGAAGACTTTATGCACTTTGAGATTTCTCATCTTTTTTCGCCCACTTCTTCCGAATTCTGCTTTATTTTTTTTTCTAAAGTTTAATCTTCATCCGCATATTTTTCATATCGATGAATCTCCATGCAGTCCAATCTTTTTCTATATATTCTATTTCAGATAGTGAATCTCTTCTCTTCCTTTTCCATCCCCATTCTGTGTCCCTCTCGGTTCTTTCTCAGCCCCAGGCTTCTCCCTGCCTCCGCATTAGGGGGAAAATGCTGCCTACCAATCTCTCCGATTATATTGAGCTGCTCTTCAGGATACAGACCTGAGCTGCCGCATTACTGGCTGCCTTCTGTTTGTGCTGAAGGGCTGAGACAAATGAGACAGCAGAACTCAACCCTGGATGTTGAGAATAGCATTGCAGAAAATGTCAGGGCTACAGAGTCTTAATGCAACGTAAGAACCTGGAGCGAATCAAGCCAATAAAGGCAGGGCCAATTATGAATCAGCACAGTACCCAACTAGGAATGCAAATCCACAACAAAGTTAGGAGTTTACTAGAACGGTGTCAACTACTAAGGATCAGTATTTTAAATAAAACCCTAACTAAAGCATACCAGGATTCCTCTTAAAAATCAAAGTTTCCACCATATTACTGTAGTGTCTGTCTTTAATAATAAAACTACTTGTGACTTTTTAGCACTTCCTCTCACCAGAGGAAGGACAAAGACAGCGTTAAATGTACCGTGGTGCTGCTGCTGCAAACACTGACAACATCAGTCTCATGTGCCCCATGTTCTGTGTTCAAAAAAAAGCTTTATCATAGATGTGGGATTTACTTAAAACAGCAGCTGTTTCCAGTGTTTCTTAAATATTTTTTTTTTTGGTTTCAAAGAACAGATGCTCAAATTTTACAAATTTCCCTCATTTCCAGAGTTCAGCCATTGTTGTTAGGAAAAAACTCTGTCCATAAGGAAGACAACACACTCAGAAAATGACATTGCTAAAGAATGTTGGTTTTGAGAACTGTCTCATTGTACATCATATTTCCTAAAACATGACCAAAATTAACACTGTGCAGTTAACGCAGCTGAAAAAAAACCATAATGCTGTCATAGAAAGTTCTTATTTTTTTATGCACAGACTTCCTCATAGATCACATCTGCTCAAGACGAATTTGAAACTGAAATTTTCACAGAACAGGGTGTGTAAACTATTCAGCCTTTTTTCTTGGCTTCCCCAGTTCCACTGTACTTGAGTTCAGGTAGTCATATTTGATGGTTTAGCACAGCAGGCAATCAAACCCCAAATAAGCCATTCCCCTTCTCCCACCCCTTCCAGTGAGGGAGGGACAAAAGCAGAGAGTGTGGATTGAGATAACAATTTACTGAAAGCAAAGAGCAATGGAATAAGAAACACAGAGTGGCAACAGCAGTATTAACAGCACAGGTGCACACAAAAAGAAGGTGTTTTACCCACAAAAAAAGGTGTTCACCACCTTGGCTTAGTTCCACATGGCCACCAGGACCAAAACCAAGATGGTGGCTGCTCCCTATAGGACACATCCATGTGGTTTCCCCAGACAATGGCAACATCTGCACTTTCTTGTTAGCATAGTAAGTGCCATAATTTTAAAGTCAAGATTTAAAAAAAAACCAAAAAACAAAAAAACAACACTCTCAACATTACAGAAAGACTCAAACTGAAAAACCTGTACTTTTTTCTGTGTTAAGACTGACACACAAATGCATTAGTTATTATCAAGCACTGAATAATTATATTTGCATTACGTATTCAATTAGATTTTCAAAAATGAGAATACTTCAGCACATTTACCATACGTTAGTTAAGAAACCATTATCTGCGGTTTGAAATAATAGAGAAGCCTCTGGATCTTTGTGTATAAATTGCCAATGTATTCTGTATTTTTCTGAAAGCCTATAAAAGAAAACCTTTCCAATTAGAGATTAAAAGAAGAATAGCATTCTACTCATGATTGTAAGAAAAAAAGAAAGGAAATTTTTTTTCAAGAAATTCCTTTTTTAAAGAATCTGATACAGTTTATATATTTACTTACACTTTATTTGTATGATTCTCCAAATGTACCAAACATATAAGAAAATGTGCACAGTTACAATTATGTATTTCTATCATATATCCATTCATAAAAGATATACAGCATTCTACAGAAGCACATCACTGAATGTTAAAAGTAAACAAAACAACTGTTTAATATTTTGAGTTTGGGTCATGGTATTGAAGGTTACACTGACACAGTGCTTGTCTGTTGTTTCCTACATTTAAAATATATATTTATTTTTACTCTCATTTTTTTTTCTACCCAGACAAGTGTTATCACATTGATAAAAATAAATATGCAATTATTGCTCAAAACATGTATTATTTATACTTTTAAGACTGACCACAGTTAAACAGATCCTAAATATTTCCTGAACAGTTATTTAGGGAGAGGTTCAAACTGTAGTTACTGCTGTTTGCTGCTGTGTTCCCTGTAGTTTTCCACTGTGGCATATTCTTTCTATCATGTAGTATTTGGTTTTTGGCAGATCACTGTAACATAACAAGAACACAGGGTTGATGTAACCTTATTGCCTAGTGACACATGAACTTTTTGCACTGCATGACATGCAACAGGGAGGCCCAGACCATGGAATGCAGACAAAGACAAAATTAAATGCTTCCTTTCCTTAGGCATTTTAATTCCCATTTTCTAATTAAGAGTTATATATTGGTGTATATATACATATACACACAAATACATACATACATACATACATATACATATACGCAGCCAGTTCTTTATCATAAGCAGGTCTTGGATTAAATGAAGAACTTAGGTCTGAAATATTTCAAAGTTTGAACAAGCCTCAGACGTTAATCTTGGGTGTGAGTTCTTCTGTCAGTGCAGAACCAGTGATGGTGAATCCATCGCTTGTTGCTTACACCTTCACGAGAACCCTTGTTTGCTTATTTACTCTCACTCCCCAAACATAAGGCACCTGTTTGTTTACCATAAAGGTAAATACTGTCATATGAGTACTGACCTGGAATGTTTAATAACCTATTTCTGCATTCTTGCTATTAACTAATAACTGCAAGAAATATTTCTGGCCTACAAAATATTACTTATCATTTAGGTGGCCTGAATGTATCATGCTGATAAGCTTGGTTTCACTGCTTTTTGTCGTGATCCTCTATGTTATTTACAGACACAGATCTAGAGAATCGTCTCTGAATTTACTCAGTCTTGTGGGGCCATCAGATCCGTGGGAGAAGACTTGAAAATGATACAGTAAACAGGAAAATATCATTACAGCAAGAGTCAAGCCTAAGCTATAAATTGGAGTCCTAAGCTTCTTTGGGGTTTCTGGTTGGCAGTTCTCTAGCACTGGACAATGATGGCCACGTTTAGCATTTTGCTAAAATTCATCTTGTAATTAAGTTATACCAATGCCATCTCATGCAAATTGTCTGTGTAAGAAATATATGCAATGGATATCCATAGATGAATTTCAAAATCGGTTAAGATAACTGTGTCACATTAGAAAGCATAAAGGGGCAGAAGGTTCAAGCAGGAGGCTTTGGCAGTTTGAGCAGACAGGCTTAAATCAACAACATAAATTTTAATATAGTAATTGTATTACACCGAGTGTATGTGTTAACAGGATGCTGCTTCCAGACTATTTACAGAGAATGCAAGAGAGAAGTAAAATAATATTAATACATTCATATTTTTTCTAACATCTTTGTTTTTTAAATCTTCTGCAAACAATCCAGACCAAATAAATCTTTGTTTTTATAATCTACTCAATTTCTAAAACCCCTACTGGGTTAGACTTTCCAATTAAAATATGCTTCTTTATGCTTGTTTCATAGGAAATATTTACTCAGACATTGCACAGTGTTTTCTTCAATATATGACTTTAACACTGCAAGAAATTACAATTTCCAGACTCTTGTTTAAGCTCACTTCTATTAACAGTTCACAGACAAGTATCCATTATTTTATCACATGTTTCACCCAAAAGAAGATCCTTCTCAAGCTCTGAGGCTGTTCCACAACTGAACCGACTTATTCTTAAACAGAGATAGGTCAGGAGATTATTTTTGAGTAGATGTATCCCAAAGCCACTGGCCAATGCCTGCAGGCATGCCGGTGCTTCCCAGAGAAGGTGGATAGTCCACTGGAATTCCCAACACTTTGGAGTAGCACTTGGTTTTGATGCAGATGAGAATCTGGAAAAATGTAGTGGGGAACACCTGAGAATAACTTGAACAGTCAGTGAGAGCTGCTTGGTGCACATTGATTGTCTAACACCTTCTGATAACTCCTTTTCCTTTTCTCTTCCCTTCTCCTTCTCCCTCTCCTCCCAGAGCCAGTAAAACCTTTGACAGAAGAGAGATTATGTTGTCTGAGTAACCATCTCAAAGTTAGAAAGCCACAATGATATAAAAATTGTTCTAATTTTAACAAGCAGTTAAAGAGATTTCTTATTATGCTAAGTCCTCAGATCGGATGCCTACTGCTACAACATGTACAAGCACCCGTAAATGCTCCAAATCAATTGTTTATACTAAACCAGATAATCTAAAAGAAAGGTAATTGCTATTTAATTCTAGTTAGGACACTAGGAAGTGTCCATTTTAGCTATTGTCTCGGGTTTCTGAGATTTATACTTAGTTTTGTGAGTATGTATATTCTATGTTATAGAGTTAGCATAGAGTGAGACTAATTGAGATCACCATGGGAGTTAAGATTACATATTGATAAATGCCAGGATGATATTGTGCTTCAATAATCCTCATCAGTGCAGCCGTGAAAATTAATGCTATTTCTGTATTGCACAATTTTCTTCTAACAGTTTGAATGGAAAACATCTGATCTGGAATTGTTTGCAGTGGATAAAAGCAGTCTGCATAGTAAAAGATCTGACATATTTGTAAACCAGCAATTATGGCATATACCCAGCAATTTGAAATATTTCTGAATTGTTCAGCACAGGCCTAAATTGCTCATGTAATGAAAGCACATGAAAATGTTATTATCATTGTTTCTAGTTGTCTTTCATTTCCCACTGGAAACTTTTTTGTCAGCTTAATACATTTTTGTTTGTTTTCAGCTCTAGCTTTATTTGGTTTTGGTCCTGGAATGAAAATAAGCTAATGACACCTTTTCTCAGTCTGCAGAGGCTTCCTCTGTCTAGCAAGGGCAGAGTAGTTGCTCAGTGCATGATCTCGGAGTGAGATTGGGTGTTGCTGCTTTATTTGTTTATTTACATTTAGTTTAGAGGAGGGGGAACCACAATGTATCTGTACAGGACAGTGTCATCGACACCATCCAAACACTATTAATGGCACTTTGTATCTTAAAAATAAACACAATTTACTCTTCACTGTTTTGTTTCTTTTTTTCTTTTTCTTTTTTTTTTTTTTTTTTAAATTAAATTAAAAGAAGAAATGCAGTGGAAATCTGAAGAACGTCTTGCCAAACGTTCAATTTGCCAGCCCCATAGTATTTTTAAGAGCTGAGAACAGAAGTGATTTAGGGATTAGGAGTGACAGTTGTATCATTTTACCTTGGATTTTCAGTCTGTATCTAGTCAGGTTGGTGACAAGTATTAAGACAAGCATTACTTAACAGCTTGGAGTAGGATACAAAAGAACAGTCACAATCCCCCCTACCCCATGCCCCAAATGTTCTATAGACATTTTTCATGCTGGAAGAATAGAACAGCTGTAGCCCGACTAAAACAGCTCTCAGATGACTTTCCTGCCTAATCCATAAGTAGTGCAGGGTTGCTTTATTCTCTGCAGCATGGCCATCACAGCCAGGGACAAGCAGGGATGGCTGCAGCCTCTCCACCGTCAGCTGCCGCCAAAAGAGCGCCTCGGGAGCGCAGACAGGCTCTTAGAAAATGGAGTGGTTCTCTGGATGCACTGATCCGCAGGGGACCAGGCTGGCACACACTCGAAAGAAGTGGTGAAGAGAGAGGAGGCTTACCTCAAAAGCAAATCAGCTAAGCACAAAGAATTTTGATGATAATGCTCAAATGAAAGCTCATAAAGAATTAAAATATGACAACTGTCATAACAACAGAAAGCATTGTTATAATATGAGATACTTTCACTAATTTGTCCTGGCATCCCTGAGGATAAGCAGGCATTTTGGTTCTCATTTTCATTTTGTTTGCCTGATATCAACCTAAGCATCCAGACTGCAGTGCTTTAAAACACGAACCTTGTAGAAGAACATCAAACTGTGTGCAAACACAGTGGAGATAGATCTGCCAGTGCAACATATTGTCTCTGGTACAATCACTCAATTACCAATAAAACCTCTGCAAACAAATGTCTCTTCAGTTTAAACAAGAATATAATAATGCATATACTTTGAAACTTCAGAGCCTACATAAGCTAAATAAACCATCAGGCCATAGCAAAGAAAAAGATTGTTCTAACTCCAAACCTAATGATAAAAGCAGTCCTTAAAGATGTCCCCATTAAAGGACAGAAGAAAGTGTGGACAAAATCAGATTATTTGGATCCCCAATAATTTTTTCCAGGCTTGTACAACCTTCTCAGCCCAAAGAGACCTCCATGACTGAGTCTGCTGAGCACTTATTGCAGTACAACCCCATGAAGAAAATACAAAGTTATTAGCACAGACTTAAAACCAATCTGAACAAATCATATCCATAGTTGACACACAGGAAAAAGCATAGGTATGTTTAAAGTGAAAATAAATTTATAAGTACAAGAGAAAGATTTGTTCCTGTTCTATTTCTCACATAAATTCACAGACACACTGCTGGCATTCATTAATGCTTTGAGAAGAGGAAGAAGTTGTCTTCACCTTCCATTACTCAGTTAAATATCACTTTTAAAAGAATTCCATTTCAAGAGCTATGTGCCCATGTAATGTCAACTTCAGACTCTTTAAAGAGATTTCAGAGTTGTTATAAAAAAAAATGAGTAACAAAATTTAAACTTGATAAACACTTCTAACTATCCTTGTTAGAGTTTTAACTATACAGATTTTAATTTCTCTATTGTATCAGGCCTCTTCTATTAGTCCACACAGATGTTAAACAGACAATCTGTGTAAACTTCCTTATTTTCCTACAACAAGAATCTCTTGACACCTGTGGTTTTCCATTAAATAGTCTGAAACTTCAGCAGATAAAAAGCTTGCAAGATACTAAGGTGAAAACACTCAGCATAATCTATTTTTATAGTAACTAGTGCTTGGTATGGTCATGGTTTTGAAAAACAAAATTCTTTGGTTTTTTTTCCTTCACAGCTTTTGAGAAGAAGAAGTTGCTTTCATATTATTTCCCAGATTTACAGGAATAAGAGTTACTAATATTAAATACAGACTTAACCATAAAAAGTATATAGAAAAACTGAAAACACGTCTAGAAAAAAAATAACACTTCAGACATACGTCTGTACATCGTTTTGCCCAACACTTTCTTCTTTTTTTATATAACTCTCTTCTCTCCCACTTTTTTTCTTGATCTCACTATTTTTCATTTTATTATTAAGCATTTCTTCATTCTTCTTTTCTTTGTCCAAGATTCTTTTGCTCAGTAAAAATTAACTTATTTGTACTCTATTATATTTCAAACGGTTTGAGTCTTATCTATTGACTTCTTTTTAACTATTTCTCCTCTTATTTCACGTCCTAACAGTTAAAAAAAAAACAAATTGAAAGTGGGGGAAAAAAAGTTTAATAATTCTCCAGTTGAAGATAAAAGGAAAGGAGGGAGAGTACTGCAGATGTCAATTGCGAAAATTACCTTGTCTCTGTGATCAGCCAGACCTTGGATTTATTGAACTACAGGGCACTCTACAAGGTCTATTTAGTTTCTCACATTTGTTTCACAGCACTGAACAGAAGGAACAGAATGATTTGAGCATGGTTATTGATTAATATTTTTTATTGCAGATATTGTTCCAGGCACTTGGGGAAAAATATAGGTGTGTTTAAAAGAAAATAAATACATAAATAAGATGGCACGCTGGACTCCCTCTCTCTTGCTCTTTCTCTCCCACCACATGAGTATCCATTAGCCCAGCTCTGAAAAGCTCCCTGAGCAATTCATAATGATAGCAGGCACTTAGGAAAAAGTATAGGGATATTTAAAACTAAAACATATACATAAATAAGATAGCAAGGCAGGCTGTATGCATATGTCAGCAGAGATGTGAAAGCTGTCTGAAGAATTCTGTCAGTAGTAAGCGTGCCACAGGGCAACTACGTGAACACTCAAATGAGATGGACCAAAATAATTCCTTCCCTGAGCAGTACCCTGCAAGAGCATGACTTAGTGATACAAAGGACATTTGCAGGACAACAGGGAATGTGAAAGCTCTGCCTGGAGGAGTGCTAGCTGCTATTTTAATAAGATTTTTTTTTTTTTTTCTTTTTTTTTTTTTTTTTTTTTTTTTTTTTTGAGTATTAAATCATACCCGAAATGCTAAGGAAAACTCAAAAATTCAACATTTCAGACTCATACTTAAAAGTACTGTACTTAAAAGTACAGAAGTTTGCCATGTTTTCATGGTCTTGTAAATTTAATTCATAGCAAGAGAAAAATTTTCTCCTTAAACTCTGTGTGACCTGAGTCATGAATGTATTCTAGGCCCTGATGTGGCTGTTACTATTTATTAAAAGTATTTTCTACATAGTTTTTCTAAATCACAGAGAGCCCATAAGTACCTACTAAGACTTCTCAAACAGAGAGTGAGTCTGCAACAGTTCCCATTTCTCAATTCACACACTTCCCAGTTCCTCAGCGCCTTCGCGTAGACAAACTAGTGACTGAAGCAGATTTTCTGCATCAAAAATGTCTCTTATTTGTGTTGCAATGAAGGGATTTCATATTTCAGTGTCAAACCATGTCACTACAAGACAAACAGAAAACACTTTAATCTCAAGCTATGTCTACACAACTTAGTGAAGGTGTGATGACAGTGCAGACATCCCTTCTAGTCTGAATTTAGCTAGCCTGGGAAATGTGAAGAGCCTGCATGTCTGAGTGTAAGCCAGCAGAAAGCTGCTGGGGACACACCCCTGGGCTGCTGAGGAATTAAAAGGAGCCATTCTTTGGGGTAACAGATTCCTAACAGGGCCACCTCCTTTCATGGTCTGCAGGTCAAAGGGTTGACATGCAATGTTAACGTGTCATGACGTTACATTAATAACATGTAACGCATTTTCATTTCTCATCATGTAAGTTTTTATTGACAATATATTGAGTTTTAATATTAAGAGATTTCAGGCAGAAGGCTTGCACTATCAAAACCTGTTATGTTGGCAAAGCCATAATTTTAAACAGTATGTTTTCATAAGCTATTAAGATTTGCTTGTTTCTCTTGTGCTCATCCTATTTCTGGCACTAGTATGCAGCCAGCGAGATTTTCAGCCAATTGATCCATTATCTTGCTTCTTATCTCTTCCTTGGCCTTACAGTGAGTAATCCAGTCTTTTTCCAGATTATATATTGTCCAGATTTCATATCTGCTTATATTTTCTTGGAATTTTTTTTTTTTTCCTAAGTCTGTTCAAGTTTGGTGCTAACAAAGCTTTCCAGTTTATTTCAGCATGCCTTTTTTTTGTTTGTTTTTCTGATAAAATAACTTGGTTTTGACCTAGAAAACATAAAATATTCCTTTCAGCAAGTGGAAAACATTAATGTAAAAAATAAAGGATGTATTAGAACACTTCAGATGTTACCTTATGGCAGAGTTTCAGAAGTCGATAACCATTGTACGTTTGTATATGACCCCTGCTTCTGTAACATAATCAAATACAGAAAAATAAAAAAGACTAAAGATTATAAATAGAACTCACAGAAAATGTTGAAATCCTTAAACAAAATCTGAACATTTGTAAAAAGTTTTGAAGTAAGGTGCTACACTGATTTGAATGAAACTGTTTCCCTGCTGTAGAAAGGTTGAGTTTTAATCTTGTTATGAATCAGAATAGAAACATCTAGAAATATCATTTCTGGTAAAATGGAAAATCAAATTTTTGAGCAGGGCTATTAATCCTTATGCTAAATGTGGCCTGTATGACATGAAAAGAGTCAGGTTCAGCCGCCACAGGAGCTGGAAACTCCACTTGTTTGATAATGAAGAAACAAGTAGACGTTCTCTTTTGTTACAGTTCTAATTCACAGACTGTTCCATCTAACAGAATACTAATTACCTTAAGTGGATTTCACAGTTGACAGAGACCTTTGCCGGGAAGACAAGCTTGACAAAGGCAATTGAAACTTAGCTAATGAAGAATACGAGATCCACCTTTGAGGAATGTTAAGTAAGTGCTTTGCTTTTCATGAAAGGTACCTCTTTTATATGTAAAGTAACCATAGAAATGTCAACATTTTATTTTTAGACACCTTGCTAAGTTCTGCAGAGGGTTATCCAATTACCTTTAGGTTTTCCTTTTCTGTAATTATATTTATTCATAGAGCATTTCCTTGCAGTGAAGCTGTGTGAACCAATCCTGAAAAAGGCAAACTCAGTGTTTGCTTAACACAGCTTAATCAAGCCCGTCTTCATATTGACAATCACAGGATGGCAGAGATTTTTCTTGCAAATGAGGGCTATGCAGGTGTGTATTTAGTTATTACACAGTTGCTTGAAACACACGAAAGTGCAGGTGAGAGCCAGTACGGAAAAAAATGTTCTTCTGGGATCATGTTGCCTTGGGTAGCTCAAAATATGCAAATAACTACTGCCTTTGGTGCTACTTCAGCTAATGCCGGCTTGGAATTAATATGAATTTGGGATACTTTAGAAGCTGCCGAGAAAGATGAGCAAAACCTTGCTTGCGTGGTTTGCCAGGGCTCTGCTTGTTCGGTCAGGGCATCAAAACCACCCAATCCAAAAGCTTTAAGATTAACCCGCTCCTTTTCATACAAAATGTTGCTTCGGCAGTGTAGGAGATCTGATGGTGCTGCAGCGTCCTTGCGCGCTACAGGGTGCGCTGGTGTGATCCCGTGCTACTGTGAATATCTTATGGCTCATGTGCATTTCTCAGGGAATTAAGTGTTTAGGTTTCAGCACCAGTAAGATGTTTGATATGCACATAAATTAAAGTTGTTCAGGTAGTGGAAAGTTTCAAAGACTTTTTAAAGCCAGAAAGCAGTTTATTTTCCAGTTATTCCAGGTTTTACTGAAGAAGCCAATCAGAGAAAGGTTCCTTTGAAAATGATCTAGTTTAGAGTTTTTGCTCTCCCTTTTCTGAATCATGTCCTACATGATAGTTTCAATTATTTATTACAAGGCAATGGTAAAAAAGTGTTAATTAGCAAAGATGAAAAAGACTGACTCAATGGGAGCTCCTGTAAAGGAGCTCTTATTTCTAATGCCTGAGGTGACCACTAATTTACAGCTTTTGATAGCTTGCATGCATGGTTCACATAATAAGTTGGTCTTGGGGAAAATACACTGTACACCTTATTCACTGTGGTAATAAAGAAGATCTAGCTTTTGCTGTTGTTTTGGTTTTATTTTTTTTAGTTCAGGCAATTTAGTTTTGATAAAATAGTTTAACTTGGCAGTGTTAGAAATTAAAATATGCAGAGAGAAAGAATGACACTGGAACTGCAAGATTTTCACCATTCAGCTGAAATGCCCATACGCAGCCCAAGAGGCCAGCTCTAAAAATAATCATGGTGTTTTTTTTTTTCATTTCTGTGCCCATGTCAGCCGGTCTTTTGCATCTTATTAAAATTGCTTTCAAGAAGCTTTAAAAATACTAATATCCCAAGATCTTACACTTTTTTTGTTTGTCTTAGTAACAATAAGAAAGAGGAAAAATAACACACAACTAGATGATTATGCTAATAAAGGAAATCATACAGAAGACTGAAACTAAGATTTCTCTTAATCATAATGCATCAAAAATACCTTCATATTTTATGTTTTAATATTTAATCACAGCTAGACCTATACAACAGTCTGAAACAAGTTCCTTAACAAAATTAAATGTTTTAATTAATTAGAATACTGAACAAGAGTAACCAATGCAGTGGTGAGAGGTCTAATTTGACCTTTTTTTGGCCTGTAATCTCCAATGGAGAGATGAGCTTGTTTCTTGAAAGTTAGTACTTAGGAATTCATATTTATCACTGGTTGTCCTAACTGGATTTTATACAGATGTGGTTGATCTGTGACACACATGTGAAAGGTTCTGTTTCTCCATTCCTGCCCCTCCTTTTTTCCCCAACTCTCCTAGTCATTACAAACAAACAAAAAAAAACCCCACCAAAACCCCCACAAACGTAATAAACCAACTAAATTACTCCACTAATTTTGTTCATCTATTTTGGCATTTAAGGTAGTCAGGTCAAGAGAACCATGTACAATTTTTTAGTGACCATTATGGAAGACTGGGACTTTGAAGCATCCAAGCCAAGCTGCACAACACTCACAGCAAACCCTTCAAGGAAAGCAGGAGTCTTGAATTCTGAGTATTTTTTTTTTTTTTACCTCAGGTCATTGGCTTTGCTGCTCAGCTGGTAGAAATTACTGGAATATTTTTTCCAATGATATCTGAAAATGTGAAGTTTTTTGACCGAGTTCCACCAATGTGAAACCAGAATCCAGACTGTCCATCTACTTCTTTCCAGTTCTGTTTCTCTTGCTTATCTTATGCCTATGTTCTTCAAGGTTTTTTTTCCTCCCAACTTCACAGCCATGCAGGATCAATTCAAACCTCCATGCAGGGGAATTCACATGAAAAACTCACTCTTTTCTTAATTCTTTATGTTTATATCTTTCCAGCCTTTCAGATCTTCCTCAATTAACACCTCTCTGCTTAGCCTATTTTCCTTGTTTGTTTGTTCATTTTGTTGTTGTTTTCTTTATTAATGAGATATTAATTGACAGTCTGTGAGGTTTCTCATGCTTCAAGGTTTTTACATCTCCTGATGAGCCTTGCTGAACATGAAATGAGAACAATGAACAAAGTCATTGTGAGAGTTAAACTAAAAAGAACCATGAAATTATAAAGTCCAGAATCAACAGCAACAGATAAAAGATTAACATGATGCTGCTGTTGTGATGAGTTCATTATCACCATGTTCTAGTCAGAACAAAGGTGTGAAAGGAGACGAAGGTTTTACAAATTTAGAGTGTGATGTGAAAATAAATGAGATAATCACAGTCTATCCTGTATTGCTATGGGCCTCAGGACATCTAAAATCCAGGAACAGCTAAAATTCAGATGCTTCAAAACCAGCTGAAATAATTCAACTGTATGGGCAGAATGGTAAATTTACTGGTCTGAGTATCTGAAGTGCATTTCCTCACCTGGAGAGGAGCTTTTGGAGCTCAGGTTTTTGGGAAGATGTGGTATTACATGATTTTACTGTTTTAAAGACAGGAAGTAATGATCTTCATTTAACTGTCATCCTGTTCCTCATATTTTTAACATTCTGGACAATATTTTGGATATTTAACATCACCGAAGATAGAGTTTTACCAACAGTGATGCTCCCCATTATCTTTTAGAGGCTTCCAGTCATATTTTATTACTGTTTATTACTCTCTATGCATTGATCACAAGGCCTATTAAAAGTAGATGTATACTTCTTACATAGCTGGGGCTGGATGTCATCAATTTCATACCTATTGCCATGTGGCATGGTATTACCTGTGAAAATTCGTGCCTCCTTAAATTCCCCTCCTCTGTTTAAAACCGAAAAAGAATATGCTTTTTTGCATATCTGCATGTCTTCCCATGCAAAATCTTTATTTTGCCAAACAGGGAAAGGACTAGTAGGTGATTTCAGAGATTGTGCTCTGATATTTCTTTCAGCCAGGGCCAGGGCCAACATCAAACAGCAAAAAATAACTTGAAAGTACAGAGAGCAGAGGGTATCATCTGCTGGTGTTGAGGTGGGATCATTTTTTTTTATATTGATTCTTTTCTCTTTCGCTTTCTGGTGGTGTAAAATGTGTCACTCAGTTTTAGAGATTGGTTCTGGGAGTAGGCAGTAGGCTTAACCAATCAGGAAATTAGAGTCCCTATCATGCAGCTTCTCTAGTGAATCACAGAAGGGAGTGAAACAAAGCAAAAGGGGATTTATTAAAGATAAAATTTAATTAAAAGGACAGAATGTGAAATATAATAAATATTAAAATAAAGAAATGCCTTCTGGGGCAGGTAGTGACATGAACATGGGATTAGTTTTAATAAGGTGAATAACCCTTCACTAATATGAGTATTGGGGTCAGAGCCTAGCCTAAGCATTTGAATATTTTCTTGGGTTCAGATTATTCTTTTCCTAGATATGAAACAGTCAGCTTTTTTCCTCTTCTAGCTGCACATAATTTTGAAAATTGTTTGGCAGACAAAAACGAAACAATAATGGAGAGCTACAAGTTTGTGTTTCATAAGGAGGGGGAATTAAAGCCTCTTCTGTTTTAATTAAGTTCTTCAAGTTTCAGTTGAGATAGCAGAAGTACCATTGGTGCACCAGAAGACACAAAAAAATGAGTTAACTCATGTTCCTGTACAAAAGTGGATGACAAGTAAAACTAAAATGGCAAGACACATTATGCAGATTTTTTTGTGACTGGCAGTTAAAGATTTACATAAAATTAAAATAACCTTTAAAATTAGGACAACCAGGTCACTCTAATGTGATCTGAATTACTGAGCTAATGATATTCTTATCCTTCCATGTCTTCTAGGCACTGCTGCTGAAAATCCAAACCTGTGCAAGAAAAGTTAAGTTGGAAGAGCTACAGTGAGAAAACCATCCCATGCTTCGTTGGTGGTACATCTGAAGGCAAAATACGCTTCTTAAGTAGATACTTTAAGCCAGAAATATCTACAACTGAAAATAAACAAAACAGCCATTATTTCATATTACTCTTCCTTCTGCATTTCAGACCAGGGGGATTTTTTATGCAGACAGAGATTTGATTTTGGTGCACATTCTTAATATACTATAAAGAACAAGACTGCAAAGTCATCAGTTAAACGGGAGTAATGAAATTAGCAAACAATATTTAATTGATTTTCTGAAAAGTATAGTCAGGATCCAGCTGCATAAAAGGTACTTTTATGCTGTACTACTGGTAAAAACAAGCCCAAAACTGGATTAAGTGGCCAGCTGGGGATACTGACCCCATAATTGAAGACCTGAGTGGTAAACAAGTATTTTAATTATCTCAATGAAAAGAGTGTCCAGGGGGAGAGGGGAGGAGTGACCAGAGTACATAGTATTCTGGCAGTCTTCTAAAGATCCAGTCTTTGCCCAAGACTCTAAATTAGAGCAATCATAAAGAATATATAATCTTTAGGATTTTACAGTTTCATGTTTTACATTTCAGCCTCTCACATGGATGGCAGAATCCAGCCTACTAGTTGTAAATAACCAGGTATGCAGACTTTTTTGCTTTCAGGACTGGAATTTTAACTCTGTTTTGTGAGTGTGTCTCTTTGTCCTTTGTGTGGGAGGTTGTTTTTCACAGTCTTTTATTGATAAAAATGGTGACACGTTTTTTGTGAGGTTTCTGTGTGGTTGTTAGATGTGATTTGTCAAAATTTATCATTAAGCAAATTATATATAGTTGTCAAAGAGCTTCTCTTGCTCTTAGAGAATGCTTCCAACCATATATATAGGCAGATATGCTTGCAACCTGTATACATCTAGAGGTATTTCTTAAGTAACTTGATTCCAACGCTCTTAACGCTGGGCAGCGCTCACAGTGATGACTGCAGGATACACGCTTCTCAATATTTTGTGGAACGATTTTGGGTGCAAGCACAAAATCTCTGCTGATAAAATGCGTGGCTGATGCAAGGACTGGCTGAGTGGTAAATAATTACAATCGGACCTTGCATTCGTCTGGAATGAAGTGAAATTATTACAATGGTTGTGTTTGTGTGACTTGTGCTGGGTCTTTGTGAGCTCTGAGGCTGCCAGACGGCTGAGAGCCGCCTTTCAAAGGCGGGCGGATGCAGGGAGCCTCACCAGGGCGTTTGAACTCTCAGCACTGTTCATTAGCTCGTTGAGCTCACGGCCCCGCTGCCTCTCACTGCACAGCCCCTGTTTTGCTGCTGTCTGCATTTGCAGTGTTAGTACAAAGCATTTGTGTCTTCCTTAAAATCCCTTCACCCTTGTTACTCTGGGCTCATTACGGCAAAATCAGTTTCAAAAGAAGGAAATGCAGTCTTTTTTTCATCTTAATGAAAAGGAATTGGAGTCCTACCTGTAGCACGGGGGACTCAGCTAAGGTTCCTAAGGACAGACATCTGTTGTGGGGATTATATTGGATAACCAAACTTAGGTGTGGAAAAAAATTCATTAAAATAAAGCTATCTTACAGTCTTCTAAATTCAGAAATAATAGACAGGAGCAGTTAGATGGTGATAATCCTTTTACATGGCAGTGAAGGTACGGATGCTCAAATGTTTTATCCTGATCTCATGTCCACACTAAAACAGAAATGCTGAAAAATTACGAAAATAACAAGTCACAAATACCGGGCAAAATATTTATAGTGAAAAAAAAAAAAAAAACCAAAAAAGGCTCACTCTCTTCGGTGCTTTCAGCAAAATCATGAGGCAAAATCTGATTATAGAATTCCATGTGAAAGACAAGAAAATACTGATCTCTAATAGGTTCTTTTTTATATCTTGGAGAAAGGTCTACCAAATACCTGAGCACCATGCAAACAAAAGTATGACTGCCTCATGCAGGGGCACTAGCTGAGGTGATTTTACCTAATGACTTCAGGCTGGGCTGTTGGAATCTGTAAGGATACACTTGTGTATGTATAGGTTTGTAAGCAGTGAAGATTAACTGTGAGACAAATGAAAATCGAGATCTCTGTGTCTTTGGGCAGAAGACTTGGGAGTATGTGAAATGTAATAGCCCTGGTACTGAAGAGTTCAACCTCAATTAGCTAATGCTCCCTTCTACCTTTGATATCCATGAATCCATGTATTCTGATGCTTCAACAGTATATTAACGCATCATTTACAACTAGAAACATTTTTAAGTTTTAATGACACATTTGTCCCGAGTAGGTGGTGTGTGTGACCATGTGTGTTACCATGATTTATTAAAACTCCTGCAGCAATATTGAGTCTCCCAGACGTAATATTGCAACCTGTATTTGCATAAGCACTCCAGCTGTGGAACATAGCAGATTTTCTTCTCTTATCAGGACAGATTTGCAGTATTCACTTACATACAAGTCTGTAGAGAATGAAAGAGTACTTCAGGTTCCATAAAAGTTACGCTTTATGACTATTTCGATTGCTGTGGTTTTCACCTCAAGTTTTAGGCTTAAGTTTTCAATGCATTTCTCTCAAAACTGTCACTGGAAAATTTTATTTAAAATTATGCAGAAATAATACTGGCAGATTTCACTTTTCAGTTTTTCATCCTGAATGTAATTAGCTTATTATTAGCACTATTACTTGTTAATTACTGTTTGTCTATTCTTTTGTAACTGTATTACTAGTAAACCTTCCAATAGTCCCAGATAAAAGAGACTCTAAAAAGAACACTTTTAGGCTGCTTTAAAAACCAAATCTAAAAAGAATGGACTTTCTCATAAGTCCGTGTAGAGATATAAGCATACTGATAAATAAGTACTGGTCTAAATACAAAATCAGATTTTTAATTTTTTAAAAAAAAAATAATGTTTGCTTTGCTCAGCCTGGGGCAAAATGTCAAAAGGTCTGAAATATAGAAAAAACCTGCCACTCACCCAGTTAAAGCAATCTCTTTTGAAGTAGCTAAAGTTCAGGCACTCTTAAACTGGGGTATCTGAAAGAAAACAAGTAGCTGCATTTTAAAATATTTTCTATTATATAAAAATTTCTTATTAGTGGAGTCTGATATGGACATACTATGTGATAAATATTAATAAGCCACTAAGACAGTAAATGTCTAAAATGTTAATAAAAACACAATTTCTAAGCAACGCAAGTCTTCATGTTCCTCCCCAGGTTTCCATTCTAGATCTGTGGTCTGCATTCCTTCTCCTCACTAGCACATTTTGACATTGACAGTTCTGCAGTGATATTTGAATTGAGTTTTTGCCTAGGAGCCATAAGTTCAGACACTATATACTCATTTTTAGTACAATCTGTGACCACAAAAGACACACAAGAAACTGTTTTTCATTTCCATTTTGACTGTGCAATACAATTACCACAGTTCAGTCACCTTGGACATTTCATGCCACATTTCAGTCTTACATTTTCCCTATTTCCTGGATGTTTCTTACGATACCCTTCTTCATAAAATATTCTATGAAGGCTTTAAATGAAAGGTGAAATATGGAATTATTTAAATCAGGAGAAAGGCTAAAAAGCTGCAGGGTAAAGCTGCCACTCAAAGGGAGCTTGGCAAGCTGGAAAAACCTCTTGAAGCTCAGTGCAGGAAAGCACAGAGCCTTGCACTTGGGGCTCTATTCCCACACACCTCTGCAGTCTGGTGGCTGATGAGCCATGGGGTTATCTATAGAGGCTGGAATACGCATCAGAGATTTTGGCTGGGCCAAGCCCTGAGCAGCCTCGTTTGACTCCTGAGTGGAATCAGGGTTGAAGCTGCTTTGAGTCAGGTGCTGGATGAAACATTTCTAAAAGTCCCTCCTGAGAAGAGAAAAATAATAAAAAAAAAATTTTAAAAAATTCTGCATCTGTTATGTCTCTATCTCAGCACAGTCGTTTTCAGTGTTATACACTGGCCGTCAGAATTTGAACACACACAATGGAATTACACATTCTCCCTCTTATATTCCCCTCCAAAAAAACATGGTAATTTAGAGTGCAAAGGAAAGGTGCTGTCTCCTCATTTTATTGATTTCTCATCTTTTAGAAATACAACTGAAAAGAATGTTTTTCTTCCATGATTAGATCTGAGATGCCGTGAGACTACACAGCAGGTTGCTCTTTCTCAACTATAAATTTTATTGCAACTATTTCCCAAGTTCTCTACTACACATGGACAGCTTGTGAAATACTTCAACCTGCCTGGCTTCTGACAGGTCTTCCTACAAAACTCTGAACCATCCAAGAACACTCTGTAGCTGTCATGACTATCACTCCACAAACCTTACTTCTACAGAAAAATCCAGTGGGAACCACAGAATAACAGCAACATTAGCCAAAGTCCATCTTTCTGTGGAAGAGCACACAAGTAGAATTTTATTTTGTGTCATAACTCTGAATTTGGGAAGAATGCTGTTCCCAATTTTATGTGAATGATCAGTCCACTGCAACCATTAGAATACATATATTTTTCAGAAAAACGCAGGTAAAGGTCAGCCACTGTCTAAAAAAATTAAACAAAGCAGAACCTTAAGTAAGCTGTTTAATAGCTATTGATAATGACACAAATCGAGCATATGGGGTTTTAAATCTACTGCTAATAGGAATAATAATATTGATGGTGATGATCAAGATGAATAGTTTAATATTGTTGTATCCAGCTCTGTACTAGTATGCTCTATGACTTGGACACCACTATGGAAAATCCAGGTTACACAAGGAAATATTGAATTTGTGTCAAGAAAACTGCTTACACAGTAATACTCTTATTGACTTAAACAAAAAATGCAAAATGACTGTGCTTTATAACACTTAGAAGATCATTAGATTTAGTAACTCTCTTCTGACATATTAACCTTTCTACAACTATGGCAATATATAATTTTCGGGAGCGATTTTCTGCTGGTTTTTGTCTTTTAGTAAACATGAGGTTAAACAACATAACTTTGGGTTTCAAAAAGCAGTTACATCGGGATTGTTGGATATGTTTTTAAGACTATGAAGATTTAAATGTGTTTCAATATTTCTAAATTGCTGGAACCATAGAAATTAAATGTACTTTTCTTCATGGCTTCCCCACAGTTTTCTCCATCTGTTTTTTATTTCAGTGCTCCAACTTCCATTAGGTTACAGATTTTACAGTGCAGAATACTTTTCTAGTTTCTGATGTCAAGTTTCTCCAGAGTCACATTAACAAATTACAGATATGTGTAATATGCTTTCAAAATACATAAACCTGGCCTTCCTTGAGAGAATTTTCTTGCCAGTACATTTATTTGGAAAATGTTCCTTAGTACTGTCTATTTAAATTACCAGTGTTTAATTAGGTATTATTGCTGAATTAGGGATTGATTTCTTATATCAGGACATATTGGTCCAGGCTCTAACCCATTGTAGCCAAGTTTTCTCAGAATAAAAGCAGAGTGAGAAGGTGACCTTGGATCCTGGCAATGCTGGATACCAGCTGATCCAAAGGCTAAAGACCAGAGGAATACAAAAGTTATTCCTATTCATTTGATTTGCCAAAAGCAGATTGAGATTGTCCAGGTAGACCTATCAGCTTTATGGAGACAGGCTATTCCTTTTTAGGAGTTATTATGAAAGTTCTGTGTCCTCGAACTTACTCCAAAAAAGTACTTTTGCTGCGGAGCTATTGAGCCGGAAGCGTCTTTGTTTTGTGGGAGATTAAGCAGTGCTGGTGTAATCCACTGTTGCATCCACTGACTTCTGCACTAAAAGTGTGGTCCCTATTTTGAGGAGTTACCTCTGGGTCTATTGAGCTAACTACACTTCTAGCAAGTATTTGGACACATACCTTTTGTTTCTTTAGAATGAAAACTGAATTGATCTATAAGCAAGATAATTCATGTCTCTGGGATTACGAGATAACACAAACTGCGCCACAAGTATTTCTGAAAACTATTTTAAAAGATGCAGTAAAGAAATAGAGATACTAGAATGTTCAGCAATCTTCAAGTTCTCATGTTCAAATTACAATTTATGGGGGAAACTGGTTTCAGTAGGGTAAGAGAAAAATCTACAGCATGAAGGCAAAACGTCTCAGTTTCTAAAACATGCCAAAGAACATACACTAAGACCATATTATTCTTCTGAGCTTCCAAATTCACAGGGCTGGATTTTACTGTCATTAACCTACACAATTATTAAAGGAATTGCTACGGAGCAGTAGAACACAGACCTAAACTCTGAATTCATAGTCATCCATTTTACATTTTTGCTTTCATCAAATTAGTCATTTAGACACAACTGAGAAATAAAGCTAAAAAAACAACAGAAAATAGCCTGGTATTGTAATATTTCTTGCCAAAAGGAAAACAAACACTACAAAATAGCACTCAAAGAGAGGTAGATGTTTGAGTCTGTGCTTTGGACTTCCATGAATTTAAGAACAGACGTTCAATTAAAGAAAAAGAAAGAGAAAAAAAGAAAAGAAAATCATAGTAACAAAATGAAATTGTGCATACTTACCCAAGGTGATTGTTATGCATGTAATGAATGCATCATTAAATGATTTTTTGTCCTAGCATCTAAAAAAACAAACAAACAAACAAACAAGAACCTTCCATTTCCTGTTAAGAAAATAAAATTAGTTCCACCCAATATTGACCTTTTACGAGTTTAACTTTCCCAGAACCCTTCGGTATAATTATTTTAAGAAGGTGATAAGTAATGACAGTATCTAATGCAATGATGTCTATAAGGCATCATCTCCTACACCAACAAAACGATAATCATTACAAAGGACTTGCCTGCGGTGTTCTCTATTCCCATGGCGGAAGGTAATGACTGAAGAAATTCAATATTGGGTCTAAGTTGCAGCTTCTTCAGAAAGAAAAGGGATGAACATCTTGGAGAACTGGAAGAGCTGCGTAATCAATGGCTCCCTTCTAAAGTTGCATGTGGTGAATGGAAAATAATAAAATAATAGATGTCTCTGATGTTTGAATTCAGGATCCATCATTTCACAGGTCCACAGCCATTATTTGGTCTACATAATTATGCTGAACATTTGAATTAAACTAAGAATAATTAAATAAGAAAATGAGCTTGGCCTCATTTCAAAAGAAGACTTGGCTACAGTTAGAAAAAAAATTTGCATGTATACCTTAAGCTTGTATGACAATGGAAATCTGATTACATCCAAAAAATAGGAAGTAATATGTGCATCCATTATTTTCAGGAGTTACCTCCGAGAATAAAGAAATAGTTAAAAAGCGCCAAGTGATTGCCCTGACAAAAAAACCAAACAAACAAAAAAAAAAAACAACAGAACAAAAAAAAACCCAAAACAAGCAAACAAAAAAAATACCACCAAAAAACCCCCAAAACACCTCAAAACAAAACCACAAAAACCCACCCTTTTTTTTTGTTTTGTTTTGTTTTTAGTTTAAGGAATCAGTTTTCCTGTCCAGTTCAGTGTTAAGCTGTGGATACAATGATACCAGCACAGCATCAAGAGGGGCAGGGGGCAGTGGCTGGAGATAAGGACATTTAAGTCAGTATTGCGTTCAAAAAAATTCACGTGGTACCCTTCTTCAGGGGGAGAATTCAGTCCCTGGGAAGAATCCGTGCTCCTCATCCAAATGAGACAGCGGCTCAAAAGCTGCCGTGCGTGGGCTGCACCGTGACCCCAATGCCTGTGAGAGCACTCTGGGTGTGACCACTCTCACCCCTAATCTGATCCCTGAAAACCAAGCCTTAGAAGATGTATAAAGCACTTACTCACTTCTGAACATGCTTTAAAGCTATCCCTTGGAGCAGATGGAGTTTATTTTGTAATCTCTGTACAGCAGCTGAGTGACAAAAAATGTACTGCAGTGCAGTCCAGAGTCAGTGTTTCCCTCCAAATTATTTGAAATATTATAAAAACAACTTTGTCTAATCGAGGCACCATTTCCTGTCCAAAGGGAAAGGTTAAGTTCCTGTCAATGACATTTGATTGAGTACTTGTTAATTTTTTTTTCATTAATGGCTGTATTTGTTGGTTCCTGAGATAGCCTAAAGAACTTAGCACTAGAAAATCTTTGATTATCCTTCTACAGATTTATAAATGTTTTAGTGGTCTGATCAAAGTAAAGGAACAATGGAATATGATTTAAGTATTATAAAAAGAGCTAGTGAACAGCTAGTCTATCTTTGCACAATCTTTTTTTGAGCAATTTTGAACAAGAATGAATTCCTTAATTTCAGTCTGCTTGGAAATAATTTATGAACAGAATTAGGACAGATATTCTTGAATATGTTAATTTGTGTAAGTTGTTTCCCCAGTTCCAATAAACGTTAAAAATGAAATTTTTTAGAAAATATATCCCCATTTCAGCCTGAATTTCTCACAGAGAAGAATGTGACACAATTTGGAAGCCCATTTTTTCATCTTGCTTTTCCAGAAATTGGGACAACTGAAAGTAAGGGGGAAAGAGGCTTTATACTATTCTGTGCTAAGAACATAATATTATAATATTATATAAATTCTTTATCTATGTATTATAATAAGAGCTGTATAGTGTCATTCCATAATGACTTTACTTTTTTAAATTTAACATGTACTTGAAAGGATGAACAGAAGAGTTGATGGTGTACTTCAGTTACCACTTACTTATTTCCACATAATATATGCTTTAGCTGATTTTACTTCCACTTTAGCTTTTTATGGTAATTGCCTACTTATCCTGTTCTCATCAAGTAATCGGGAGTAATTATTATATCTCTAATTGACCAACAATAACTACTGTATCTTCTTTTGTTAATTAAAGGCTTGTTTAGAAGAATATTTAATTTCCTGTGGTAACTTTTCTTCTTGGTGAGCAAGTCAACATATTTATTATATTTTTTTTATTATTATTCTGCTTGTATAAGGCAATGCATGCAAAGCTCCCTAAGAAGATTATGTGTAACACCTTATATCTGCCGTAAAAGGGCTCAGCTGAAGCTTATGTTATTGTTAAATGTCTTGTAAAAGGAATATGTGACAAAGTTTCAGTTATGATGGGGAAAGCATCCTAACACAGGGCAAAAGTCAGGAAAATAAGATGATTTTTCCCACAGATAATTTGTTAGAGACCTTATTTTGGGCTGACTCCCAGCTTACACAGCCTTTAATGAGAGCCCAAAGATAACATTGTATTGTTGATGTCACAGCTCTTTGTTCAGAATGCAAAGGCGACAGTCACTATCAGGCAGAGCTGTCCTCAGACCTCTAAAATTAAGTGATTTCAGTCATCTTGGAGGCTGGGCTGAAGCAGAGGAGCATACGAGGAGGCTCCCCTGTGGCCACTCTTCCACCACACAAGCCCTGCAAGAGCACTGGTGCTGCTGCCATGCACAGAAGGAGGAGATGTACAGGAATGTCTGTGAAGCTGCTCATGGAGGGGAGCCTTCAACCTACATCAAAGCAGTGTCTAGAAAGTCAGGTGGAAGCCTTGAGCGTACAACCAGAAAATGACATGGTTTCACGCCCACTTCCTACTGTTACCACTTCTTGCCACAGGCACACACTGATTTGGCATTGCCTGGGCCTCAAATTCAGCAAATCTGGGTGTAGGGATGAGCAAATTATGTTTAAAGTCATCTCAGTGTAAAATAGTTCCATGAGCTACACCGCAACTCACACGTTCTAAACTCATGTAAAACACAGGAAAACAGACCTCACACAGTGCTGACTCAGAAACTGAGGACTGTGTAGTTTCTTTGCTCAGGTGTTCAAGGCCCACAGTTGTTTCTGTTAGAGTTTCTAAAAATGTGCACTCCCGCATCGTCCCCCAATGCAGTACAATTTGTGTACGCTCATGAACCAAGACAATGCACGCAAACTCAGTCTGTTGACAAAACAGGAGAGGTCAACAGGCATTTGGGACTCCACAAAGCATCATTTGGTAGCAACAGAACTACAAAATAAAGTTCTTCATATTTTCTCCCTAATCAATTATTGTTTATAAGTTAAAATACTAGGAAATATTTGCCTTAGTATTACAATTTCTGAAGGGGAAAAATATTTTTTAATACAATCAAGGGCTTTTTTTCTTTTACAGGGAAGATTATCTTTATGTGAAAAAAACAAGGACATTTTATTCTTACAGAAATCTCTACAAGTAAGTGTATTACAGTAGAAAACAGGGCCAAAGAAACATGCTTGGCATAAGGTTGAAAAGATTTAAACTGTGTGGTATGTAGCATAATAAATAAAATCTTCTTTTACTGAAAAAAATGAGCTGTTCTGCCTGACTTTGGCCAAATTAGAGTGGTTTTGGCCACACCTTCCATAAACAGCGACCTTCATTTCCCTTGCAGCAGCCTGGGAAGCACAGGGGTCTTTTGAATGTAGGAATGCTTTTTTATTCTTGCTATTCTGACTGATTAATCTGAACCTTATTTAAAGGAGAGCACCATTTTGGGATCAAAACTAAAGCAGCACCATTTCACCTCCCGCGTGACACTTCTGCAGTTCAGGTTCTGGAACGGCACAGGTCATTTTTGTCTTGGTATGTCAGCTTAGCCGCATGAGGACAGCTGTTTATTTCCAGTAAAATGTGATCCTTGGAACGCCTCCAAGTGTAGTAGTTGTAGCTGGCCATGTGCTTACAGGAGAGGGGATTGTTGTGTTGTGTTTTATGTGTGTCCTTGGTCTTGAACGTTTACTACCAGATCTGAACAACTTGGTCTGTTCTTATCTGTAAAGGCAGAAGAGCATGAAGCCTGTTTCCGAAGGAAGACTTAAAAGGAAAATAAATCCAGGATCCTTCTAGCAGCTAGAATGGAATTAATTGGAATAATTAATAAATGCTAAATATCATCTTGAGTTGGAAACAGCTGGTTTGAATATGAAGAAGCTTAAAAAGTATATGCAAGAAATTTTATGTGGGAAAGCTTCAAAGTGCTTTTTGGCCTTACACACAATTATCTTATACTAAGTTATGTATAATAATAATAATAGTTACATACAATTATTTCAAACTATTGTTAACTACAAACAATTAAAATTAAAACGAGAGCTGGAGAATTAAGCATGAGCTAAAGGGGTAGCAAATCCTCATAAATAAAGCAAAGGTTCCTAATGCAGTGGTTTATAAGGACGAAGTAGACTTAATTCTCCCTATTTGCACTTTTCTTGAATTATTCAGGGAAAACCAAAATCATTGAGGTGCTGCAGCTCAAACAGTCGTGCTAGAACATCTAACGTGGCTGGTTCTGAAGTTTCTCATTGGAAGTGGAACATGTTTCTGGCGTCCCCCAGCTGATTTCAGGATATTGCAGAATCTGCTTGTGAATTCAACAGCAAATTAAACGTGTCTGTGCTGAATCTAAGTCACAGGCTTTATTCAAATTAATTGATTTTTTAAAAGAAGTAGTCAGCCTGGGTTAACTGACTTTATTAATTAATAGTGACTCAAGCATCTGTAGTTTTTATACACTGCTACTTCTTGGGTTTCATAAATGTGTAACTTATGAGCTAAATCTACAAAATTGTCTCCCACCACTCAGCTGATTAATATCTTATTTAATGTAAGATTTCATGTTAATAAATGTATGCTTAATTAATATAGCTGAATAAAAACAATACTAATAGTCACAATATGAATAAATATTAATTTAATAACAGTGTAATCTGAATAAAAACAGATTTCTCCCGTTTGTTCAGTTGAGAGTGGCTGACTTGAACACAAAGATGGAAAAAGACTGTGCAAATAGGTAACTTCAAAAGAGTATTCATAAAAATTTGGATTAAAAATATCCAGAAGAGCTTGTTTTCATGTTCAGAATATCAGTATGTTTGAAGCTACGCAAGATGCAGAGGGAGAATTGAAAAGCTGAAGGGAAAAATTGCTGTGATAGGCGAAAAACAGCTATTTCTCATTTCATATTGAAATTCAAACCATTTGGGGCCTGAGTCCTTAGGCAATTTTCTACATAGGAATTCATTTAATGATGTTATTATTTTCCCCTCAAATTGATGAAATGGAAGACATTATACTTTTAAATACTCCTTTCATGTGTGGAAAAGATCAGAGAACATTGAACTCCTCCAGATCTGATTTTCTGCTAGAGCAGAACAGGATTTCTGGCCAGCTCAGTGCTGTACGAAGCATAACCATCCATTCACAGAGTATAACAGCGATATTAGCATTACTTCTTTCCTATAGGCAGCTAGGATGGTTTAGTAGCAGAGAATCATAAAATATGTGATGTTGGAAGGGAATCACTGTCCATCAGGATCATTGAGGCCAACTCCTGGGCCTGCACGGGATACCCCAAGAGTCACACCCTATGCCTGAGACCATTGTGGAAATATTTCTTGGACTCTGTCAGGCTTGGTGCTGTGATCACTTCCCTGGGGAGCTGTTCCAGTTCCTAATACCCTCTGGGTGAAGAAACTTTTCCTGACATCCAATCTAAACCTCCTCTGACCCTCTTTCACGCCATTTCCTTGAGTCCTGTCACTGGTCACCACAGAGAAGAGATCAGCGTCTGCCCCTCCTCTTTCCCTCACAAGGATGTTGTAACTGCAATGAGGTCTCCCCTCAGTCTCCTCCAGGCTGAAACTTGATCACTTCACAGTCGCTGTGGCCAAGACCAGCACCAGCACTTCGCTCGTGACTCTATTTCAAAGTAAAATACTGACATAGACTTAGAACCAGGTTTTCAAAAGCAGTCACTGCCAAAACAAGCTAAGCATACGCTTCTAGGCTAGTTTATACTGCACTTATTTCAGAGCTTCCCCAAACCAAGTGTAATGAAAATCAAAGCACCACGCATTTCTCAACCAGTTCTACATGGCATAAACTGAAAAGCAAGAATGGTTGTGGTGTGGTCTGTGAACCAGTGTGGGTTTGGTTGTTTGGTTATAGATGTCCCTGAACAACATAGGAATGCAGGCACTTTATTCCATACACACTTTATCCCCACCCTCTTTGCCCCATTTTTCATGGTTGAATTTTACCAAATGTTTTACCAAAATCTGTTCCAACCTCTCATTATCCTGGTCACCTGTCTCTGTATCTTGCCATGTTTTCCCATGCTGTCCCCATGCTATCACATTTTACTGTGATGTTCTGAGAGTGGCTCTGCACCCAGTGTTCAAACAGGTGCCATGGCAGCTGTGTGTGTAATGGCTCACAATGCTCTCTGCTTTATACCTTTTTCTTTTCTTCTAAAAATATTTGGGGTTTGTGACCACAGAAGAAAATTAGGATGAATTTCATACGAATATTGAAGAATAAGATTCTCAGTGTAAGAGTTAATTCATTACCTACCGTTACGTATATTAAATTGCAATTGTTTTTCTTCCCTCTTTTACCCTGCTACATACATCAACACGGATCTCAATCTGCTATTTTACCATCCAGTCCTTGTGAGCACCTTCTGCATCTTTTCGTCATTTCCCTTGCCTTCATTATCCTCTGTAACTTAGCAAACTGTGTCACTTCACTGCTCATTCTCTTTTTCAGATCGCTGATGAATACATCCCCCTGGGACTCCATGGTGATTTTCTTCCAGTAAGAAAACTGACCATTAACTCCTACTCTCCATTCTATAAGCGGTCGCTGTGCGTGGTAAGCGTGCAGAGTGGGAGGCTTCTTTATATACTTACACTTTTTAAAAATTATTGCATCTAAATCATAATTATGTCTAATATATAAATGAAATTTTAATGATATAAGCATATTCCTGAAAAGAGACTCAGCAATTATGCTTTTAAAATTAACCTTTTTTTTTTTTTCCCTCTGATTTGAAAGTATTTTAGATTTGCCCTCTGTCAAACCTTGACATTTTTGGTCTGCTTCTATTTTTTATGTATGTGAATCACTTGCTTTTCAATACCAAACTGTCAGAGGCTTGTATATTTTGAAAAGAAGCCAAGTTTCAGTATCATTATACTTACACATTCACCCTGAGGCATAATTGTTCTAATACACAATTTTCATCCTGCAATTTAAAGGAAAGTTAGTGTGTCTTTCTGCCTTCCAGTAACTGACACAGGATTTTCAGTATGCACTGGATAACACGAGACCTTTCCTGTTCCCATGGAAATCAATAGTAACACTTCATACCCATTAAACTCTATCACAGTTTAAAAAATGGGGTCTACGTAATTAGGACCCACTTTTGTTTGATCACTGGTTCGTTTGAAACCAGAAGAACTGTTAGTCAGGAACGCAGAGGGTGGGTTGCAATGAGCTAAAATTTTCAGACAATAAAAATAAAGGTGAAATGCTGGGATCCCACCCATGGGACCCACGCTACTCCTGCGCTCTCACCAGGCAGCCAAGTCACACCGTGCCAGGGAATGCCAAGCTGAAGGAAAAGGGACTCCCCTGGACCCAGATGTGCCCCTGGGTGCAGCAACGCCTGAGGCTCATCCAGGGACAGCAGAAGACACCAGGGAAGCAAACTCTGTGTTTGCAGTTGTGCTGAATGAGAATTTCACTGAGTCCAGGAACGGGAGGCCTGAGCAGAGGGAAATCACCACTCGGTTCTTCTGGTCTCATATCTCACATGAGCATTGCTCAGCACCATGACACCTTATTCAAAGTGTGACACTTCCACGGGCACCAAAGAACCAGTCCGGGATAGAGAGTAAAAGTAATGGAAATTTGCCATCCGCATAACTATTCTTCAGGTTTCTGCATCAGGGTGGTGTGCTCAGAGGTTCTTCTCTTAGGAGAGATTTAAGGCAGTTTCAATCCAGTTCTCTAAAACAATGAAGCCAAGGATCTGATATTTCATGTGGAGTGTCATCGTCTTTTGGTTGGCAAAATAAATTATGTTTAGTTGAAATAAAAATAGGGAAAAATAAATGTATTTTCCATAAAAATCCCTCTGTTTTGAAAGATTTACAAAAGCTACAGCATCACATACAGCATTAACCACAGACTGCTGTAGTTACAAATTATTATTTAAAAAAGGGGAAGAAGAATTTGCCAGATTTACCAGAACCTGAAAGATACAGGAAATTCAGATCAACCCAGTAGTAATATGGAAGGCTAAAAAGGCAGAAAGTAACATAAAAAGTCAATGAGACACAGTAAAACAAATTTTATTTACATCTCGAAGGAATATAATACAAATATTGATCACACACAGTGTATTCAGGAACTTAAGTTCCAATCCTCGCAGCAGGTGTCTTAGGATCACTGCAAGGTTTCTTGGCAGTGTAAGTTTTTTGACTCCAGTGAAGGTAGTTTAAAGCTTTGTAGGAACACACAACTACTCTGCCTTTTTGCTGTGAGTCAAAGATGCAGCTCTGAGTAATGAATTGTAACTGCAACCCATGTAGCTACACCGGTCAACTCTTGCAGTCTTAGTTGTATTTAAATGAACTAGTGTAAGTTTCATTTGCTAAAACTTAGAATATCCAGTTAATTCTTTGCAGCACATTTCTTTATTTTGTATATTTTTCTAGGACTAGTTGAAAACATAATCTAAGACAAAATATCTAAAAATAAAATACATGTTATGCACACACTATGCACGTGAAGTAAAAATCAAATACACTTTCTTTACTGTCTACCTAGTGCAGTTCTTTTTTGGACTTAATGAGTATCTAAAAAGAACAGAAACAAGCAGGAAGGCACTAACTTGCCAGTCCACCTGACCCCAAGCAGAAGTTTAAAACACCAGTCTCAATTCTTGCAGACATCATTTATTCTCAACTCTGACACGATATTCAGTTTTAGTATTACTTGTGATTACAGTGCCCTTAACAAAAAGTAGGCAAAGAACAGTTTCCTTGCAAATCTCTAAAGTAGAATGAAATAGTTTGTGCTGAAAATTCCTAAAGATTGGTATATAATTGGTATCAATTTAATTCTTGATAAAGCTCACTGTGACTTGCAGAATTTCAGATTTGTGGTTCTCCTTATGTTTCAGCTATGCTTGGGATCCATAAAACTCTCAAATTTAGAAACTAGCACTTCTGTAGATGATGTTCTGGGAAACTTTGCTGTGAATGTTGCTAAAATGTGAATAAAAGCCTCTAAATATAAAATAATGACCTGAATATCCTGAAAGAGGCATTGTATGGACATTCTAGGGACACTACAAATCCTGCAAAACCTACAAAGCTAATTAAAAATTCTGTTCAATAGATAAAGCAGCATGACAGAAATAAGTACCTATGAACAACCATTTTATTTTTACGTTGTGTTGATGCTCTGTGAACTAGAACACACTTAGTAATTAAAACATTCCAAGACCACATCCCTACCTGACTTTTGTTTTCACCTGTCTTGCTCTCCAATTTTTCATCCCTTAGTTTTCTTCACAGCAAGGAATTGATCCTGCAAGCTGTAACTTTTCTATTATTGAGCTTTAAAAAATAATTGTATTTTACAAGACTGATTTTATACTGAACAGGTCTAAAATAGCAGTACTAGTTATTAAAATAAGCATAATTGTATAAACAAAATGTTCTAGCTATTCTTTAGAATGTATCACACTTATGAAATGACTAAAGAAAAAGAAAAGAGCACATTCTTAGTACAACTTTTACCTTGCCTAGTTATCATAATATTTTTACAGTTGTAGGAGAAAACTAGAAAGAAGCAAAATAATTTCAATAGCGATTACTACCCCGATACATTTCACGGATCTTTGCTGTCTTGTCAGTTGTCAAGTACATGGACCAATTTTGGTGCTCTGGCTTCAGTATTTGTTTTGATTTCTTTTCGACAAAATCACTATGAAAATGGACCTATTTTAAAAGCTTGCAATACCATATGGAAAGGCATTTTTAAAAAAAACATCTTTAAATACAGGAGCCAAAACATCAGAAAGTCTGCCTGTATTTGACTACAAGGAAAAGCAAATGAGTTTTGGTAAAGCTACTGAGATGGAACAGATTTATATAAATGTGACTTCTTACGGTAGGTCACAGTAGTTCTGGTAGTCAGAGTATATTTTCATTCTTCTGAGCCTATTAGTGTCCCTCAAACAAGAATCAAGAATCAAACCAGAAGATAATCTATTGAACTTTTAGGTGTTTATAAGAGATAGGATATGCTGCAGTGGATTGAATGCAGCCTTTACTTATGGAATAACCCCGCTGGATGTGAACAATGTTATGCAGAAGTACAACAGAACGAGTTACAAGATAGAAGCATGGTAAGCAAATCTGTGAGCAATGTGCATCTATTCCCAATGCTTTTGGGGTTATTCTGGTGAAGCTAACAAGGTAGAAAAGCAAGGAAAGCTCTGATCCTGTGACTATTGCCAACCTCTTTCCTGTAGTATCAAAACTGCCATCAAACAGGAGCAACAGTACTTATAAATGAAAAATAACACAATGAAAAATTGTAGAGGTTTTTTTACATCAATATTTTTTTCAGTAATTTTGGTGTGACTGACTTCACCAAAATTTTGTTAACACCAAGTTGGAAGGCAATTCAAGTGTTTCCATATGATTCCTGTTGGGTTCCAGAAGTAAAATCAGTTCAGGTGTTTCTGAGTTTAAAGGAAAGTGTGGTTCAAACCAAGCCTACAATCACGAGACAATTCTGACTGTCAGGAACTTTATATTCAACAGACGAGGCAGATATCATCGACTTGACATTCCACCAGCTTCTTAGCCTAGGTGTAAAGAAGGAAATTCTGTTCCAGAACACTTCCCAGAAAAGCTTTGTATTTTCTTTATCTTATTTTTATTATTTTTATTTAAAACTAAGGTAAAGCTTGTATGAATCTAACTTAGACATGTGAAGTTTTAGTACAGCAAACTTAAAAGAGGTGTCTTTCAGTTTTGGGTTTTTTTCTAGGCAAAGGTAGATAAATGTCAAGAAAACTCTTTAATTTTATATTCTTAAAAAGAATGATTTATGGGGAAGACAAATCAAATTACTTACCTATAGTGAGAGATTTTTGAAGGTAGTTCCTTGTTTCCCTAAAAGTAACATTGGAATATCTGTGATTATTCACCAATTTGTACTACAAAGTTAGGAGGCAGAAACTTCCTTATTATTCCACTCTATTAAGAAAAAAAAAAAAAAAAGAAAAAAGAAAAGAGATCATGAAGAAAATTAACCATCAAAAACACGGAGATGAAAAGAAAAATATTCACCTTTACTTCACCTGTCAAGTTCCAAATGAGAAAAACAAGTGAGCTGGTCCTTCTGAAAGAAACCCTGCTAAATTCACAGAAGGAGAGTTTTAAAAAGCATGGTGTCATTCCTTTGGATTCTTGGTGCCTTTGGTTCCCAACAGAGCCAGACACTTTTGTGTCTTTTAGCATGTAAGTACAGGTATGAGTCTGATCCTTTGCAGGACTATGGATACTTTCCTGGGACTTGGTGCCCTGAGCAGCCCAGGAATGCAGGATTTGCTTTCAGCATAAGCGGCAGCTTCAGCTCACACAATTCAGCAGCCTTCTGTCCACTCCACTGGAGCAAAATTTATTTACTAAGTACTAACCCTTAGATATTCCTGGCCACCCCTGTGTGGCAGAAAGATGCTGTGGGCACAAAGCAGACGATGTAGGGTGGAAATGTGTGCACATGAACCCACAGGGAAGGATCACAAAACCACAATGCAGAAATGGAAATGACCATTTAGGAGCACACAGCTGGGAAAGGTTAAAGGCAGAGGTGACAGAGAAAATGCACTGAAAGCAAAGTCTCACTATTTCTAATTTATTGAGCACTGAGTTATTATTTGAATACAAAAGAAAGGGTTGTTAAACATTAACTAAGACAGTTTCAAACACATTTAAAATAAGGTTATTTTATGGAAGGTCTGATGATGTTCATACCATAAAGAACTTAGTTGAATTCATTAAAACCTAGGCATATATTAAACTGAACTGAGGAAACAAAATCCATATGATTTGTAGACAAAAATTCTACAGAAATGATTTAAGAGATCTCTCGTTAGATAAAATGGCTCTGTGTAAAACTGTCTCATATACATGATCTTTCTTGTCTCAGGTCTTTCTCTCTTTAATGTGCCCAACACAATGCATCTGGATGCTTGAATACTCCATGATTTTAATTGATTATCATCGACAGGCAAAAGGAAGGTAAAATGATTGCTCATCTCAAGAGAACGTGATCTATATTTGTTTAGATCTGTAGAATTAGCTTGTCCAAAAAGGAACTGTTGAAAAGTCTAATAAAACCATAAGATCAGTTCCTCAAAGTGATAGTTAAATCAATAACAAGTGCAACCTATTATTCTGATTGACATAAGCCTTGAGTAGTCTGTCAGCAGAAGGTTATGCTATGAAACATAATTAAATAAACATAAAATTGATTGCATATCTAAGTCTTGAAACTGGAAAGGATTTCTGATTATTTTTTAAATATTGAAGTGTTTCTCTTCTGCTTGCACCAAATCAGTAGAAAAATCTCTTGCAATTTTAACATAAAACTCCTAAATTTTCTTGTATAATGAGAATGTACTTTTGCACCCTAAGAAGTGGTTATGAATAGATAACTGATATTCTTTGAAAATACCAGTTTGAAATACATGGTAATGAAATTCAGATGAACGCTTCTTGATATATTCTGTGCTTAAATTTCTGCACCTCTCTAAGAGCACTACATGTAAATTAAAACTGTAGAATATGAGTAATTTCTAAACATATTTAAGATAGTTTTACTCTGAAGTTTACAGGACAACAAGAACAAGGCTTGTATCTTACTTTCATGTAAATCTCTGGGATTATTTGGATTATAATGGGTCCTGAAAAAGGGAGAATCCCTACAGTGTTACATCTGACAAAGCCTTTATATGGAGCTATGTAAGATGTCATTGTGCAAAGTCTATTTATTTTTCTTTTTGTAGAAAAGAAAGTAATTTTATTGGTCTTTATGCAGACATCAGGGTAAGATGATCAGAGATCTGGTTTTAGATGTATGTGTGAAGATACTTTAAATAGGTCAGTTAACTATTGTACAGATCAGTTTGCCTTTTTGTGAAACAAGAATAATATGGGAGATCAAAACCTAATAGGACATTATAATAATATTTATATTATCAGCATTTTTTTATTTGCAAGCCGTCTTATATAAAATGCCTCAGTTACACTGAAGTTCTATGGCCACTGTCACAGAACTATGATTAATCTATGGCTATAACAAAAAGACTACCTGGATCTCATTCTCTTTTTATTATACATTTTTTATAATAGTGTAACTTCAAAGCTTTCAGTGCAAAGACACAGAATTCATGCGCCCTGACAGGAGAACAGAGCTTGTATATCATTCCCACCCAGTGTTTCTCTGTCTGATTTTGTTTGTTGGTAAAAGTGTTAAATTGATGAGAAAATAATCATTATTCAGCATCATAATCAAAAGCCATCTTTGCATAGGACACTTGTCTAATTTAATCTTTTTGAAATCCATTTTAAACTGCCTTTTTTTTTTTTTCCCCCCCTAAATGAAGAGAATGGCATTTCCATGAGTTGCATTCGTTCTATCATTTCAATTGCATCAGAGTGGTTAAGAGTACACATTGTGCAAGACGAGGGTTTGGAAGCAGAGATTACAAACGATTCCCAAATTCTCACCTGCCTTCACTGACAGCCAAAGGTAGCGGCTGAAGAAAAGAAAGAATCATGCACAAATTCTGTCAGGCACCCAAGAAGTCAGACTATGAATTTCAGGAACTGTCAAGACTGCATGTTTCAATCAGTTTTGACATCTCTTGGCATTTCTCTTCAAATTCTGCTTTCTATAAATAATTCCTTTACTTAGGTGTTCTTTCTAGTTCACTTTTGAGTGTATAGAAATGCATCTCACCTTTTACTGTGGTTATTCTTTTTCTTCATTTTGGAAACCTATGTAAACAAGAATTAAAACTTACTTTGCATTAAAACAGTCTAGCATATTTGGATGATAGAACATATCCAAATTTTCAATTAAAGTTGGTATTCTTATACTGAAATCTTGGAGAAAATACCAGCATCCCCTCCTCTTATTTGAGATACTCTGAGTTTCCTCAGGATTTAAGAGTCATGAGCTATAAGCACATCAGTACATAAGCTTGGCAATTCTAGAGGTCTAATGAAGATTTTGGATATACAGACTTGCAGAAAAAGAAGTGATAATCCTGTGTTACAAAATCATGGAAAAATGTTGAAGACTAAAGAACAATGTATGGAAAAATGTTCACAACTTTGCTGAGAAAAGCACAGAAACCTCTGAATGTCAGAAACTGGCTGCCTGTGAACCTTGCAAATAATCTACCATGTTTGGTTTAGCTCAGGCCAGCCTCTAAGAACTCAGTTCAAGACCTCAAATGAAATATCTCCAACAGTTGCTACAGTAATCAATAAACATATCCTATTCTTCATCTGACACTGGATTCAAATTTCTGTCCCTAGAATTTCTTGTGAATTCATATGCTAATTGAAAAATTAGCAAAAACCTTTAGTGGGTACTAGAAGACTGTGCTTCTTAATTTTTTTTTTTATTTCATTTTCCTACTGAAAAACAGATATTTTGTCCTTCAAATCATTCCTGCAGTTCTTTCTTGGAGTTATTTTAAAAATACAATGAAACCTGCCTCAACAGTTGATAATACTTCCATGAGTCTTGCATACAGTAGAATAGTACATATCTCCTTTATTCCATATTCTTCTGAGGTTTCATCCAGGACTCCTGTCTTACAATTTTAAACAAGGAGCCTGGTTTAAACCAGTGCTGCTCCAAGTCTCCTCAGTAAGTGCTGATTATATTCGTGTTTCAATAGAGATCGATCCATATAAATGTAACAACACACTGGAAACACAGAAAATGTGACGGCCTAGACAATTCTTTAAAAGCTACCTGTACCATCAGTTTACCTCCGTGAAACTCTGTAAAATTCAGTGTATTTTGGTTTTATGCTGTGGCCCAAAGTAAGCCAGCCAGGATAAGTGCAGCCAAATGCTGTTTTCATTTAGAACAGCAGCAATTTGGGCTGTGACTTCAGTTAATAGATATATTGGTATTGCCTCGGATTGGGCCAAGAAGAGATAACTGCAGAAACTGTTAGAAATTCTCCCAGCAGATGATTTCCTATGTACAATTACTTTTTAAGGCCTGTCTCTCTATATTACAGATATCTGTTATTTAGCATGGTCAGAAGGGAAAATGAAATGAAGCTGTAAAACATACGGCCTTGCTGGTCCACAACAACTGGGACTGTGTGCCATTCTGCCCAAGCTAGACTGTGATTCAGAACTGGGGGAAAAAAAATGCAAATACATAATCTTTAACATGAATCTAGAAGCTGTAGTTGCTATGTTTATTTTCAACTCTTCCAGGCAATTATTGTCAGCTATTATTCAACTATTGATCTTTTGCCTGTTTATGGAGCGGGGACTATGAGACTGCAGAAATACTTCTCAAGGTGCCAGATCACTGTCAACAGAATTAGCAGAAAGAGATCTTTTCCTTATTGTAACAAAAAGAGAAATAAATAAAATGCCAAAAGCTTTTTGCCTTTCTTTTAAGCCCCCCCAGTGTCTGGATTCTTTTAGCCACTTCTGTTTGGAAACCTTTTCTTCCTCATCTATTTACCTCTGTAGGTTATTCACTGCTGGCAATTAGCAACCAGAAGAAATCCTGCTGAGGAGAGCAAGTTAAAAGGGGACTTAAGAATGACTGTGCCTGGGAAACAAGCAGGCAATCTGGAGCAGCAGACTTCCAAATTTCAAAAACACGCATTACAGAGATGAACAGCCAGAACAACCTCTCTTCTTAATTCCTTTTATCTGGGTCTCCAATCTGCTCACAACAGTATTTAGTCCAAAACCCAGTCCACTTCAGTGGGCTTGGAAAGGAAATTACTAAGATTCCAGCCTTCATTCTACCCCCAAAAAAGAACAATTTAGATAATGGCTCGCTACATCTGGATTATAACCAAATGTCACTTTTCACGTCCATTTCAGCCTGGCATCTTCCAGGAAGCCCTGGTGTCTACAGATGAAAACAGGAGGAGGGCTTTTCCTGCTGCCCAGCTTTCATCTGCAACAGGAAGAAACTAAAAACATCTTCAGTGATTTCAGTAAATCAGAATAGTCATTCTTGTGTACCATGCTTATGAGGAGGAAAATAATCTTACCTCTGTGAATTAGCTTGGGATCTTTTCTTAAGGTTATAAAAGCTGCATAAACACAAGACATTGGAGAAGAAACACTCCCCAAGTGCAGCTCTATTAGAGCTGCTATTGCAGAAAACACATTTTTGAAATTTCAAAGATATTCATAGTGTCCCTATTCATGAAGCCTGCATGATATTTTAACAGAGTGAATAAGTGACAAAGACTTTAGGTAAATTATCTTAAAAACATTGCCAGAATACTGTTAAATAAAAGATGGCTTTTCAAACAGAATGTAAAATGTCACACAAAATATTATCATTAAATAACAGTTTTTTGAGGGAAAGCAAAGCCAAAGATGCAAAAGTCTCTTTAGGAATATTCAACTTCTCACAAACAAAATCTAAAAATACAGAAAATATTTCAAACCCCAATTAATTTCACAGCTTCCAGCATCAAAAATACTGAACATACTTCTTCAAGTTTCCTGATTCTTTTTGGTTTGGCTCTAAGCTATCACTGCATAACAAGCCCTGTGAAGAATTAAGCATACAGAAAAGTGCGATTAGAAGCTTTTTTACCAGTTTGCTTTTTTTTTTGTTTGTTTTTTTTTTTTTTAAATACACTAAGCAAAAATGGTCCAAATGACACAGGCACTTCCTTTGTGGCTGCTCCAGCAGGCTGGCCTCTATCACTGCAGTTGTGGTTTTGCACTCATGCTCCTACGTGCTTTCCTGTTTTGAATAGTTTCTTGCCTCCCAAAGCACTAAATCTTCTACCCCGACCAAATTAAGAGACAATCAGAGCAAGACCGTTCAGTCATCACACTTAATTCGCATGCAGTTTGGAGAGGTTTCTTAACAGGAATTTTTTAGTAACCTGAACTTTTCATAAGGGACAAAAAGATGGTAACAAATTAGTAACATTTAAGGTTGGTCCTGAATTACTACATTTGATTTCTGATCTGAATTTTCATCTTGTTTGGAGATAATTCCATCCAGGCCTTTGATTTTGGAATATTCTTCACCATTTGTTTAGGTAAGAATAAAAAACTGAGCAAGAGGACAGGTTTAGATTAGATGTCAGGAAGAAATTCTTCACTGTGAGGGTGGTGAGGCACTGGCACAGGTTGCCTAGAGAAGCTGTGGATGCCCCATCCCTGAAAGTGTTCAATGCCAGGTTGGATGGAGCCCTGAGCAACCTGGGACAGTGGAAGGTGTCCCTGCCCATGGCATGCCCTTCCAACCCAAACCACTCTGTGATTCTATAGTTTTCTGCCTTTGCAAAAGACTTTGGATGGTTCAGGCATGAATAAAAACTTTTTCACAGCTGTCCATTTCAGGTGAAAATTACAGGTTGCAGGCAGGCAGTTCACCTGTCTGCTGGCACAAAGGTCCCCAGCTCTAGGAGCCGTAGATGTGCCATCAGAAAGCCAATTTCCATACAGACAGGCAAACCCAGTTATCATTTAAATGAGTGCTTCAGAGGTATGTGTGTTGTAGAAGGCATTCAGACTATTTTCTAAGTAATTGACCTATTTTAGAGTTTCTACCCCTTGAATATCCAGAAGTGGGTGTCCATGTGCAGTAAAACCTGGACACCCTCCCCCAACATTACCTACTCCAATAATAGATCAGTGAGATTTGCAGCCTTTGCACTTCAGTAATGAGCACAAAATTCTGACTGGAGGTGATGTAATTGTGGGACACCAGGTCAGCCAGTCTTCATATTAATCCTTTGCTCCTTATTTCAGTTAAGAGCAATGAAACTGAGAACACATTTTTTATGTCTTTATACAGCATCCTATCTGGGTTTCCATCACTCCTTTTGGGGATGACGGCTACTTGGCCATTTAGGAATGACAGATCTATAGAGATACGTGCTCTTGGATCACTGCATTTTAAGGTTCTAAATAACTAGCATAATAAAATTAATTTTTTAGTTGAAGCATGGTGAATGCTTAAATTATAAACCCAACTACACTAGTTTAAGCCTGCAAATAGAACACAATGCTGCATTCATTTCCCTTTCAAAGTTACATTTGGATCTAATTGCTCGGAAAGTTTGAGTGGTCAGAAGCATCTTTTCTTTAAAGACAGGAAATATTAACTATTTCAATTAAATCAAACCTTCTCAGCTCACACAAGATTCTCTGTAATCATTTTTATGACATGCAGATTTTTTGCTTGTATTAGAGAGAATCTAAATTTGCACAGTAAGAGTTCCAAAGGACTATTTGCTGTGCATGGGGTAAATGACATGCATTTTTTATTTTGTTCATTCATCTGATATTGCCAGAAAATACCACTGGAGGGAGAGTTGTATTTTCAATATGAAGATACTCCTAGATTTATGGTTTCTCCTGAAAGAGTTGGAGATAATAAGAAATAAGGCTTACATTTGCCTTTTGTTTTACTCATGCCAAATGCAAGGAGGCTGAAGTAGTCAGGGGATATGATATTAAAAGTCAAATTACAATAAAAAACTACTACCAATGATTCTTTATAGCAACCAAAAATTAAAAGCAAATAACAAAAGCACCCCTTTGGAGTATCTGATTCGGTAAGGTACTAAAATAGGTACATAAATTTATGTAAAATAATAAATCCAGTGAAACTGAAGATAAAATAAAGTTAGGCCTATGCTTAATAGCATTAAACTGAATTGTAGATTGAAATGTAAAGATATATTTCCCCAAAAAGATGCATGTCCAGCTTTAATTTTACATAAATATATATCAGTGTTCCTGTAGAATTAAATATGCTGGTAGACACCTGTCCTGGTTTTGTGCATACCTTACTAAAGAAAATCCAAATTACTCTATCCTTATGCATTACATTAAAACAAGTTGTCGTGGTTTAGCTTGGCCCAGGTTTTTCTAGTGGGGGGGGACCACAAAGATGGCTCCTCTGTGAAGCTTCTCGAAGCCTTCACCATGTCCAGCTCTGAGGTGATGGACATGCTGCTGGCCAAGCCTGGGCCAATTAGAGACGTTGGTTACGCCTCTGTGAAAAACATATTTAAGACGAAATCAAAACAATGGGTGCACGCACTTTTCCTTAGCCAGAGGAGGAGGAGTAGGTGAGAGTATGTGAGGGAAAACAACAGGGAGAGACAAAGGTCAGTGGAGAAGGAGGGGGAGGGGGAGCTCCAGGCGCCGGAGCTCTGCAGCCTCTGCAGGCCGTGGTGAGGCCCATGGTGAAGCAGGGGGTGCCCCTGCAGCCCATGGGGGCCCACGGGAAATGCTGAGATCCACTTGCCCCAAAGCGAGTGGATACCCTGAAAGTGGCCGTGGTCCAGAGGGAGTCCTAGTGGAGAAACAGGCCTTGACTTGCACCCTGAGACTGAACTGAGTGTCCCACATGGAGTGGGTGGGTGCCTGAGAGAGAGAGAGAGAGAGAGAGAGAAGCCCAGCAGAAGTCCGGTAAAGAGAAGAAGCCTTGCTCCCGAGATGGAAACGGCCCGGCTCAGAGGTCTGTACCCCGTGGAAGATGGACCCCACGCCGTAGCAGTTTTGGGGAGACTGCTTGCCTGTGTGGGGACCAGCGTCACTGTAGCAGTGTCGGGCGGGCTGCCGACGGTGAGACCCATGGCTACGCAGAGGAAAAGAACCTCTCCCCGGGCAGGGGAAGAAGATCTGGGTGATGAACTGACCTAACCCTCCCCCCATACCTTGTTCCCTTGTGCAGCTGCTGGGAAGGAGGGAGGGGGGTGAGCGAAGAAACGGTGGCCTTGAAGGGTTTATTTTACCTCTCATTTACTCCTCTGACTCTGTTAGTAATAAATTAGATCACTTTGCAACCTAAGTTAGTCCTGTTTTGCCTATTCTAAGTGCGTCTTCTCCCGGGTTTCCTTATCTCAACTCATGAGCCCTGGGTGTGGGTGTGTTAATTTGGGGTACCTGGCATTTGGCCGGGCTCAAACCTTGACACAAGTAAAGTATCCCATGTTTCCCTCTTGTCAGCACTTTCCAAGGATTTTTCTTTCCGTCATCTTTTCCTTCTTTGCAGTGAGAAAGTTCCTTTGCATTAAAAGCAACTCATCACTGGAGATCTAAAATACAATCTTATGAAGCCCCACAGAAAAAAAAAAAAACATTTCCTTTAATTAAAGCTGTACCCCATAGCTGATTTTTTTGTTAATTGACAAAAATGTAGATTTCTTTATTTAATAAGACATTGAGAGACAATTTTTCCTCTTTTCTTCCTCTGGGAAGTGTTTTATTGTTTGCTTCCTTTCTCTTGCCTGCTTGCTGTGTAATTTAAGACTGATGCCTCCCAGTGGGAAACAAAACTTGATCAGAGAACAGCCTGCACTGTCACCTAAACAAATTATGTTTTAGTCACTGCTGATGTTGGCTCTGTCATAATGGAAATGTATAATTAATGCCTTTGCTTTTACTGCTTTGGAAATACAACTCCCTGAATCTGGTTCAAGGGAGGGAATTTTAGGACTGAACCCTTTTCTCTTTCTAACCATTATCAAAATGGAACCCTAGTACTGTCTCCAAAAATGAATGATCAGGTTCCTGATCTCTACAGTTATTTATTAAATTTACAGTCCAGACAATTTATTATTATTAAATAATAAAAAAATCTGCTGTGCAGTATGAATTTGGCAAGGAATAAGAGAGGAGGGAAAACTCAGGAACACAGGTTAAATCCTATATTTCTCCTTTCAGCAGAGCTTGAAAAGATTAAGCTATTTCCATTAGTTTCCTGCAGAGTTGCAAGCAGTGATAATAGACATGTGCTAATTTCACTATTGCACTGTGCTATGAAGCAGCATTTTAGATCATCTTTCACCTGTGACATGACTCCAAATATCTCCAATTAGCAGCTGGCTTTTTATTTTCAGTTTTTGTTGTTGAATTTATAGCAGTGACCAAACATCTGGTATTATGGCTACAAATAGCCTCCATCTCCTCACCTCTGGGATGCAGTGTAGCTTTAGACTATTTATACTTTGATCTAAAATTCTAAATGACCAAATTATTCTGCTGTAATAGGTCCTGAGTGACATTAAATGGATGGTCTCAGCTTTTTCTCTCCAAAATGGACAGCTCTCTCACCTCTTTTAGCTACTGCACTGTATAAAAAGCTCAACACAAGGAAATAACAAAAACATCATTTTCAGGAGTGAAAAAACCTTTGATTTCTACAAAGACTCAAAGAGGCAACGAAACACCAAAGGCAATAAGTGCAATAACTGTTCTTTAAACACATTCTAGAGACATCAGAAGCCCAGCATTTCTATTTAAATTCATTATCACTGTATCTGAAGCTGTACAGGGACTAGACAAAGGCAGCAAAGGTATCCATCCTCAAAGAATCATGATCTAGATCAGCTGAAAACATGGACAAAACAGACTTGGCTTCTAAAATTAAATTTCTATTCTATGCCATTTTCTTGTCAGGTATTTCTAGACATCATTTTCATACAGCTTCCTATTCCCACAGAAATATTCCCACATTCTGAAAATCTCTAGTTCCATTGTTTGGTGTGACTTTCCAAGTAACATTTGTGATCATCATCACCGTTATCATCATCATCATCTTATTTTATGAAATAGAAAACTGGGGTGCAGGAGTTAAGTCATTTGCTGGACTTCTTACACATTTTTTTTATTTTTCTTTTTGAGTTAGAAATAGATGAAAAGAAATTGTAAAGCACAAGGTCTTGAGCTACTGTAAATTGGGTTACTTATTCTGAAGCCATAAATAGCTAAGATTAATTCAGGCAAGTCTTGAATCTGTCCCCAAATCTTCTGACTTCGTCTTGTAACTGAACCACTGGTCTATTCTTGGTCTATTTCAAGTCCTAAGAGGCAGATAGATACATCTGCTGAGTGTGACACAGTTCATTGATTGCCCAAAACTATGAAACTTGCATTAAAAAAAAAAAAAAAAAAAAGTTTGATACAAGTTCAAGCTAACAATAGCTCTCCCTATGGAGAATTAAATCTAAAATGCCACCTCCTTTTCAAATGCAAAAAAATAATTTCCAGCCATTAGTTTGGAGAAAATAAGCGATTTTTAAAAGAATCAAGACTCAGCCAAAATGTCTCTTCTACTTTGAATCTGAATTAACTTTTTTTTTCCCCTGTGAAAACTTCCCTTGAGTTCCCTCTGGCTTTTTATTATTCCATTTCTTGTTTATGGACTAGGATCTCCTGAGAAGGCATCTGAGACAAAAGAAGGACAGGGTAGGAAAAGAGATATCATCTTACCAGCCTTATTCTCACCAGCCTTACCAGAGAAACCTAGATCACATAAAGATTACAGGCCAAGAGCAAGTTAACTTTCCGAGCTTTGAATTAGGCTGGATTCCAGGCATTCTGTTGGACATCATCTTCCGTTCCGGCCTTCAGGTGATGAGAGAGGGGACAGGCTTGGCTACTTGCTTTGGCACAGCCACTGTTATCCTTTGGGAAGGGGGAGGCAAGCCTGTAAGCAGGACCTCCCTTGCAAACGCTCTTGACCTGCTCCCTCCCGTGTTCTCCTTTTCGGGTGCTGATCAGTCATGTAAGTGCACTCATGCGTCAGCTGTCAAAGACTGATTTTTTGGGTATACACAGAGTTGCAAATGGGTCAAGCCTTTAGGGTGGCACAAGCCCCTTGGGGTGCATGTTGTGCCCACAAACACCCCGATGAGGTGCCCAGAGGGCAGCACAGCTGAGATCTGGGCGTGCCCTGAAGCCTGAGCAGCTCCCATGCCGAGGGGCTGACGGGGGTGGTTTGTGCCAGCAAGGCAGCACAGCCCGGCCTGAAGCATCTCTTCTCTTCTGCAAGAGCAGCAGATTGGTAAAAATGAACCCATTTATGGTCTGATGTGTTTGGAGACAGCAAGACCACAAGGTGTGTTAAAGTACAGAGAAGGCCGCTTGGCCCACGCTGCTTTCCTTGTTAAAATCCTCTCCCTGTTCCAACTCATGCCTCACATCGGTTGCTTCCTTCCTCTGAAGTGAAGAGCGCCAATAGACGGATATCAGAACACAAGGAAAAGACTAAAGAGGGTGCCCTGCCACAAGTTGAGAGTTTTGGGTTGTTAATGATAATTTCATCACAGCAGAAACTTCATTGTCGTTAGCTATACAGCACAGCAAAGGCACCTAAATATCAGAGTCTTCAGCATTAATAATATTTGGGACCTAAAGTTTTGAGACCGTGGGAAGTTTCCACTGAGCACTGATAAAAGACAGCACAGGAAGGAAAGTAGAAGGAGCTTTGAGGTGAAATGACAACAACTGAGAGGCACTCATCACCATCAGAAAAACAGGCACACACCCACACAGGCACCTGTAGAAAGTGGCTGGGAGCTTGTGTGAAAAGTCATGAAATCTCTTTCATGACTTGGAGCACAACACCAGGTAAGCAGAAGAACACTGAAAACAACCAAACCCAAGACTTGCGTGCATAGACACACGTGCATACATGAGTAAAGAAAAAAGGTCGAAGTCTCTCCAAATGTTCAAGTAATTGGGAAGAACACAACACCCCTGGGGAGCCACATTTTTCTGAAAATCTATTACTGAAAATCCTGTTTGCTAAACTTAACATTCTGACATGGGATTCCTCACATAAATCACTGCAGTCAGGCGAGTGTAGGAATCCCTCTGAGGTCTTCATAATGCTGTCAAGAGATATCTGTGTGTAAACCTCCCTCCTGCGCAGCTATTTTTATTCTTCTCTTTAGTTTGCAGACACAAAGGGTATAACTTATATTAATTATTTGTTTTCAAATTGAATGGCTACAGACTCTGAACAAGAAATATCATTAGGCTCCAGCATATCAAATAGCATTGTCAAGATGCTATTCATCTGGTAGGCACACTAAGAGAATGATAACGTTTTCATTTAAGATTGATAATCAGAGTGTATTTATTTATAACGGTAGCACATCAACTTAGATTCCAATAAAATATATTCAATAATACTGTGGCAGAGATCTTGAGAGAACAACATTATCAAACGATAAAAATACACAGCGAGAGGAAATATTATAGCACATTTATCATTTACATACCTTGTGAGGTTAGGACCCTCATCTTTCTCACAGTTGTTTTACTGGAGTGGGATAAAGATAAATGTGCTATAATGCACCTTTGTCTTCACAGTGTGGATTATGCCATCCTTCACTCACTATGGGCAAAGACAGAAACAGAAGGATGCTACAGTGACCTGTCTTTTATCCATATAGGTTCAGCACTTGCAGTAACTTGCTTAATACACGTTTAGCTGAGTTTGCATCTATGCGTTAGCCATACAGATAGTTAGGAAAGTCCTGTTTCAATGTAAATGGGGAGCCCCCACAGAGGAGAGAAAGAAATTAGGCTGAAATAAAAATATTGCAAGATGAGAGTTGGGGCTAAAACCTTGAGATGATTGCACTGAACCACTGTGAGGTTCCTTTATTATTTTATAATTACAAGGAAAACACGGACTTGACAGTTAAGACTCAGAGGGGGAAAAATCAGCTAAAGCCATAACAGCTGCCTCAGAAGACCAATGCCATTGACAGTACCTTGTACTGTGCCCTCTGCCTTCCACTGCTGGAAGTGTCCTCGGTGCCCTCTTGCCTTCTTTCCTTCCAGAGGACCAGCTGTATTTTCCACAGCAGGCACAGGAAGGTTTGACTGGCACTCACCCAGCCAGGGAGGCAGGCAAGGGCCTTAGGGAACTTCCCACTCTTCCAAGCTTACACATGGGAGTCCCTAATGCAGGCTATGGCGTTGGTTTTGCATGATAGAGAAACTGTAATTTCCCACCCTATTTATGTATGGACTAGGGATTTCTGTGTCATGGACAGGAAATTGTGTGTTCAGTACCTGTTACTGCCTGAAAGGCCTGTGGATTTGTTTATCCTTGTAACACTACTGTCTATTAATGTAACATTTTCCACCTGAATCCCTAATGATACTTTCACAATTAAATGAACAAAACTGTACGACATTCTTCTAAAATATTCACAACCCTGATTTTACAAGCACACTCCACAGTTTAGTCGAGTTCAGCTTGAGCTCTGCATCCTTTTTGCCTCCAAACACTGATCAAAAATTGTGATGGCTTTCTCATGGGAAATGCCCCTTATGACAGAGTCTATTTTCACCATTAATTTGTATCTAATGCCACCATAGTCTTGTTTTCATTCAGAGAAGCCAAAGTGCTTAATCTAACACTAGAAAAAAGCCGCTCTGGTGGCTTTGCCTCTCTTGTGCTGCATTCTGTCAGTGAGTGGCATAGCTCTGAGGAATACATTACTGCTGCTGCAGACCACTCCAAATGATTCAGAAACCCTTTCTATCGTAGCCAAAAACAGATGAAGAAGAATTAGATCCTCTGGGACCCAGATATTATCCAGTTCAGCTGAAGCCATTCTCACTTGGTTTGTCTGAGAGTGATTTTGCATTTTAATTTTTAATAATTCTTTAATCCATCTAAAATGGGGGAGACCAAATAAAGCAGAATCCCTTTGCTGCTTCCTTCCTTCCTTTCTGCCTTATTCATTTTCTCTCTTTTTTTTTTTTTTTCTTAATTCCATATTCCTCTAATTTTTGAAGCTGTTGATTGAACATATTGGTATTTCTTTGCTGTACTGTGAAGCACTATGAATTTGCCAGGGAATAGATTTTTTTCTTTTATTCTTCTTATTTTACTAAAAAAATCTTCTGTGAAGACACGCCTTTATATTGCATTGAAAGTTAGAAGCATGTAGAAAGAGCCAAACTAGAATTAGGGTTGTCCTGTATTCTTTACAGATTCTCTCCCTTTCTATTTCACCTCCTCCTTCTTCTAATCTAACTTTTTTGTGCTATTTCTTCCTACTGTCAATTCTTTTATTTCAGCACATTTCTTTATCCCACTTTGTCTTACCATGGTCTAGCTCCTGTATATTCCTTGCAGACATGTGTGTTTATTACTGAAACTCCCGCAGAACCTTGAAATATTTTCTTTATTTTAAAAGCAGTTTTATCTCAGTTTCATAAAGAAAAAGTTTAACTTTAGCTCAAAGCTGCTAAATGAGAAGAAATTTCATTTCTAAATGCACAAGCCAGAGAGAAAACACCCAGACCTCGGCAGGTAGCCATTTTATGCCAGCAATTTAAAACCAAAGAAGCAATGAAATACAGATAAAGAGGTGAAGCTGAACAGTGAGTGTAGGAGAAATGTCATTTACTTCAATCTTCACAACTCCAGAGTCTGAAAAATCTGTGTGGACTGAGCCTGTATCTTACACATAATTACATGTAATCTGAAGAGCTGAAGTGGAGAGGATTAGTTTGCTGCTAGTTCCAGCAAATGCTCACAGCCTGATTGTATTTTCAGGGCACTGGTGGGCAGCAACAGATGGTGGTCATTTCCCTGGCAGGCCATAGCAGGGATAATTACCAGACACAGTTCCAAGGTTTATGATATTATAAACCTCTCTTTCATTTCTCATTCACTGCATGTGGAAAGTATGGCCTTTTAACTCCTCACTTATTGATTTTATACTAGAGCAACACCTTTGCCTTCAGTGATTTTGAAATGATTCAGTGGTGAAGTAAAACAAGAAATAGACCTTTTAAGTCAATAAAAATAATTAAAAAAACTCCTGATTTTACTGCTGCTTTTTTTTTTTCATTTAAAGAACAGCTTTGCGTTGATTAATGAAATAAAATGCTTGCAGAATTTGCTGCTGTCTTCTAAAAATTGCTGATGCTTAAGGTGATTCTGAAATAAAGTAGTCAGAGAGCTAACTATGCCTACAAAACTAGTAACACTTGAAATGTGCCAGCCAGAATCCAGAATTCTTGGACTAGCTGAAACTTTTTTGGATTAATCTGTTCTGGATTGATTTCAGTATGGAAAATAAAGATGAAACTCAGGCCTTCGGGAGTAAACAGAATAGATGTTAAGGCAAGTTAGAGCACATGGATCAAGATCAGTCTCAGATTTGAGCAGAACACTCTTCACACAGTTTTTTAGAAAGGGTAAAGAAATTAACTGCTCTTTGTGTCTCTAATAACAATGAAAAGACTCACTCTTCTGATAAACTTAATTAAATGTAGCTATATTGGCTAAGTCTGAAATTTAACGCATTTCAAAGGATCAGCTTTTGAGCAGGGAGTTTTACCCAGTCAGTCCAGAAAGACTTTGAAAAGCTTCAGAATTGGGCCAACTCAAGTTCAACAAAGAAAAGCAAAAAAGTTCTGCACGAGGGGCAAAATAACCTTGTGTGTTGGTGCAGGCTGGAAGGCAGCCTGCAGAGCACGAGCTGTGCTGGAAACACTGGGGCAGTCACTGTGGATGCCTGGTTGGAAGTGAGCTACAAAGTGTGTTCTCACAGCAACGAGGCAAACTGCACACACATTTTGGGAGGAGAACAGCCAGCAGGTCATTTATTATACCCTTTAACTTAGCACTTGTTGAGGTGCACCTGAAACACTGGTTTTAGAGCTCTCCAGCTTGGAGAGAGATGTTGGGATTTTTGAGAAAATCCAGTAGAGGAGAGTAACAGCCCTACAATGCAGGACTTGCAAGGAGAGACAGGCAGCTGCACTTGTTTGGCTCAGAGAGTAGGTGGCTGTAGAGCCTGCAGCTACACAGCTACAAACATAACACAGCCCAGCCCTTCTCAGTGTGGATGGTGGAGGAAAGAGTTTGTCATTGCGACGGGAGAGCGGTGCTGGAAGGGGTTACCATGAGAGGCAGTGCAAACTCATCCTTGGAAGCTCTCCAGACTCCAGCAAACAAGGCCCTGGCTGGCCTGATCGAGGGCTGGTGACAGCTGGGATTTGAGAGGAATGCTCCTCAGGGTGACCTCCTTTTCAACCAACATCTCTACCATTCTCTTGCAAGTTTTCTTTCATTTTTTTTTTGTGGATCACTTTGATGATGAACCCATCTCTTAAGAAAGTGCTCTCCGCCCTTTCCTTGAAGTGGAAATGTAATAGGTGACACAGGTGA
>VZRN01004506.1:3972620-3998693 GCA_013397935.1 Dasyornis broadbenti | reverse complement strand
TTTAACCAACACTGACAACAGTGTTACAAAACAAATCTAAAAAAACATAGAATAATGGTAAATTTATTCTCATTTATTCTCTCAATTTCTAATCCTATATTAGCAGGCCAAGGCCGACTGAAGTTGCTGAACTGAAGTTCAGAAGTTGCTGAAAGACAGCCCAAGGGAGAACAGATGTGCTTAGTGCTCCCACCTTCTACACCTCTAAGGTATTTAGTGCTTATCAGAACTGTTTCATAAAGAAGCTGAGAACTGCAATTTCACCTATATTTGACAGCCAGAAAGTAATACAGCTTGGCATGAAAATTAATTATGAGAATTTAACAGAGTAGAAAATATACAGAAAGGGTAAAGAAAAAGACTTTCTTTCAAAAAAGAAAAAGAAAAAAAATAGTAACAGTACCGAATTAGCTGATCAGAGAAATTCGGGAGTCTTTTTTGCATCTACTAAGACAAACAACCAAAGGGTTAACATACTTCTTTTAAACCAAGTAGTTTACTAAGGGTGTGATATATTACCATGGAGGTAATCTCTGTTGTGTACACATTATTATTTTGTCTCTAGTTTTGTTTCAGGTAGGGAAAAATTATACCACCTTGCAAAATTATACCTTGTGTGTGGGTTATTATTGGGCGGTGGTGAAGAAGAGTTTGTTGTAGAAAAAGTAAAAAATGTCCCCCTATTTCTTATCAGAGGCCTTCTGAGACCTCCTTAGGGAGTCCTGTCACAGTGACCTCTCGTGAAGATTCCCTTCAGATCTCACCAGAACTGATTCTTGGCAAACTCAAAAGCAAAGAGAAAATGAGAACTGACAGAAGATACTCTTCCTAGGAGTAAATATATTGCCTCAGTGAAGCTCTTACCCTTTACCGTCCCTGAGTAACAAGTCCTGAGGTTGGCTTGTGAAGTGTTGTAAGAAAATGAAACTGTGGTCTGTGAGATCCTAATATTTCTTGAAAGAAGGAAGGGTATCATTGCTGTCCTCTGATTAATGCCTCATGCACTGCTCTAGTCCATTAGAGATATAAAGGTGCCTTTAACAGGCCTCTGAGCAAAGTGCTTTATGCAGCGTATTCCCTGTCCTTGACACAGAGACACTGAGGATCTTAAGCAGCGTCTCCAACTAACACAAAGTATTCAGAAACAGAGGAATGCCTCCAGGGAGCTCTTTCTGCCAAGAGAAATTAGAGCAGCTCATGGTTATTCTAACTTAAAGGAGAGGCCGAGTCGTGCTCTGGGCTGTGGGGTGGTGGAGGTGCTGACCGTGCCTGGCACTCGCCCGCTGCTCGGTGGCTGAGCTTCCCTGCCCTGTCCTCCTGGGACTGTGAGGGTATCCCGCTGGTCCCAGCCAGCACTACCACAACAAGGGGCAGGTTTAGCCCCCACCAAAATCATGAAGGTGCCAAAACTTCAGAAAATTATTGTGCTTTATTTGTTTCGCACAACTTAAACTGCCCTAAACCGTTTAAACAAAGAGGATGGATGTTTCAAATACATTTTCCTTTCTAAGTCAGACTGATAGAGGTAGCAGCATGCACTGACTAATGGCATTGCTAGACTACTACTCAGTAGTAGAGCTGCAACGTGCTTTACACTTCAAACACAGATGCTACAAACACCTTTGAGGGCCCTGACTGGTAACATTTTTAATTGCACATGCGTGTACACCGTAGGGCCTGATCCCTGTATCATCTCCTCTGTCATTTTATTATGATTTTCTTATAAGTGTTGGTAATTACTTTTTTTAATGACTTTTTAAATGAAAGATCAGCCCGTCCACTCAAATAAAACAAAAAATGAACAACAAAACTACAGCACTTTGGCTGCAAAGAAAAACTCGAGAAGGTCTAAAATAGAAAGGATGACTGGTTATGAAAGAAACAATTTGAAAATTTTAACAGACAACCAAAAATTTTGGCAAAAGGGGAAGGAATAAAGGAAAAAAGAAAAGAGTATTTTTCTGTAGTATTTTTACTAGGGTACTATCAGATATTTTCTTGGTAACAGCATCAGTTCCTCAAGATGACCAACACAAGAACTAATAAAAACTCACAATAAGACTTACAGAGCTGACAAGAGTAGCCAATCCATTGGCACTATTCTGGTCTGTTCCTTAACATCTTTATGATAAACATCATGTTAAACCTGTCTACTTGAGCAACAGGATTATTTCCCACTCATCAAATATTCCATCAATATCACATTTCCCACAAGGACATTTTACTTCAAGGAAGTATTTTGCACCAAAACACTCAAAAGAGAGCTATGAACAGCAAAATAATTTTTAACTAGTAGGAATCTACTCATCTTTGACATCCACAACTTTCTTGAATTGAAGATCTCTGTCATATTCCGTGTTTCCACAGAAGCTCTTTCAGAAACAATTTTACTGTCGAAGGCAGAAGCCAATGTCAGGAGCTTGGTAAGTGTTACTGTTTATACACCTGAAATGCCTGCTGAACAACTTGTCCTCTGTTGTTCTGTTATACTTGCCTATTTTTATATGCCAGCTATGGTATTTTCTGAAGAATATACCCTCATGGTATCTAATACTGACAGTCAAACACTCCACTTAGGTATGGCTCCAGCAGTGCATAGGAGCCATAAAGAAAACTTAATGAGCTTCCTGGGGTTTGCCTATAATAGAGAAACGTGCATGTGGCATGGAGCTGCTTGGCACTAATTCTGAAAAAGATGAACAAAAAAAAGGTGTCAAATCTAATACAGGGAAGTCTTCTCCTATGGGAGAAAACTATCAAGTGCTGAAATTATAGCAAATCCTTTTAAAATGCTAACCTAGAGATTAAAGAAAAGATCTGAAACTCCAGAAAATTTCTGCATTTAAATTACTTCTCTCACAAGTGGTATGGCTAACAAACTTCTTCCTGTAGGTTTATGACTTACGTCCTTTTATCCCATGTCCCTCTCTGCAGTAACTCTACTTTTCTCCTACACATTCCGATATCTTTCTTTCTCACTTTTGCAATATTAAGATCTTCCTCCAGACCTTCTAAACTCCTCATGTTGTTCTCCCATCCCCATCCCACCTCCCCCCAAAACCTATTAAGAAAGAAGGAACAGCCTTGATTGTGAGACACAAATGTTTTGAGTAACTCGTCTTGCACAACCAAACAGATCAACTCAAGCTCCCCTTATTTTTTCCCCCAACTTCTCATTATTGACAAAATGTCTTCCCTCAGGATAACTATTGAAAATTGAAAGCAATTCAAACCTCTGAGAGGTTTGAAAAAGCTTAGCAGGTTGAAAAATTACTTGGGAGAACAATAAACGTTTGCAGAACAAATAAAGCCAGATGACCATGATAAATAACTATAAATGAAAGTAGGAAGCCAAGAAATCTGGTTATTGCCTAACTTTGAAGCACAGATGAAGGCCCTTCCTAAACAAAAATTATACTGTATTCCCATCATTCCTGAATTTGATACTAAGGTTCACCTCATTGCACGTTTTCAGTCCTTTCTTCCAGAACATCCCACGATTTTTGGAGGGTGCACCAAGGGACAGTCCCTGCCAAGGCTGTCGGCTCAGTAAAGTGGGACTTGATTCCATAACCTGAGCTCCAATGGGATATCCCAGGAGCCAGCAACTACTGGTGCGAGCTACAGCATCGTGTGTGTGCACCACCTTCACACTCCTCGATTGCCATGGGAAGAAAACCTAGGTATGTATACAAGGAAACTGAAATCTGTTCTGAATCAGATTCCTATTCACAATCAGCTTTAAAATACCTAGTTTGAGGTGTGCTGTAGATAGAAATATTCCCATAGAAACATTTAAAGGTCCTCTATATATTTTTTTTCCTATTACTAATTTTCATTTTACAAACAAGAATTTCCTTTCTCACTTTACAAGGCCCTGTTATTATCTTTCCTTTCTACCCAAAATTGTAATAAAAAGAGCAAAACCACGTAAACATGAGATACATCGTAATAATTTCTTTAAAGCCTAAATGTTTTAAGATCAGACAGAGAAAGATATGTATATTTTATGAAGTTTGCAAACATTAGATACTCTCTGATCAAAATATGTTGTGCTTTATGCTGAGGAATATCTGGGGTAGAGCATTTTCTATTATTTCAGATGTATGCTTGAACTTTCTACTTAAACTGAGATTTAAAGTCAGCCAATTCTCCAGTCCCAGAGGCTTCCTGGTTTCAGTGATGAATGACATTAGCTGCCTTAAATCAGCTTCTCAACTGCACAAGCATAATAACCTCAAATAGTTCTCCACCTAAGATCTATTCTGATCAACTGTTGGGAAAAGCGTTGCGATTTGAGGCTACTTGGTCACTGTGGAACATTTTGCTATGAACTAAGGCAAGGAGAAAATATAAATAATCATTAAATAGTAATTTTAAATGAGGCAGTAATTTGAAGAAAAACAAGTGCAATGTATACTACAAATTCAAAGTGATGCAAAGAGAAACTTCATGTTTTTACAAGGTCTGAAAGTTGTGACACTGCTGTAGGTTGGAGTAGTTGGTTGGTTTGAGTAGAATTAGGATAAATTTTTGCTGTTCCAGGAAATTATAAGCTCAAGATCCACATTGATGTAGAATTACTACTGACACTACACCAAGAATAGAAAGTTTATAAATTTTTTAAATTTGGAATTTTTTCCCCACCGCTGTTAAGTAGCTATAAATTAAGAAATTTGTAGTAACTCCACAAAGCAATAGTAACATTTATTGATCGTGGCTCACTTATTATCTGCAGTTACTTCTTCAATGTCTTGTTTAGAAAGCTGCTTATAAGGTTGTGTGTAAGGAAGTGGCAAAGAATCATATGATGCTGTCAAGATACAACATGGAGGAGTTGCTCCCTATTGTACTAGATCATTTATTTGACATTCTTGATGCTTATTTCACAATCAAATCAAATATAGTTTCTCAAAAAAGGATATTTAGCCAAAGACTTTGTTACTTTTCAGAATAATCTCTCTTTTTTTTTTTTTTTTTTCTCATAAAACAAGCTTCTCATTTTATACTTCTCCTACCTGTGTAAGAAAAAGAAAACAGGGAAGAGCAGGACTGTATGTGGTGTTTTCGAAATTTGAATCTAAAAGTTTCTAGCAGTAGTAAAGAACAAACTGGCAAGACTACAGAAGCACTAATTCTTAAAGACAGATGATATTAGAATTGAGTGGACATACCAAGCAAGAATTCAAAGATAACCAATTAATCTCACATTTGCATGAGCAGTCCTACTACAGACAATGGGGAAAATCATACCAGAACATTTATGTAACTTTTTTAAAAATTGCAGTCTTCTTAAAAATTATAATGAGAAATTTTACCATTTTTGCACAGACGCATTTGTGAGGAATGCCATGTGAAATCTGAACCTAATAGTTCCCAATAAAGACTGTGGAAGTGCATCATTCCCTCACTCGGCCCATTCATTTATTGACCTTCTTGTGCTCTGAAAAACATTCCAGGTATGAACAATAATGCAGCTGGTCATGGAAGACTCTAGTGACACACTTAGTTCCTTTCACTGACAGAGGGTGCAGATTTACAGTACACTGTAAAGACTAAAGTAAAAGCATAATTACCTCATTTCTTCCTTATGCAGATGATTTCTGAATTCTTACCACCTCCACACTTATGACTCATTCCTCAAGGCAGTCTCCTGAAGGAACAACCCAAGACATGTCAAGCAGAAGCTGTGCTCAGCCAAAAGAGCGGGCATGCTGCTTCTGGTTTCCCTCCAGGTACTCTTTTTCAGAAGAGCAGAGAGCTGCACGATGTTTCTTTTCTGAAATGAAAAAGAGCTGTGCTGCTGGTTCGGCCAAAAGCAAATCTTTACACTGTCTCTACTAGGACCCTGTCCCCTGTGGATCACAGAGCCTTTCCATGCCATACCTTGAGGATTCTGTTTGGAACACTGCTTTAGAATCATATGATAATCTGATATAGACACAGTGGTAATTAAGTTTTTCACCAGTGAATTTTTCAGCAGATATCAAATACATGTGAGGTTTTTAAATCTGATATATGTTTCAGACTTGCTCTAGTCTAATTCCTTCATTTTCACATAATAGGCTGCTTGGACAAAAAATTCTTACACCTGTACTTGTACATCAGTAACTACAATTTTTCTCGGTCAGCCATATTCTTAACTCCCTTCAGCTTTCAGAACAGAGTTCTTTCAGAATGCTAACGAGATCCAGAGTTCAAAGGGAGCGTCCTCTCTTTGTACATACTGGAAGTGATAAGGTCAGAGTCACCAGCTGGACTTTGCATTCTCGTGACAGAGGCAGACTGTCCTCTGACTCAGCCCCACACCGTGGTGAGGAAGCTCACAAGGAGGTCCTTTCCCCTGTCTCTTCTTTTATTACATTCTCTCACTGCTCTTGCATTAATGGCCTTGTTCAGTACAACAACATTTTTATGCATGTGTTTCGTTGTTGTAAGTATTACACTACGATGAGGAAGCAAATCCTTTTTTTCAGGGGATGTGTTGAGCGAATATCCTTCAGGGGATAAAAGCAGGTCAGCTATTTCAGTAAGCAGCGTCTCCAGATGTAATTCCTCTATGACTTATATACACAGATATAAACTCACAGACCCTTCTTAACCAAACTGGCATTTGTAAAAGAAGAGGCAGCAAAATGAAGAAGCTCATTTTCTATGGCAATGATCCTACAACATGAGTTGTAGCTGCCTTGTACAGACTGACTTCATTTAACTCCTGAAAATAGGTCTTGTACACACTGACTTCATTTAACTCCTGAAGAAAGGCTTACTTTGATTTCAGTTGATGTGGTTACTTTGGTTTGCAAATCATGTAATATATACTGTATTTAAGGAATCCTTTTCAGAGACTGGCAGAAAGAAAAATTGGCAGGAAGGTATAATTATGAACGGAGAAATTGTTCTTTATGATGTGAGCTACAAAAAGTGTCACAATGCTCTGAATTAATGAAGGTCTCCAGTAATACAGGAAACAGTAAAAATAGAATTTCAAATACATTAAACATATGCCTTAGGAATCCTTTAACAGATAAAATTAGTTTTTTTTCAGTTTCCAGAGAGATAAATATAGTTCAGAATATCTGTATAAACAGAAATATAACCCATAAAATTTACTAATAGTTTAAATAATCATTGTCAAACAATTATAGAGATGGAAACCATAATTATGTCATGTGCATATCTTTTTCAGTGCCAAATTGCAGTGCCCACTGATGACAATCTCTATTTTGTGAATTTAGCTGTTTATCTTGACTGAAGAGATAACCATCTCTTCCTCTGAAAATAATCAGAAGGTTTTCATCAGACTTGAACAGTGATGTATAAGGAGTAATTCCAGAGGATACTATGTCCTGTGGGCACACTTTTCCCTTACAGTTCCTCAAACAGTTTATTTTCAGTCTAAGATTATTTGCTCCTACTTTATACCAGCAATATTGCATTTTCTAGTCAATGTGTCCATGAAAGCAACAGAAGGGAAGAATTGCAGACTTCTATTTCTCCAGCTATCTCCCACCCATATATTCTGGTATCAAGAGCAATGAAAAAGCATTAACACAGTTTAGAATTTTAGACTTCTTCTAAAGCTAGCAATTCTTTGGCCTATGTACAAAAAGTTCTGCCACAAAATTAAAACCATATCTGGAGAGGAGACACTGGAAGTCAAGGCAGATGCCAATTCTCAGCCTGCTGTTATCCACATTTATTCTGAGTGGTGAACAGAAGTTTAACTCAACTGTATCCTTCTTGATTTAAGGTAATATTTCTAAACATAAAGGTTATTTTGTCATCTGTGAATGCTATCCCTAACCTTAAGGGATTGGGATGAGACTGCAGTGGGGGCAAGAATAGAAAAGAGTTGAAGCGGGGAGGTGGAGGAGGAAGGGAATTAAGCAACCAAAGGTTGTATATAGCATTTACTGGGAAGGGAAACATGTTTTGTAAAGAGTACCACTATGTATGTTAACTAGAGGTCAGACAGACAGATTTGGGAATGTATTTGTGAGATGGTAACTAGAACAGATTCATGACATTCTTTTTTTTTTTGCTTTGACTGTGATCATTAAACCAGCTTTTATTTGTTTCCGTCAGTTTATGTTAAGTCATCACTGAAGAAAAAGAAAACAATCTGTTTTATTTGCTTCATAAATATAATTATAAACTTGCCAGAACCAGGTTAGCCACAAATTAACATGACAGCTACATTCACTTTGACATGGATTATTTATGAAGAAATTTGATGGGGTAAAGCTACTGATAGGACCAGGTGTTGTTGTAGAAGCCAATAGAGTTGCTACAGTGACAGGCCACAAGAATGGTCTAAAAGGTATGATAAATGACAAACACCTCGCAATTTGCAAGCCAGAAAAGCTTGACATTTAGGAAATACTTGCTACATCTGCAAATTTATCCTCTCATATGGGGAAAGGCGGGTGTGTTGTATCAGGGTTCACCTTAGGCTGATGCACTCCCTCGGCTCTTTTATGTCTATAAACACTGTGCTGATCTCAAAGTCTGTGGAGGAAATTAACTACTCCCTTCTTTTGTGAAGGTACAGATAGTGTCTCTTCCTCTCCTCTAAGCATTAGAGGAGACAAATTTCCACAAGATGATTCTCCTCAGTACCTTTGGAGTTACCAGTATATGCTATCTGTGGTGGTACTGGATTTTAAATATTTAAAGTTCATTCACCTTTTCAGATCTCTGAGCTGCCGTGGAAACTGGTAGCAGATTTTCCAAATAAATAATACAACATAAACTTATTTTATACATCAGTTAACACTTCCAGGCTAAACAAAATAAAAGGAGGGGGGAGGGGGGGAGAAACAAAACAAAGAAATTCAGAACTTCCATAACCATAGTAAAGAAAGCCTAGAAATTTTAGTAAAGCTGTTACTAACATCTCAGAGCTGTCTTTACAATGTCAGAACTTTCTGTGTGGATAAATGTTGCATTCATTGATATTTACACACGCTATAAGGTTCTTTCTTCTTTTTTCGCCCTACTGAACTGCAGGATGGCTGAGACACTTTGTGATTATACTGATAAGGCTCAAGCCAAGAAGTGGGAATCACAAGGCTAAGAAACGGCACTTTTGAAATAGTGTAACGTTGAATACTGGTGGCAAATTGGTATTAACCTCTGAAGCAACACCTGCGATACTATACCCTCGTGCAGAAAGGCTGAAATCATGGCAAACTAGTCAAACAATACCTGGATGCTAGGAAAGCCACATTTCAAAATGCTATTGGCTGCAATGGACACTTGAAGAGTCCCTTGCAGTTCTGAGAGATATATTTAACGTTCAAATTAATCTTTCGCATCGCCGTCTGCATTTTTGGTCTAAATCACTTGTGTTACTTCCCCACTCGCTTTTTCTCCTTTTCACATCTTGTGGTAGAAATACTAAGTTTAAGTAGAAATGGCTACAATTACCTTCTTTCTCCAAGGCTAGAAACTTCTGAACTTGTACAACACCAACTCATGAACAAGCACAAAAACCTGTAAACTTCAGAAATTACCGTTCTTGATGAAAATAAATTACAGTTTGTTACTTCAGCCATGTGATGTGTCCTGACTATGCGAAAGGAAGCCATCACCAAAATAACTGTATTTTAGGGACTGGAAAAGCAACACACACAACTTGAGTTTGCTGCAAGCTGCTAGAAATAAACCTTACAAAACGGTGAGTTACATCTGTGGCGCACATGGTTATGCAACAAGCATCAAAAGCAGGTCCTAGCTCCCCATGCGTGCTATGTGACCCAGTGACAAGGGAAGAAAAGTGTGGAACTGCATTCAACCTCTACCCCAACACAAAGGACTCTTTCATTCAACCAAAGTCAACTTCGCGGCATTGAAAGCTGCATTGTGTTAGCATAACTTCATCCCAAGCAGAGGGAGGAGGCAAAACTCCCACTGACTGAACTGTGAGCAACAAAAAGATTGGGGTTGTGCCCCCCATAATGCTGCATGTTACGCAATTATCCTTTTAATGCTTGCCTCAGAGCAGCCTCAATGTGTGCTCTGCAAGGAGGGACGCACGCAGCTCCCTCCTCAGGGGCTGCCCTTGCAGGGTGGCTGCTTTCTACCTCCACCTCCATCACAAGCTTGCCAAAAACCTGCCTCTCCATTGCCACCTCCTGCTGCTCCCCATCTCCTCAGGGCTCAGGCATGCCTCATGCTTTCCTCACGCCTGCTTTTCCTTGCTGCACAATTCCCCATCATTGATGGCAAGCCGTCTTTCCCCCAGAGAGATGGTGGGATTGTACCGTGTGCTCACCAAAAATAAATCAACAGAAACCTGAAGGTTGGGCTGACATACCACTTGTGAAAGGGAAGTTTGTTAACTCGTGAGGGCTGCTGGCTGACCTTGCAGTATCTGCCAGTGTGGTCCAGGTCTCGATTTTTTCTTATAAATTAGCCATCAGGACTCCAAAGAAAAGAAATGCAGGGATAACCCCAGCCTGGCCGTTGGTCATACGCTGGGGGATGCACTAGGATGTACTGTACTGTATTACACAGTGCAAGACTCAGAATACTTTAAAGGCTTATGATAAAAATTAAAAATTAACAGCTTTCTATCTCAGTATCTCTCTTCCAAACACTGGAATATTCATGTTCTCTACTTTCCTCTCTAAATTCTGTTAATTTTATATGAGACACCACATAAAGCACTCAATGATCACATGAACAGAAAACTGCGAATTCTCCATTTTTTCATTTCTTTATATCAATAGCAGGGAAAAAAAAAAAAAAAGAGACTTCATTGAAACAACAGAAAATGCTACGATTTAAGAAAGCTGGAACAGTCTTATAACCCCCAGAAACTTATAACCTTGCAGTGCATTCTGCAAAGACAAAGAACTTCAGAGATCTGAATTCAAATGAGCCAACCAAAAAACCATTAAGATCCAAGAAATCTTCTAGACTTCAGTGAAATCTCTCTTCAAAAACCCAACATGTACAAGTTTTATATGCCTGCACTACTCCAGTTTTATGCTTGTTTTTTTAAAGACCAAATACAGACATGAAAAATATTTATCATCATGGAGGAAAGGAAATGGATTGTTAATGCTATATGAAAATGTAATTTACAGAGGAAAAACAAAGTGCATTATAGGCAGAAAGCCAATGATTTTTGAATTGCTTTGCAAAAGTGAATATTCTCCAATCAAGTGTATTTTAAGTAGGCTTACTTTGATTTTCTTTTAATTTAAAAAATCCCTTTTTCAATAAAATTTTTTTTTCTTTTTTTCTTTTTTTTTAATTTCCTCATGGATCTTCTGGTTGGTAAAAATTCTGAGGAAGTGGAGACTGGATAACAACAAAAAAATTAGCTAGTAACAAACATCTTTCTTATTTACTACATGGAAGTTTAGCACAGGACACACTTTAGTCTTAAATTCTCTACAATTTGAAGGCAGAACAACATTAAAAAAAAAATAAACCATCATTTACCTCTAGGTGGATTTAGAACCAGTTTTTTTCATGAAGGTGTTAAAGTACTCCTCTACTTAAGAAATACTCAGAGGTTTTATTTCCTTATTTAATAATAAGAGAGGTGGAACAAAACATTTTGTTCTGCCTGGTACTGAATAATTTAGTTTTTTATTGATCTTTACAGACTTATTTCCAATATTTGGTTTTAAAATATAACTACTGAAACCACTTCTGTAGCTGCAAAAGACAAAAAGGAAACATGCACAGATGAGTCTTTAAGGCATACAAATGTAAAATACAGTTTTGGATAAACTTTTGTTAAATGTCCTTTGCCAGACTCCTCCAAGTATTCTTACTATTTTTTCTTCTAAGATGCAATAAAATTTTAATGTGATGGTTTGAAAAAAATCCCAAACAAACTACATATAATTTCTATTATTTTCAGGGGGAAAAAAAAAAAATCCATTATAAAATCATAGACTGTTCCCAATCTCTCCATATCATAACTCAGCTTTTATTTTTATCATTTCCTTTTGTGCCCTGTGTGGTAGAATTATAACACTGTATACTGAATAAAACAGCTTGAAGACTTGCAAAGGTATTTCTTATCTCAAATTACTTTTCTCCCACTCAGAACCGTCCTAAAACCAGCTTATTTTACAGCGCCTATACAAAACATATATATTAGAATTTTAACAGGAGGGCAGAAAAAAAAGCCCAAAAACAAATCTTTGTTTCTAGACTTCCTTATGTGTCTTACTTAGAGTAATTCTCTCATTTAGTCTTTCCGTTGTAAAGACTGTGTTTTAGTATACAATGTAAGGTAATGACAATTTATTTGTGTTCTGCTTGCAGGACAAGGAATCAGATACAGTAGATAAATTAATCACTGTAAAACATTCACTGAATTCTGCAATTAGTATTTTCTTATTGAACGACTGCCTTCCTACAAGTGCTTTTATAAATCTTTATTTTTAGGTAGAACAGCAATACCCATCTTGCATAACGCATTCTCTGTGCACCAGGAGCTAAAGTGTAACAAAATTAAGTACCCAGTTCACAAAGCGATAATTTTGGATTATTACCGGTGATCACTCATAGGGATGGAGTCTAAATGGGTACAATAAATGTATGTACGTGGCCTCTGCGTGCCACGCTTTCTCCTGCTCTGCGAGTGAGATGTTTGCAGAAAGGCCCTTCTCCGAATATGGAAAACCAGGACAAATCCATAATGAGAATTGTCCTGTTTCAAGGATATGTGAACTGGACCTTTAAAGAAACTGGCTGCAGACTCCTATACAGCTATGTCTTCTAAACCTGTCCAGGTACAAGGAAGGGGAAAGCCTACAGACACAGGCTGAATTCAGAGCAGCATCAATTTTGGGTTCCCATCAATTTCAGACTGATTCCTTGAAGGGATTTCTTTCAAGCGCTTTTTGTCCTTCAATCTTGGATAAAGTTTGGAAGCATATGAAGTCTTAATTTCAAGACATCCAAGCCCTGGGAAATCCAGTAACTGATTCTTAACTGTTTCTGATGATCATCTTTCTTCAAAACAAAAATTAAAAAAAAAAAAAAGTAAAAGAAAAATTCACCACAGATGTTCTTTGGATAAGCAGTTTTTAAAGTGCAAAAATACCTCAATGAAGAAATATGATAATTATTCAAATTACCTCTTTTCGATGAGAAAAAAAAAATTTTTTTAAAAATGTTGCCGATCAGAATGCAAAGATCAAGAGGAAAACACCCCCGTAAAAGCAAAAAAAAATTGACAAACAACAGGAGTATACTCAAGCATTTCCATATATATTTGAAATACTTTTTGTATTGTCAAGAATCAGCTTACACCAAAGAGGTTCAAAAGTGAATCTTACAGAATATCTGGCTGGAAAATATTGAAGCAAGTTTAGGCTATTCCTAGGAAATTTTGAAAGAAAAAAAAGCCAAATAAGAGGCTAAAAAGTAAACAGAAGCCTAAAAAAATTACAATTAAAATCTTGCAAAATTAGAGCTTCACTTTAATGATAAAATATAATTCAACTAAGCAATTTCAAATGGCTCATCACATAGATGCTTTCAGAATGCCAGATCATGATTCAAATTCAAATGATTAGAACATATTTTTTCAGATTACTCTTATTCATCACTATTTGATCTCACTCCAGAGCTGCCAATTTGTATTGAGATATTAGGTCAATTTACTAATTAATTTTCAAAGATAAGGACTTAGATGCACTTCATAAGAATGCATTTGTTCTACTAAAATAAAATGACATGAGAATCTTGATAGTTTTAATTCATATTTCCATTAACCTGGCTATGAAGTTATGTCAATTTGACAAACTTTTTGGATGCAGAAGAATTACAAGTCTTTGATCCTCTAGCATATAGAGGAAAATCCATTTCTTTACAGCTTCACTTACAGAAATCACAAAATTGCTTATATGTTGTTCCATATACAGCGTGTGCAAAATTAGTGGGAGCTTGTTGATGCCTAATTATGTGATTCATAATGGGTGACCGCTGTAGTGGTGCATATAAATTACACAGAAGGGATCAGAATAAATCTCCAGACAGCTTTATGATCAGAATTTAAGTATGGTAGACATGAAGGTCTTCAATCTCTGAGCAGGCAGTCCTTGTTTCATGAGTGGAAGCTTGAAGGCAGAAGGAACCCAAGCAGCACTTGGGGGAACACACTGCTCCTGACACCAGTCCGATTTTAGCAGTGTACATGAACAGACAGGCAAATAATATAGTGAGTCCTTCCCAAATTCGCCTCTGAGGCAGGAGGAGGAACCCAGAAACAGTGCTGGATCGGGAGGCTGGAATGTAGTCAAGGCAACTATAACTGATGTATCTGTGCTTAAGTGAGTTTAGGAATAAGTTTGTGGAAAGTTGAAAAGAATCTGAACAATGACAAAGTTGTTTTGTACTTATGAAAGGTAACTTCACCACCATGGCTGCACAAGTTCATAGTTTAGTTCCACTATATTCTTTATCCTGGCTTAATAAACAAAACACACGTGCACAATTTCAGACTGCAATCAACCACAAAGACATGGCTTTGAAAGACTACACAATTTGTCTTTGTCCAAATTCACATGGATTGTTTTGAACCCTTATTATACCACTGTAGACCCAACATGCTAATCTAGTTTACAGTGACTACAACACATTTCAGGATCTATGAGATTTGCGTCTTTGCTTATTTACTCATTCCGTAGCAAGAAATTTTGTTGCATTAGGTATAAATTGGCCTCAGTTTCCTGACTATTGTGACACTTGTCCAATAGTTATCAACACAAACCATGAATTTCAATTAAAACATGCAGAGTATTCATAGCTAAACAAAGAATGCTTGGGGCTGAGGGTTTTTTCTTTCCCCTAAGGCCGGAAGAGTGTTTTCAAAAGTAGTGGATCAAATTGTACAACCTCATTTATTATATTTTTAGCCAATGACCCTTGTGTCATTTTATAACTTCAGAATTTTCATGATCAGCTATTGATGAGGCTATGCTTAGAGAAACCAAGTTCCTAAAATTCAGCAAGAAAGGATAATCATTAACTGCTGATCTCAGGCTATCTCAAGATGTGAATTAAACAGCTTGTTACTCAAGACATTAAAAAAACCTGCCTGAGTAATTATACACAGCATAGCCATAAATGTAATCATATTCTATAGAATACCATATGTAGAATCTTCCTGGGCACTATCTATATCATACACCTTGGCTAACACAAACTCAGACATTCATCTGAAGGCTGACAAGTGGATGCTGTGTTTAAATTTATGGGAATGATGGTTAAAGGTGATCTGAACAAACAACTGAGAACTGAGGCAGTAATTAGTGGAACCAGGGAAGTGTGGAAAGATTAGGGATAAATAAAATGAAGTCATTTACTAGTGGAGGGTGTCAGAAAGCTTCTTAGGGAGAATTTTAAATGATTTGAAATTGTTTTATGAAAATTCAGTATTATTATATGGATTAATGATCCATTAATGTCTATCATTTATAATCATAATAAAGTTTATTACTCAAAGCTACATAAAATAATGGTGTATGTGATATATCACTGTGAACATGGAGTACCAAACTATTGCAGTTAACTGTTCATATACGCTGGGCAGCAAGCTTCTTCAGTAAAAGTCTTCAAGACCCACAGCTCTGCCTCTCCAGTCCCCCATATTCAATGTAATACCTGAGTAAGGCACACTGTCCTTAGGACTTAAACCTCCTCTTATACTTTCTTCATCTTCAAAACGGTGTCAGAGGAGGATGTGTTTTCATTTCCTCACTTCTAGAGCTTCATCAGCACAGTAGCCCCAGCAACTGTCTGTGTGAAACTGAAGTGTCCTTTGGGTGGCTCATTCAGACACAGGGGTCCCATATTCACTGTATTTGCTAAGTGACAAGATTGCAGTGCCAGAAAAGATATTTAAAAACGTAATGGACGAAAACATCCCTTTCTCTCATGATGGGACTACTAAAATGTTGGTAAGGAAAATAAATACGGTGCCACAGTGTAAGAGCACCATCTTTGTGGAGCCTTGGCTACAGCTGGGGAAGTAGTGCATGGATCAGGATCTTCAAAAACCCTGTCTATTTTTTTTTTTTTTAATGCACTTTCTTTTGATGATGACTTAATGCCCAGACCTAAATGATCCTGAATTTTTCCAGCTCTGCCAGATATGTTAGACTAAGATTACAGAGATATTGAAATAGTAGCTCAGCTTGTCAGGTGCAGAAGAAAATTGAGGTATCCAGTAATGCGCATCACAAGATCTTCATTTGGGTGTTTCTCTCAAAAGGGAGAAAATCCTATCATTAACAGTTTTGTTGACGTGATGTTGACTCCAGCTGCACTTTTCAGAACCAAACAGGTGCTCCCATCCGACAAGGAATGCAGCAGCAATACATCAGGGACAAACGAAAGATTTGTAGCATAACTGTTGCCAGATTTCACTCTTTATTTTTTTAAAATAGAAGTGGAAAATACAAGTTAAGCAATAACTTTTACACCTCCAAAAAAGAGCATGGGATTTGAGAATATGAGAAGTATAATTTTCTGTGGGGCAAGTGGCAACCTCACGTCAGAGACAGTTGTCACAATCTCCCCCTTGAGTGGGAGGTCACATTTCCATTGTCCATGGTAACACAGTCTACACTATGTTCAGGTGTATATTTTACAGCAACAATTAATACTGAGGTTATTTTATATGAATGCTTCCTGTAGTCTCCAAAGAAACTAAAGCCAGTGAAATGGTTTAATTCAGTGAACTGAATTTAACCTGATCCGCTCCTAGTGACATTGACTGCGGATATGTTGTAACCACTCCGGGATAAATTAGACCTAATTTGCATATGAAAAGAAAATCTGAGAGGCTTCCAAAGTTCAGAAATTGAATTTGATTCATAGAATTTTTGAAGCAAGAAAAGACTATCTAATCTGACCTGTTGTGTAACAGCACAAGGCATGATCTGCATGCAGATCCTTGTTCTGATTCAGCCAGCTCGTGTGCAGACATGCCTTCAGAAATGTAAATGACAACTATTTTGAATTACTAAATCTGACAAATGTGCCTAAAATTTTCAAAGTGAATATTATTTGTAGGAGATACTGGCATTAATGTTTCGCATCTTGGATAGAAATCCTGCAAGATCAACTTCTGGTAGTTTTTTCTTATTTTCTGTCACCTGCTGTGGGTGTATCTGTTGGGTAGACAAAAAAAAATTACTAAATTCTTTCATATGTTGCTAGACATGATAATTCCTGCAAATTCTTTCATACTGCATCCGACAGGGAACTAAAATGACTGCTGCTGAGTGCTACCAGAATAATTTAGTTCATAATGTATCTATGGATCTCATCCAGGCCCCTCAGTCTGACAGAGCCACATGTTGATGTCCAGTGTTAAACAATATTAACTCTGCATTATTTAGCTCTCTGCCACTGAAAAATGCATCCATTGGAAAACTGCTTCCTTGAACAAATGGTCTTTTTCAAATTTGCTGTGATTTCACTGTCATCATAGTTTAGACAGTAGCCTCAGGAATGGGATGACTAATCACCAGAAAAAGAAGACATGAGGCAAGATATAGGACAGAGTTTTTTTTTTTTCTTTTTTTTTGCAACTGCATCTGGTTTTGTCTTGTCACTGCCACAAGTTTCACAGCAGTTCTTGTAATACTTTCATTCACTTGTACCTTTTCTTTTCTCTTCTTCTGTTAAACTGGCAGTTTCTGCTTGCCAGCACACGGTTTTGTTTCCCTCAGGAGAACAGCAGCAAAAAGGCAAAACCAAAAGGCTGTAAAATATCCTGGCTCTTGCTTCTGCTGTAATAAGCTCCATCCCACCTGGTTAAAAGGCAACAGGTATCTCTTCAAACATCTCACCTTTCATATATTTTTAAAGAAATGTATTTCAGATCTCAAAAACTTTCAGGACACAACCGGTAACACTACTATGCAATAATCCACTAAATATCAGAGCAACAACACCATTTTATGTGCTTTGAAGCCAATGAATGGATAAGCCCAATAGCACAGTATTCCTAGGGACAGGATTGTCACTAATGAGCAGGAATATTGGTGTGGTGCCATGTCCCTTTTTCTGGGCTCCACTGCAGAGAAGATAATCAGGAAAAAAAAGGACAGATCTGTGGTGTCCCTAAGTTCCAGAAGCTCCTATTTGCCAATAAGCATCACTAGGGCAAAAGGCTTTAATTTTCTCTAATTCATGAAGCAAATCAGCCTGGCCAATGGCCAATTTTAGAGCAGTAGCTCAAAGCTAGCTGACTCTATCACAGTATATTACACTATGCTAAATCAGAAGACTTTCTTTGAAACTATGAAAGTGAATTCTCTTAAAGTTTCCTACTAAGAAATAGTAAATAAGAAAAAAAAAAAATCCTTCATATAAACAAAACAGAAATTCCCCTAGCTGTAAGACTGAATGCAACCGATAGATTTTAATAGTTATAGATTACATATACAGGCTTCTGAGTTTTAGGCAATATTTGTCTATGGTTTTAAAAGGTTAAGCATTAAAAGATGTTGAACTGAATTCTAATTAACTATGGGAAGTCTTGCTGTAAGATTGTGGGGTGAGAAACAATTGACTTATTACAGAGCTTGAAAGAGGGCAATGAAGAGGGAATGAAGGCCCTTGAAGTTATTATTAGGTTGCAGAATTTGTGAACTCAACAGTATCTATGGGCAATCCAATTTAAACCCAATTCATATCAATTTTAGGTGATTTCTTTCTCACATAAAACTAAATCAATGGAATATTGAACTAAATTAATAAAAGTGTCCATGCGGGAAGCTGCACGGTTTTAAACAAAAGAACTCTAAAAATTACATCATCAAAAGCAATGCGGCTCATGTGCAACCAAGTGATAAGATCATCGGCTGATGAATAGGAGTGAGAGACGCTGTAGAGACAAAGACTCCTTTGATCAGTTTGCACACAACCTGTTCTATTTTTGAGCGTGTGGTAGAGGCCCTAAATGTTATCCCTGTTCTTTGAAATCCTTTTGCAAAACCCATTGACATGGATAAGGACAGCACCAGGCCCTGCTATTGATCGCTGCCGCCTGTACCCAGCCACAGGCAGGCTCCCAGTAACCTAATGCAAATCCAGATCCTGAGAATAGCTGGCTGAATAATGGATGAACTGTGACACACACACACACACGCACAAGTTTGACACACACACACAAGTTTCACACGTGTATAATCACAGTGAAATCTCTGAAATTTCATTAGTAACTCAATCAGGCAGTTTTAGTCTAATTGCATTAGAGCAAGTGAATGTTACTTACTGGGCTTAATTCTTACAAAGGCTGGCAGCCAGTCCTCACTCTCCTATGCTGCAGTTTTGGACTTCCTCACATATCAAGACTCAAAACTTGCAGGAAATCATCAGAGATGATGGAATGGTGTAGTACTGTCCCCTCATTACCGAATTCCCATCCCAGATGGCTTGGCAGTAACGCTCCTCCAGATCCTGCTGTCAGACAGGAGCTTCATCTGAACTACCTCCATTCCAGGCTCCTGGACACCTTCCCGCACTTCTTTCCTACACGTGATGTCTTCACCAGGCATTTGTTCTCACCATCCTTCACCCCACCGAAGCAGAATGGGGACAGCTGTCTCCACCATTGCCGAGGCAGGGTGAGCAGACGCGGGTGAAGGAGCCACTTGCTGTGGTGAGTGGTGGCCTCAGCTCAGCACAGAGATGCAGAACCTGCAGCAGGCTCCAGCACGCGGGAGATGCTCACAGCGGTTCCTTCACGTGCCCCGAGGTCTCCGCGGGTAAATCCTCATCCGAGTGCATCAGGCCAATTGTTCTCCTTGCCGAGCATGAATTTCTTGGTGCTTTAATTAATTCACACACAGCGTGAGCACCGCTGAGTTTGATGCACACTCTGAGAGTCTGGGTATATAATTAGTACCATGAAACAAAGACTAATGGACTGATAGAAAGAGTGGACTGGAAACATGCAGGAGAACAGAAGAGTAGGATTTTAGTGAGACAGACAAATCTAACTGGAACTCATTCTGGCAGAGGCTGTCACCACAAAATACACATATATACACACACATATTTTTTTTAAATCTTCACTCATTTCCCTGAGTCTCCCAAAGGCTTTGCGGTTTGAAAAAACGACTCTTTTTAGTTTTAAGTTGTACCTGGAGTTGTATTTAAAAATTATGTCTAGTCGTATTTTTATTTGGCTTAAGAACACTTGGGGCAGTTAGAAAAAGAAAAATCATAGTTTTCATTTGCTTTTGTTCTTGAAAAGCTGCTTTATGTACCCTATGCAGCAATATGAAAACCAAAAAAAAGGGGAAATTAAATCACAGCAATAAAATGTGAGGGCATTTCTTTGACTTCCCAATAAATGTGCTAGTCCAGATAAATGAGAAATGTGTATATTCTGTTAGTGTTCTTAAATATGAATCGAATTTTTCCTCCTTCTCTCTCAATTCTTCTATACCAGGGCACAATCTCCCAGGCTGTTCTTTTTAATTCCTGAAATCAGACAACAGGAAAGCAAGTTTTCATGCAGTACTGGTTTTCTGACTTTACAAGTCTGACCAAACTTCTAATTTATGCAACTAGTGTCTTACGGCATGCGCTTTCCTAAAACAAATGAAAGATAAATACAGCACCGATTTTGCATCAAGCAAGTCCATTCCTAAATTTTCTAGGAAAGTGAATAGTTTGAGCCAAACATACTAATGTGACAATTTTGGTCAAGCGTTTAGTGCAGAACAAAGCTACTACAAAAAAATTGGAGAAGTCAAATTAAACCTGAACTAGATAAAAATTCCAGAGAACATTATCAAGAAGTACAAAGACATGCTAATGATTTAAATTATAGCATTTTTCAATCAATTGTCTATCTTTAGGCTCAACAATATGAAGCAGTGCAAAAGAAAAAAAAAAAAAAAAGGGGAAATTGACACCTTTGGTCTCAGATTCAGATCAAAGACTTTCATGCTGTACACGTCTTAAGTAAGAAGCTAATAACTGCAGGATATTCAAAGATACCATCTACTTATCCCATGACTACCTGGAGTTCTTGCCTTTGCACAGAAAAATATTTACTACACCTATGACAAGATGATTTTCAGCAACTCCTGGGACCTCAACTGGAATGTGCTAATTGGAAAGAAATATGTATACAAGTGCCCCAAAAACCCAGATGATTGCCTTGATCAGCAGGCTGTGTAATCAGGGCTCTATTTCTGGGGTTTTAAAATTTGGAATATAGCGTTGTAGTGCTGTGTCCAATAAAGAAAAATCTAAAACAACATGGAACACTCAGTCTTGTATTACATGTGGAATTCTTTGTATCCAGATAAATCTGTCTACATTTGCTTTGCTGTAGCTTGCAAAATCTTTACTTTTCTTAAGATGTACCCTTACTTCACTTTCAGGAAACAGGGCAACATTTTCACACTCGGCAGTTCCCTGCAGAAATCCAGGCTTTCGTAGGAGTATTAAAGAAACAGAGAACAGGCACAAATGAACAAAAGGGGTCAAGCATGAGGCTTTTTAGGTACATCTCAGAGAACAAAATCTGTCCAAATGGAAATAAACAAATCTTTCAGTGTGGCAGGTCTTTCAAAAGGTTTGCCACCTCTGATTTATGCCGACAAACCCACATGAGTCTCTTTCCCGTGTTCAGTGCTACAGCAAAATCCCAAATAATATCCAATTTAAGAAAGAGCTAGTGTCAGCTGCCAATCAATGCAAGTTCTGCTTTACTATGTATCCAATTTATTCTCATAGAAGAGCCCCAGCTGTAGTTTGCCTGCTCGCTTTGTTTTGTGTTTTCCTTACGCTGTTACACCTTGGTTTTACTTGTCTTTGCCACTCTCGATGAAGCTGTTGCAGGGTGTTCACATCCTGCCCCCTGCACACGCAGCACAGTGGTTCCTGTTGGTGTTCCAGTTCTATTCATTATTGTCAGCATCTCAGCAGATGCTGATCTTACTACCGGCTGCCAAATACTGTTTCTCATGTGCATAGATTTTATGCCGAAACAATGACAAGTACTATTGTTATTTAATAAAATGACTATAGTAATACTACCTTACATTTATATAAATCTCCTTTTATCCAAGAGCCTTAAAATACTTCATGAGTTTTCTTTTTCCCCAGATGTATTGCCATGAATTGTTCTACTTGCTACAGAAAAATACAGCTCCTTTTAATATACAACGCAGCTACTTACCAGCACAAAGTGCTACACCATTTTTGCTCAGGGAAGCTGCGGATGCCCCATGTGGAAGTGTTCAAGGCCAGGTTGGACTGGGCTTGGAGCAACCTGGTCTAGGGGAAGGTATCCCTGCCCATGGCAGGGGGTTTGGAACAGGATGATTTGAAGGTCCCTTCCAACGCTAGCAATTCTATGATTTTGAACGTGACTGTATGACTACATCACTTACAGAAAACAGCATCACAAGCATCCCAGTGCAGAAGCACAGCAGAAGAGTGTCAGAAAGTGCCAATATGGACCAATTTGATGCTCCTATGGTCACTGCTACCAAGAAAATAAGGCCACAGGTCTGGTGACCTTCCAAAGTAGATTTAAGGGGAAGTCTGAGTCACTACTTGCAAAAATAGATGAAAAGAATCCAAAAATAAAGACAGCAGAGCCTAAGATGCGAAGGTGCATTTTTAATCCTGAATATATCCAGAAAACAAACGGTAAAACAAGAAATGTACCAAGTTCCAATTTAAACACAGAAGAAGCAGGTGAGCTGTTTAGCATAAATACAAACTAAAACAGCTCTTTCCTCTCTAGCTCCCAACTAAAATAAGATCCTGCCCCTGAGAGAACTTGTTCTCTGTTCACCCTCATGACTGAGCTATCCTAATGGCTTCTAGTAAGTTCCTTACTTTCACACAACTTTTTGAGTGCTTTGATTTAGAGATTGAAACTCCATAACAGCACCAAGTAGTACTATTTCTCATAAGTGCTGTAGTAAAGTCTGGGAAGGGAAGGGAGAAGAGATGCGATCACAATATTTCCACAAAAGATATTTTAATAGCATGTGGGAAAGCTCCCTTTTCCTATGCTCCTCATCACCTAGAGTTACAACATCAGCTGTTCCTTGGGAGGGTCATTTGCACTGTGCCACAGAAAGTGCTGATCACCTATTAAATACTTGTAGGGCATCATAAGCTTAATAGCAAAATTAATTAAATTTTGGATACTTTTCCACCCAAAATCTTCTGTACTTAACAACTAGCAAAATACTGGTTTTTTTAAATATGTGACCGACATGAACGCTTGGAGCTCTGTATGTGCACATCAAGGACAGCACAAGTTTGCTTGAATCTGATTTTTTTCAAAAAGGCTGTTGTGGTATTGGCCCGGTTCTTATCTCTTGCAGACAGTAGCCCAAATCTTCCCTGTTACACCAGTCCAATCTCACATTGATTTCAATGGGTTTCAGCAGAATAACTGAAAAGAGAATTTGGCCCGTAATCTCTGACTATATCGTGTAACTGGTAAGTGCTTGGCTAAGATTAGATTTACAGATAGCCCAGGAGGATAATTCAAGGACTCCAGAACCTCTACGTACACCAGAGGCTCCTTTCTTTGGGGAAAACACAAAACAAAACAAAACAAAATGCCTTTAAAGTCACTATATTCCTCAAAATGGGGAAAACCCTTAACTAACTGGCTGTTTCTTTTCCTCCGTCAACACGAATAAGAGGAAATGCTTAAGTTCTAGAACAGAATTTGATTTTTCCTTTATCTGAAGTTTTCTTTCAAAAATGTGTATGTGGGTGTACATGATTGTCTTCGCAAAGGGAATAACTGTCTGCTTCTCTTTAATCCTGTGTACAACATAACTGGAAGCAGCGAGTGCCTCCATACACATTCATCTATAAAGATTTTTTTTTTCTTCCTTCGAGTTTGTTGCCTAAAAACATGGGCCTAGATAGATCCTGTTATGGGCTGTTCTGTGCTACAGGCAAGCAGTCTACGAGCTAAAGGATGAGAGTTTTTTGAAGCTGGAGTTGTGTACACAAGGTAAACTCCTTCAGCCTCAGGACCTTCAATACTTGCAGTGACAGTAAACTTAAATACTTGTTCATGATTGAGGAGGTGGCTTATTAGCCTTTGTTCTACTTTATTCTTCCTCCCTTGAAATGGACTGAGACTTGCAAATTAGCAAGAATGAATCCCCAAAAGCAGAAGTTACCAAGTAAAAACAACTTGTTTGGATTTCACGGCCATGTGGCTGCTTGCTGCTGGCTTTTTAGAGACAAGCACAACACTCCTTATACTCAAACAAACAAAAAACAACCAGAATATAAAGTCAAGCACTTCTTCACTAACTGAATTCTTTAGTCAGACACCACCACTCGATTTATATTGTAATATATTACGAGGCAAGAAAAAACAACTGTGATTTCTATCCAGCATGGATGAGAAGGCCAATAAAGACCACAGCCACATTTCCAGATTTTAGAAGGATGTTCATCTCAACAGATGCTGCGGATAATCTTCTCCATGAAGTAAACAAACAACAAAATGGCCAAACAACTTTGACTCCTTGGTGTAAAACTAACCAAGAAATTAAATGCAAATGGTAATTCTGCAATCATTTTTTCTAATAAAATTACATTTGAAAGCCAAAAGTAGGCAAATACTAAGAGCACGGGATCAGTGAATTAAAACAAGTCCCAGGAGTAACGGAGTAACTCAGAGCCACTTTTGCAAGCTTTTGTGTGTTTAGATTTTTAATCTATTATACCTCTGGAAAGAAAATCTACCCTGGGTTTAGGTGCCTGCAGAAATATATCTTATGAAGAACACTTGCAGAAGCTCTGCTCTCTCACATCTCTCCAGAGAAGGCACTGATCTGGGCCACAGGACCAGCTGCCAGCTGAAGGTCTCCTGTTCCCTTCCCAATTTACCTCAGGCCGTAGTGACAGCCCTGACACACATTTAATTAGCAAACGGCTGGGGTTGTTACAGATGCCGCAGCCTGACTTGTGCGCTGCTACCCCTCTGGCTGAGGCTCTCGTCTTAGGAGAATGTTTGGGAGCTGCCCTACAGTGGAGCACTTCAGTTTGAATCCATCATCCCTGGCCACGTGAGGTGAGTCTGTGGACTTCGCCTTCGGGGTAATGCCCTGACCCTGGTGGGAATCTCATCCTGGGCAGGAACAACAAGCATCTGGTGGCAGTTCAGTTCACCATGGATGCAGCCTTGGCAAGAGACAGCAATCTGCAGCTCTGGGAGACTGTGTTACCATCCTTCAGCTGTACCATCATAAACTGTGAATAAGGGGATGGTATACCTGTCTGCAGCTCTTCCTGCTCTCTCTTCTTAACCCCTCCTTCATTTCTTTTCCAGCCTCAGCTCTATATGGGTAAAATCAGTAATGGCTCTTAATACCATACAGAGAGTGAACATTCCAGTGTTGTCCTTGCTGACCAGTTGAGCAGCATAATAAATCTACTTATTTTACATTTGTGTGGTATGGACTCTGAAAGCTATTCCTAAAAACAATTTCCACAAAAATAAAACAATTCCAACTTACGCCTGAATGCAAGATCAGACTTACTGCACAATTACAGGGAATTGCACTCTGCCAGCACTGTTAAATTGGGGACCTCTCTTTTCCTGGCTCTGCTACTGTTGGACAGCTTATGTTCCCACTGCTTTGCTTCCATCTGTGCTAACAACAGAATCCTTTTTGATTAAAATGATGCTGAGTTATACTGTGAAAGTTCATTTGAACTGTGCACTTTCCTCCCTTAGAAACACTCCTCCTCCATTTGGATACGAGATATAAGCATTTGAAAGTTATACCCCAAGCCTGAATTTCAAAAAGGGGGGGTGGGGAAATAGATCTTTTAATTAAAGTACAGTTTTTCAAGCAAGGGGAAACTTAAGCTCTAGAGGAATAGACTTTTCCTATTATGTCTATATATATATTGGTTGGGGTTTGACTGATTTGGGGTTTTTTTACAACCAGAGATAGTTAACAAAATTTTCTGAAAAAGTGCCTGGAGGAAAGTGCAGGTGGATAATATCCACTCATGGGGATGTGCAGGCTCTAAATTCAGAGCTTTCTGAGATTTAAAAAA
>VZRN01004506.1:3948483-3963414 GCA_013397935.1 Dasyornis broadbenti | reverse complement strand
AAATCGTATAACATATCTTATTCCTGTGAAACACAAAGTTGTATCATAAAGACAGTGGAAAAGAATCTGAAAAGCTGCCTTTACTCTATGCAAAAAAAAAGTGAACCTCTGATAAATGTGCCCCTGAAGAGAAATTAAGCATCTTGCCTTAGAGCTGCTATCATAGCCTGAACTTCTTGTAAGTACTATTTGTTTGACAGAGAGAGCTCTAGTTGCTTTATAAAGCTAAGCCACTCAGCAGTAGTACTCCTCCATTCGTCCTTGGCAGCTAGATTTTTTCTTGACACTTACTTGCTTGGATTTAGAAGTTTCAATGTTTTGATCCTTATTACGGCAGATCTGTAAAAATGACAAAAATACCACAATATAAATTACCAGAAATTGAAGAGATGGAGTCTGATGATTTCTGCTGAATTTAAATTTTCAACGCTGCTCTGAAAATATAGGAGAAACATTTGGTGAATCCTCCCTTCAACACAAATAATTGTACAGATGGGGCCATGGAAGCTGTGCTGGAAAGTTTTGTTGGTCACTGGTGGGGACTTTGAAGGTAAAATACCCCCAAAGTGCCCTGTGCTTCACTGTAGTAGGCAAAAATATACGTACACAAGCAGGAAAGCCACACCCAACCCATCCTTTGTCTCCCTCCACCTTTGGGTTTAATAAATCCACTTCTCTTTCTGCAGTTTCTCAGCGTTTAAACTCTACCTCACCTTGGCTCCCTTCGTGTATTTCAAGAACCGAAGCAGCACCAGGGCTGGAGCAGACTGGCCCACTGGCACATGGTTTGCTCTCCATCCCCAGGGCAGACACAGGCTCCTGCTCTGCCGTCGGGACGGTGCCTCTGCCCCTTCAGCCCTGCTCATTCCCTGCTGCAGGCAGGGTGCTGCCCAGTGGAAGCGACCCCAGCGGCTGAGCCCTTGGGGTTTCTGTTTGCGCACAAGAGCAGAGAATCACCCCACGCAGAGCACTGCAGAGAGAACAGCTCACCCTGCCGGTGCAGGACCTGACTCTGCTTCCTGATGCAGCTCCGGCTGTGAGGAGACCATGAACTTCCCGCATCTTGGACCAGCCCAGGGAAGCTGGATGATCAGCACTCTGCTCCCTGACCTGGTACATTCCCTCAGAAACCACGTTGACTAGCAGGAGATTTCTGCTGGAAATGCACTGTCTAACAAACCTTCAGGGAAAAGAGCTGCATCTCTTTTTTTTAGGTTTGTTCCAAGAATTTCTTGCTGCAGAACATGTTAAGCTTGTCCACATTAGACAGCCTCAGAGTTTTTAATGCATTGCAGAGACCTTGAAACCTCAATCTGATATACGGCTGCTTCAGTCTGTGCTTCTTCCTACGTCATTATAAACTTGACCTTAATTAACCCTCTTTGTGAAATGGAGTTTGTTGATTCTCAAGGAGAGTCTCATTGAAAAACAATGTTGCAATATCACTCAACAGCTAAAGCAGGGCTGCTTTATAAAGGGATTTGTACTAATAATCCTTGAATATTAACAGCTTCTTATGCTATGTGGTTTATATAAACTTATCTGTGTAAGCTAGGATTGAGCTCTGTCTTTCTCAGCCTTAAAAATTAGCCTGTTTTTCCTTTAGCAAAAAGTAGTTCTCTTTGGCAATCACTACATCGATTTTGTAAAAAGAAAAAGAATTAAATGCGGATTTAAAATCAAATATAGCAGCTTAATTTGACTGGCTGTAAATCAAAAGAGCTCCTGTCAAACCAGGATATCCAGTAAACACAGTAATTTCTCCTGTGACTTACCAATGACAATGTTTGTCCCCTCACACTCTCAGTAGTTTTATAGAGAACAAATATATGGAGAAAATCCTTCGGATAGATAACTTCTTCAGTGGAAGAGTTGGGTGTGCCAATAACAGCTGCCCCGCATCTTTTGAAGCTCTTGGAATATGCTCGGGGCTGATGGTGAGAAAGGTCTGCATTAGCATCTGATCTGTATGCTACAAATAGGGCATAAGATAACTTAACAACTACTGATCTTTCCCAATTCACTTTAAAGGCAGCACATTCTTTCTTATGGAAATCACTGAGACCACTCAAAACTAAATTGCTCTCTTTGTCCAGAGTTTAAAAGTACAGGCGTCAGAGCTGATGCTCACACATCTCTTTGTCCTTACCCATCTCTGTGCCATTCCTCACTTTAAAGACATATAACTAGCTGCAATTATTTCTCAGACTATTTAGAGACTAAACAGAGATTATGAGTTAGTTTAACAATGAAAATATTCATACAGAACATGTAAGTAGCTGAAGTTCCAAAAAAACCCCAACTGATATTTCCTGAATGGTAAAAACATTAATGTTTTTATCCACATAAATTACAAGATAACTATTTTATGGATGTCCAGTACAGTTATTACCTTGCCATGAAGTGCATTTTACCCTCTTGATTCAGAATAACAGTGTGCATATATAGCATTGATGACAAACAAGGGAATTTAAGACATTTGCATACTGAGGAACCAAAAATTAAAGCTATCATTTACCAGTGGGTTACTGCACATTTCTCAGTCATTGGTATTGTACCTGAAATTTGCAGAGCCTTACATTTTCCTCCAGGTCTAGAGTATTTCTCATTCCACTTATTCTTCTACTGCTGTGCTGAAGTATCTAAGTGAAAACCTGAATATTTAAATATTGTGTGCACTACGAAGCATGCGCTAACATGCAACCTAGCGGGTGATGAGGGAAGCCCTCCCCAGCATCTGAGCAGATGATTCAGAGGTTGATGCATTGAATCAGAAGTTTCCAGTCTTCCACCAAAGCCCAGTGCTGGGGAGGATGGCCAAAGCTCCACCTTAAGGGGAAGCTCAGAGCGCATAACCAGTCCCCTGCCAGTGTTCCTGCACTACTAATTGCATGGAATGGCAACTTTGGTTCATCCTAAACTCTCACCTGCCCTTTTGCAGAGATTGCTTTCCTTTATGGATATAGTAGGGAGAAAGAAAATTCATGCCATTCTTTTGGGCAAGACTCAGCAGGGCAGTGAGAGCTTTTTGCTCTGCAGTGTGCCCAGGGACAACCACCAATGGTCAGTCCCTGCTCCCTCAACCCGTATTATTCTGTCATTAGAGTGGTCAGTTCTTGAAGATCATTATATTGGAGGCCTCTCTTATATGCCTACTAATATCAGCTATTTCACTTGAAAACTAGAAAAAAACACATTAAACCACAACTTGCTCAAATTCCTATATTAACAAAGAGAAAATTATGTACTGTTGAAAGGGGAACAACTCCAAAACACACAGCTAAATGTTGCAATTAGCTTACAGTCAAATGCTAGGCCTGTTTACAAGCATCACTGTGTCTACCTGTCACTATAAAATTAGTAACTCTTTGCCCAAGTCATGCAGCCACGTTAGCATAGAATCCGAGTTCTTTCTTGTACCAAAGGTGCACGCTATGGCCGTGACACACAGTACTCAATTAGAGAAACCTCGCTGTTCTTTTTTGTCTCTTGTGAAGCTCTTCCAGATTTTCACAGGAGCCTGGCAAAATTATTTAGGATAAATAATAATTTTACCTACAGCTTAAGAAATGCTCAGCTGTCTGAATATGTCCTTATAAAGACTTATTGAATGAAATTATTTTAATCACAACAACAAGTCTCCTTGACTGCTCTTCTGACCAGCTGTTCTTAGTACCAAATAATCTACAGGTCTGCCACATATTTGATTTTTTAAATACTGTAGGAAAGGATGGATTCAAGGCATACTTTAACTTAACTACTGTGCCTTTGAAAACAAAGAGAAAACAAAAAACCCAGAACCAAATAAAAAAAAAACCCAATGCCAAATCAATTTAATGTTAAAAGGATTTAGCATGGTGAGCATTAAAAATCAATTCTATACCCCTTCTATACCCCTTCTATACCCAAAGGATGGTTCCCTTCTCCATCCTTTTCTTCACCAGGCATCATCCTGGAAAATGATCCACTGACCACCACTTCCCTGTTGTATTCACTCACATGTCAGTAAAGGCCAGACTAAACCACAACTGAGTGTGATGAAGTTGGGGACTGTGAATCTGAGTAGCTTGTTCTAGCTCCAGATTTATCATCTTTATTTGCCATTCTGGCATAGACAGAGCATATTTTCTCTTCCTCCTGTGACATATAACCTTTAGGACCTCGGACTCAATTTTTCAAATATGTCAAAATGTTTAGCAACGCTTAAAAAGGTAACATTTTTCTATATGGAATGTGAAACTTTTTGATTGATGGTATTTTTCTGGAATATTTAACCAAAACAAGAAAACCTAACATGGCTAGGAATGGTTAGCTTTTATTTTTCCTTCCCTTTAATATCATATGAATTGTGCAAGCTAATTCTATTTATTTTCTCAGATAGCCTAATGTAAATACATTCAAGGAAATATTTACTTTTTCTATTTACTTTGTATAAATTTTAAAAGAAGACAGCTGCTTTTAAAATCTAAATGATGAAATATACAATAAATGTGGGCAAGCATCTGAATGAGTCTTTCCTATTTTTGTAAGTCTAAGGTGGAAGAACATGACAATTTTCCTTAGGTAACAAAGTTATGACATGATTTATTTTAACCCAACTCTGTTTATTTTTGCATGTTTGTAGCTAAGAAAACATGGGGTTTTTTTCAGTTTTAATATCTGTAAGAATTCAATCTGATCTATCCAGCACTAAATATACATTTAATTGCATCCAAAAATGATACATTTCCTTTTTCAGAACATTCTAAACATGCAGAGGCTGGCAGACTGAAAATAACATTTACAAATGAGAAGCTCATGCCGTGCTTTCATTTTTTTTAAGTAGGAAAAAGAATGACTCCCAGAAAATTCACGTAATACAGGAGCATCTAACTTGCTAAAGGTATGAAAATTTCAGCTGGTCATTTCCTGAATGATACCTGACTATTAATTTTTTAGCTGAAAGATCATCGACTAAATATTTTACAGACAGAGAGTACATTTATCATCCTGCCCATGGTGAAGGATTTCTCTTGAATAAATATGACCAGTGAAACAAATGAGGCAAATATTAACTCATTTAACAGCATTAAAAGGACAGGCAGCACACGTGAAAACTTCCGTAGGAATGAGTCTGTCCTTATGAAAATACATCACAAGGAAGAGGAATAAAAAAGGAGCAGTTTCATATTAATAAACTCAACATCCCCTCACTTTCCTTCTCAAGCCCAGCGCTGAACAAAGCCCAGTGGAACCTGAGAATGAGGACATAGTGTGTGTGTACATACACTCTGCATGCTATAGATGTGGGTTCATACACGTGGGCACAGTCTAGAATGTTTCATTCTTAAGAAATCTAAATTTCTGTCTTTGTTCAAGCAATCCTTCCCTATGATCCCAATACTGACTTTCTTTTTGAGCAAGTGTTGTAGATACAGACACTTAGACGGCGAAGAATAAGTTTCCTGTTTTCAGACCCATTACTAAAATCATGCCAGACAATGCATAAATTTCAGACAATGCCTATTAATCCATTATTAGAATAAGAACTGCATTATTAATAAGGATTTTCTTCTTGTTAAATAACACACTTCTATCTGTGATACTTGGCCACCTAGTGACTAATTTAAATTGATTGGAACATTTATGTGATACATACTGTTAATTACATTTCACCTTCACTGCTTTAACATATTCTGAAACAACTGCCATGGATGCAGCACTAGCTTGTAACTGGTGGTTGGGAAAAGATAAAGACTTGGTGAAAAACTGGGCTAATGATTATATTAAAACATTATTTAAAATGAGTCAAAACCATCTCCACTATTTTTAAAAATATAGGCATGCATTCTCCTTTGGGGGAAAAAAAATTCATTTTACATCTACTTAAAGAGAAACATGTTTGGCATGCCTTTTTAAAATTTAAATATAAGTTCAAAAAGTAGCTGTTCTTTATTTTTCTTTTTTTTTTTAATGTTCTAACAATTTTCAATAAAATGTAAACCTCTTTGATCAAGTTCAGACTAAACCAAGTAGTTTTCAGATTTTGAGAAGTTAGTTCCATCTGGCTTTGGCTCCTGTGAGGTTAGGTAAAAGTGATTATCATTTTTCCATTTCAGCAATTCCAGGTTTTATCCTGAGCTACAAATACTTACGTGCTCCTTGCACACATTCCTATTCTTGATGCTGCCTTTTCATGTGGGTTTTTCCTGATGCCTTGTACCATATTTCCAAAAATGAAAAAAAAAAAAAAAAACCCACCACAAAAATAGTATTTGAAGTTGCAAATATGAATTTGAATTCTGCACATTAAGCTGTCAAGTTATTACATCCATACTGAATGCTCGCAGATCTCTATTCAAACATGAAGAGATTAAAATCCAGACTGTACATTTTGAATCCCATAATCTTAATTATAGATGCACGTTGCTAGCAAATTCTGTTTACACATACCATTTCTTCAGAGTGTATTGTGAAATGCACACAACTGCTAGTAACCATCAGGAGTGATGAAATGAGCAACAGAAATGGGAAACTTATTTATTACCTTGCTTGAACTGATTTTATTGCTGTAATTCCCCTGTTCTCATTAGGTTCAAGAACTTCACATTTGTACTTGCTAGTGAGCTGAGCATGGACCAGAGAGTCAATTTGAAAAGTGATGATGGCGTTTGGATGGGTGGTCTCTCGGTCTCCTGCTTCCAATAAAATAATCATACAGCAGCAAAATATGAATAAGGAAAAAATATCCAAGACCTCCAGGTAGAGAGGATGGAGAAGGAAGATTAAATAAGCATACAACCCGACAGTACTTTTTTCATTCCTGACAGTTCATGGCATTTGAAGGCTTCTGTATCATTAGTCATGACACAGTGCACTTCCCCTCTCTCTCCAGCTTGCCATAGATTTTCAAACTCCTTTCTCTTGTAAAGTTTCAATGTACAATTGTTTTAGCATTGGGGGTTTTTGGGTTTTAAATTAAGCTTGAGGTTTGTTTTCTCTCATTGTGGAGTCAGTTTATATTTCTGGGCTATTTGTGAATGAAACCTTGACAGAGTGCAAGAAACTAAATTTGCTACTACAGAGTAAAAGATTGTTTCCATTATGTATCAAATTTTCACTGGAGATACCTTCTGTAACATTACATATTCTCTATTCATAATTAAACTTTAAAAAAAGCTCTGGTGAGGATGAAAACAAACAGCAACTTCCCCCAGCTAATTATATTTGACCTTTACTTGCTGTGCAGTTTGCAGCATAAAAGTGCTGAAAGTAGCAGGAGTAATCTCAGATAATGGGTGTTGTTCAACAAAGAAAATACTTCAGATGTTGCAAGTGGTAACAAAAGAAAGCAGTGTTTTCCATCACTCTGCTTGTACCAGTTATTATTTGAATCACTGCTAAGCTGGGACCAGTTCCTGGCGTGTTTCTGTACTGGTGCTGTGTTCCTATTCTGATCCCAACACCTGTAACCAGCCAAGGCACACCAGTCATGATCACAATTCCTCCCTTCTCCTCCTGTAAAACAGAATGCCCTGAAAACTTCTTATCCACCTGCATCAAATAATAAAATCACAGAATTCTTGGGTTGGAAGGGACCTTAAAGATCATGTAGTTCCCACACCCTACTGTGGGCAAGGACATCTTTCACCAGGCCAGGTCACTCAGAGCTCCATCCAACCTGACCCTCAAGACCTGCCTTACAAGGAGCAAGTACAGCACACCAGCCTCTGCACAAAACTGGGAGGGAAAAAGCTGATTTTCCTAAAAGAAATAATAACAGGAATGAGAAATCTGATTACCTCTTCAAAATACGTAACTAAAATACTGCATGGGGAAAGAACATTACCTACATAATTTTTATTTTCAGACTGACTGTTTCGTAACTCATTAGACCAATTATCAATCCACCCAGCTTGTGACAGCCAGGGACAAAAGGACAAAATGGGCTTCATTCCTGGCTGATCATGTTTGGAGAGGTGATGGGCCTGCTCTCTCTGTAAAGCAGAAAGGATGGGGCTTACAGCCCCCCCTTTATGGGAGTCTCCACAAGCATCATCAGTCCAGCAGATGAAATAATCTAGATCATACGTGTATACAATTTGCAGCACACCTTCCTCAGATCCGATTTGTATTGTGGATTTTTAAACACGTGGAGATGACACAGAAAATACTACTGGGAATACAGACTATTGGAGGAGACTGGCCATAATCTTTTTTGCTTTTGATAAAAGGGTTCCAGAGTTTAACAAATCAGATTACCAGGACCTTGAAAGTGCAATTGTTGCTGGTCAGAAGTCTTCTTGACAGTCATTTGGGCAAATTTGTAGAAGAAAACAGACTTTTTGGTTAACGTCTATTGTTCTTTGTTATTAGTTCTGGGGCAGTGGGCATCTCCAGGATACTCAGTTTTATGCATTCCCTGTTGTAAACAACTTATATGTGCCTTAAGCATTGCAAAGCACATTGTCTTTTCTGTCTTGGAGGTACTAAGTGCCAAAGAAGGACAGTATTCACAATCAGGCAGTTCGGAATGAAGATCGCCACAAAATGTTTCATCTTCCACTAAGAAGCCGAATAGAAGTTATTGATAGGAGTGGGAACACAGTCAATGTGAAGTACAAAAAAGGAAATATGACAGTATAAGCATCTAGTCAAATGTCACTCTATTTTAAAACTGTGGCACCCATACAATCCATGCCACAAGATGTTGACTTGCTCATGTAGCAGTAGAAGAATATTAATTGTTTCTGACAATTTTTTTTTTGATTCCCAAGCATAAGAAAACCTTGCTCTGTGTACATTGGTTACACAAATCTCTTCCATTGAATGCATATTTATTTAGTCTCTGCCACGTAAAATTATTCTAATGGGAGAATGTTGTTACAACACAGTGTGCTGAACATTCCAGCTCTCTGAAAGTGAAATGCTATTGCTGTTCCTAATTAAGCTATTTCCCTTTTAAGTTTTCCAGAGGATGATGTGAAGGATGGCAATATTGATGAAGATTAATTGGATTGAAACTAACTGCGATAAAGCTGTAGATAAGGTTATTCTGCTGGGTAGCAAATGAAAATTACAGCCATTTAAAAGCTGAATACTTAAATTCTTGGCTTTCTTAGCATTAAAATGGTGTACAATGGAAAAAAAAAATCAGAACATACACATATTTCAGACATTGGATATGCTGGCACTCCTTCACTCAATTAAAGAACAAAGTGAAAATGTGATGTCAATTCCTATACAAATAAATAAATAAATAAAATATACATATTATGTTAGTGGATTATTTTGCTTTGTCTGGGAACTTGATAGATCTGTTTAGCCGATATCATTAAAAAAATCTGGCGAACACAGTTTTTGTCCAAGCACTCTCACTAGGGTGTTTTGAGGATACTAAACAATTTCAATTGCTTCAAAGAGACAATTTTCACAATAGATGAACAGACACTTTCTCAGGTTCTTGAGGTCAGGGATGTTTTCTTCACATACCCAAAACTTTAGGCTTTTCAAAATTCAACTGGCAGCAGGACTGATAAATGATTATGAAAAAACCCAACAAATACGTCAGCCCAGATGATGTTACATTTTAGAGTAAATAATTCAAAATCCATCAAGTGAGATTCCAGATGCTGATTATTCTTTCGTTAAGAGACAAATACAGGTCTATTCACAATTTACTTCCTACACGTTTGTTTACACAACTCTCAGTCAACAGCAACACAATATTGCCACTTCCTAAAACCCAGCTAACAGGTTCTTCAAGGATGACCTCAACACCAGACAAAGTAACTACAATTGCAATTTTATCAAGAGATTTAGAAACAATCATAAAGAGAGCTTTTTAGGCGGTAAAGATGCAGTTTTCTGAGAAGTGAGAGTAAGTCTATTACTCCGTTCTGTGAATTCATATTTATACGTACATAGATACAGGGGCACACAGACAGATATAAAGACAAGAAGCAGTTGACAACTCAAAGTATTTATGTTTCACAGTTGCTTAATTGAGAAACGAATTTTCCTGAGTGTAACCTCACACTGTAGCAAAACCAGCAGCAAACCAAAACCAGGGAAGTTACCTGGAGTGAAACGAAGTCATTGCAAAGACTTTGCACAAAAATCTTACATTAACAATGCAGGAACAAAAGTACCAGGCACATCTGCTAGTGGTACCTTTACCTTTAAGTATGAATTATAGCGCACATTTCCTCCATTAACTGAGTTAGATGGTATTGAACACAGCGCATAAGTCAGGATTGCAACTTCATTAACCTCCTCTTGCTCCAACAGTCTCACAGCCTGACCAGTTAAATAAATTTAGTTTCACATTTGCAACATTCCTATAGAGCTATGGCTTTAGTGTTTATTTCCTCCATGCACAGGTGTAGAACCTAATCAATCAAGTGACATACATAGATCTGTACATATTTATATACATGTCGTGTTTGTACTCATTTCATACTTAGTCCGAGTATTATGAAAATCAATAAAATCATTCGTTGTGTATACTTCCGTGTGAGTAGTGAGAATATAACTATAGATCCTCATATACTGTGTAGAGATGCAGTTCATAATGCAGAGATATTATTTGCTACCCAGAAATAAAAATATCTTTTACAGTCACATTTTTATTATGCAGACCTACAATACGGCCTGTGAAGTTGCAACACCTGCTTATACTCGTAAAAAAATTCTTACTTCGTAAATAAGATGTGAAGATGTATATCCCACTTTTCAGATTCCTCACTCATATGCAAAATTTCTCTAATTAATACAGCTGTCATCACTATCAGCCATCCATTATGAAAGAAACTGTATCTCAGTCATCTATAGATCTGGATGCCTTCATAATGCACTACCCACGGCAGCATCCAGGTTTAGCACCGAACCGTCTCAGAGCTATCAGAACTTGTTAGAAGAACCTGTGTGACAGGAACGTATCTCTATTACATAAGGCAGAGCAGAACCTAAAAAGCTCAGCATTGCACGGCGCTCGGCACCAGGTTCCAGCAAGGAAAACAGCTGGCCATGCAAAGGCAAAATGGCTTAACACAAAGTCAGTGCCAGTCATGTCCAGAAAAATTTAAAATGCGAAATCTGTTGTAGTCTCCTTATATTGATTTTTTTGTTTAATGTACACAAATAAGGGAGATTCTTACTTAACTTGTTAAATAAGCTAAACCCCGTAGGAGAACGTTCAATGAATTTCCTAGGAAATAAGAATATTTCCTGAATATCATTAAGCAGAGCATAGAAATACATAAGAAGCCATTTAGCATGATAAAGCTCCAGCTCTGTTAAGCCTCTTGAGACTTACAATTTTCAAACAAAAAGACTTCTCCACTCTCATAAAATCCCAAGCCAGAATGCAAACAAAACAAACAGCAGACATCCATCCGTTCAGATCTCTCTCAGATACTTGTCATTTACAATTTACATGCTATTGAAATTCATGCAAGGAAATAAAATGGTGATTTAGTATGTTTGCAAGTCAAAGGAGAAAAGTATTTTTTTTCCTATCTGCCCACTTTTCTTTTCTCAAATATTTCCAGAATTGTACTGGAAACCGTGCGTGTGCCTTCAGCCTCTGTGGGGACTTGGCTTTCATGAAATGGTGTGGTTTGGAAAGACACAGCACCATTAGTTCTGGGGAGCTGGAATCTCCCCTACTCCACATCACATTAGCAACCATTTACAATTGATATTATCCGTGAAAAAGAATCAGAATATGAACAAATTTAACTACACTGCAAATTAAATAACTTCACATGTTTTATAATCCATACCTGTGGCTGAATAACAAACTGTTTTAATTTCTAAAGTCATCCATGTTACTACACTCTTTGACTTTTAAACACAAATGAATCACATAATCTTTGACACCAAAGACAGAAATGTCTTGGTACAGCGTTCACTTTTTTTTGGTAATTATTTTTTCTAATACATTAGATAGGTAGTCATCAGATGAAGTGTAAGTTGTGAGTTGTGGTCCAGCTGCCCACATTTTCCCCAAGGCCACATTTCATCTTAAAATCCATATTTAAATTGCTACTTATCCATGTTCTCCACATGTTTCAAAGTCTTTGGCTCATGTACAGCTCTCATGAGATGTTGCAATGTCATTACGAATGTTTTCTTATTAAATTAAAGGCTAACTTTAAATTAAGATCCTCTTTAATAAAAAATAAATGGGGCCATAAAAGCCCTGACTTCCCATTACTAATCAATTTCAACACCACACTTTCCATCAGGTCTGCAGCACTGAGAAAATTCCTATATCTTTATTTTCAGGGGAAGTTCAGTTACCCCTTTGCAATTTAGTAATACTAAAGTGTTTCTATTATGATTACCAGGACAAGGCAAACACAGAAACCTCTTTCTTCTTCTACTCTGAGCTGCAGAGCTCCCTTTGATAGAGATGCTGGCCAGGGAGGTTCCACAAGACAAGCATCCAGAGTGCCAAGAAGCTGTACAGGGCACAGCCAGATCTCATTTGTATTGATGGAATCACAGGCTGAAAATGCCTCCAGCTCAACTTTGGTAATTTACCTCTACTGATGCGATTTAGATGACTATCAGTACTGACTTGACTTTTTTCCCCATGTAAACAAGGTAATTACTCTACAAAATAGAAAATATGTAAATGCTATGATTTAACTTTACACAGCAATTCTGTGCTAAACTACACTGTGTCCCAGAAGGTTTTGCCACTAGATCATTATTTACTGATGGGCTGTAGGGCAGCCATGGAACATAACCTCCAAAGGCACCAAAATGAATATTTAATCCAGGATTTCTGCCCATTAATATTTTATTAAAGCCCAGCTATTTTCCACCATCCTGAAAATATTCTATTCCATTAATGATAATTGTGAATCTCAATGGATTCAGATTTTAGCAGCTTCTGGATAATACAATGAAATAATTCCTATGCTGGTCATTAACAGCAAAGATGGTACTATTTGCAGCTTCAATTCCCGATATTTATTTCTGAATAATTTTCTTTTAACCCAGTCTTTACAGGGTAGGACTTGGGTTCAGAGTTCAGATTGATAACAGTATTATAGTTTTTTTTTTTTTCAAACACCAAAAGCAGCACTTAAGCTCCAGTTGCCTTGTGGTGTGAGAAATAAGGTGCAGGCCCTTCCTCTGTTGTGAACTGAGCCAGTTTTTACAAATGATAGCTCCTCACTCACCCAGGTAACACTAACTGGATATCAAAACCCGTTTTTTTCTGTCCCTGTGCAAAACAATGTGCATGATGGTAACACCAGCAACAAAGCAACGGGCGCTAAATTGAATTTTCTAGATCAAGCTCAGTAGAAAAACCTTTCCCTGTGCTTTTCTATGACTGGAAGACTGATCACCAATGACTTTATTGAATGTCTTTCACAGATATTCGATTATCTAAAACAATAAAACAAAACGAGGCAGATAATTGCCTTGGGAACAACACATTTCCTTCATTACAGAGGTACTGGAGACAGAAATACACTTCTTGCCAGTACTGCCTGTAGGACTGGGATGGAAAGAAAATAGTTAAGCAAATGTTCAGGATCAGTTCACACAGGGTAAACCTTCCCTCAGCCACTGAGCTGCAGAAGAATTTGCACTAAGAAGTTTTCTATTATTCTGTTTAAAAACATTTCTATAGAGTGTAGAGAGCTGTTTAGTGATTGTAATGGACTAACCAAGATCTGCCTACTGAGAGATGCAGACCCAGCTCCACGTGCTGCCTCGGGACTTGAAACCTTTTTAAAGATAGAGATCCATCCTCTAAACCCCAAAGGACCTGGTGTGGTGTCCTTTAACTCCTTGCAAGAACAGCTTAATTTACAGTTTCACTCACTGGTGTAAACTGCAGAGACATCTAAGCTACATTTGATGAACAAATGTTTATCATCTCTGGTGGTTTTTGATCTAAAAATATATGTTAAAAAAAAAAAAAGTTCAATATCATTTACATTCATGCTTACCTGTCACTTGGAAGGTTATTAATGCACATAAAATCAAACACATTTTGTTTTGAAGGCTAAATCTTCAAAACTGTAATGAGTGCAGAAGTTACATAATTGATACACATGTTCATTAACAAGCTTATTTTAGATTTTACCATATAATGCTTTCTGTCTCAGTAACAGAAAGAGAATTTATTATTTTCTTTTCCTGTGAGAATATTATTGTTCAAAACGTGCTTTAAATGAAATATATACTTTTATATATTAACATATTTTGGCTATTATGTGTGTCCACATACATGTGTCTAATTTTTTTATGCAAAATGACCCCCACGTGCTTCTCACTTTGCACCATATGGTCCATTTATGTGCAAGACTAATCCCATTCAGAAGGTACATAATAACACATTTGTCATCACTCTAATGTTTCCTAGGTGTTTGCAAAACTTTAGTTCTATTTCATTGCTAAATATGTTCATTTATTTGACTACAGTTTTAAGTTCCACCTGACAGTACTGGTGTTCAGGCCTTGATCTAATGTTCACCTCAGTAAAATAAAAATTTCATCTACCTAAATGAAGTAGGTAAGTCCATCTCCTTCATCCTTCAGAGTGCAAAATATCCTTCCTTCCCTTCAATTTCCAGTTCATCACTGTGTTTCAGTATGTGGCGAGTAGATGCTTTATTTCAGAAAGCTTTCACTTTAACATTACCTTTTTGCAAAAATGTTTTCCCTTTGCAATTAAAACATTCATACATTTCCTTGAGAAATTGTTTCATGCAAAAGGAGAAAAACCATTTTCTTCATATTTTTCTTCGTTGGTCTTGCACTATTTCTACACTTAAATCCAGTGTCAGTAAAAGGAAGATTTTTGTTACAGAACAAATAAAATATTCCTTTTCCCTTCTCAGTCACACTGAGACACGAAAACAAACTGACAAGTTGTTTTCAAAAAGAAACAAGTAACAGGGTTATTTACCTTTTTTCTGTTTT
>VZRN01004506.1:3909595-3948459 GCA_013397935.1 Dasyornis broadbenti | reverse complement strand
TTTTTTTTTTTTTTTTTTTTAACCTAAGTGTATCACCAAGGGAAGAGAAGATAGGGAATGCACCAGTAAGTATTCTGCCTCATTTCAGGTTTCAAAATGTTTTGAGAGCAGTGACTATGACCAGAAGAGTGTCAGCAAGTCAGGTTGAAACGGGTAGGTAGAAGATTGAAGAAGTACAAAAAATAAATCAAACATGCAGGGACTTTTGTGTTCTTTCATCACAAGTCTTGCTATATTCAGCGCAAAATGATGGCAAACAGCAGTTGTGATGTAACAAATCATCAGTTTAATAGTTGGTAAGCATTTTGCCCTGTCGTGATGAGTGACATAGAGGTGCCTTTTATTCCAGACGAGAGCTATATTTTTGACCACAAAAAAACTTGCATAAAACCTCATGTTTAAGCAGACTCTTAAATGTGATGTTCTATTAATTATTTAGACAAGGTAGGAAGTTATTAAGGGTTGCATTAGATACTGTCACAGTGCATGTGTGAGCAAAAACATACACAGAGCATTTGACTGATGATAGGTGGCAAAGGCCTCACAAATACTCATGAAGAACGGACTTGATAATGGCAAAAAAAAATGATCATTAATTAAAGCACAGAACTGAAAGATGCATATCTAGAATGTCTTTATCTACAAAGCCTGCGTGGGGTGAAGCTGAAGGATATACATATGAAGAGCTAATGGTCTGTGTCTGGCTTCTATGGATCTTCTCTCTGATAAGGAGTTTGCTTCTGAAAGATAAAGAGTGGCAAGAGATAACTCACTTGATGGGGCACTTCTCAATTTGCGCTCTGACTTGGACTACAGCAGAAAATAAATAGACAAAACCTATAACAAATTTGGGGATACAATTAAATGCTTTCTTATTAAGAGAGTTCTTTAAACACTCCAAGTAGTAAGCGCCATTATTGCCATAAGTGAACCTGTCTACGCTGTCTATTACACTCAGTGTTTTTCTGTCATTTTGTGCTTTCTGGCTTGGAATGTTAGAGATTTGTGATGAAAAATTTCCTCTGCTGAAAAAAAAAAGTGCAAGGTTATCACTACTTTTCCTAAGAGGAGAATATCAAGTTTTATGTATACATGAAAATAGTTCGGTGTTTGTGTGAGAATGTTTATACACATGTGTAGCTGAGCTGTGTTTTAAGTATAGCCTAACATTAATAAAACTACTATTTACATTAAAATGCCTTCATGTAAAAGCACACTCACCTGAAACATAGATTTATTACTCACAAAATTCTTGCCACACAGTCATATTACCTTTACACTCTTTATGTGTTTTCATCTGCTTTTTCAGAATAATTACACAGAACTTTAATAAGTAGTTGTCCAAAGCTTACATTACTGGGCAGAACAGTGCATAATTGAGAGAGAGAAGAAAGCACTTATTAAGAGAGCTAACTGTTCCAAAAATCCCAAAGATCTTGTGAAAAAAAGCAAATGACATTGAGCTGACTTTTAGGCAGACTGCAAACTGCTTGAGGTATCCGACGGTGACATGGTTATTCAATTATATCTGTATCATTCATATAGCCATCAAAATCCTTTTAGGTGCACAGAAATGTTAACTTTTTTTAATGTACAAACAAGATGTTGTGTCATGTTTTCCCAAAATATCTAAAATCCTTTTTATTTTCATAATTTACTTGCACATCTTAAAGAAAGAAAAAGTGCAAGATAATGATTACACAAGCAGTCTTTTGTACGACTGCTATAATCTACACATATAATGACATGGTATAAGCTACGAAAAAATATTAATTTCTAACTCACATATCTATGTCGATGGGAAAATAAACAAAAAAACTCCACATTTGTTCTACCAAGTGGTAATACCCCTCTTACTCCTCTGCAAACTCTCAAAAGTTACATTAACAGACTCCTCAAGATTGTTACAATGGGTAAGAGGCACCGAATATGTCCACACACAAATTACTCCTAATTTATTTAGGTTAGAGTCTAAGTAATTCATATAATTTACCAAACCCCCACCAGAAAGGTGGCTGTTGTATTTGGGAAAAGTTACTTATGCTTCAGGAGTAATTTTAAAAATAGAGAAATAGTTCTATAACTAATTATTAGTGTTTTTAAATCATATTCATTTCATATTAATTGTTTTTAAAGCTCATTTGATAAACTTATCTTTAAGCACTTTAACTTTTCAAATAAAGAACTTTAAATATACACATGCATAAAAGGAGACAAAGAAAAGAAAAGCTCTTTAAAATGTTAAAGCCAGCAGGAGCCCCAACACTCCCTGCAGAAAACTCTATCCATAAAGAAAATTTTTGTTATTTAAAAAAAAACAAGACCAAAATGGAATATGTGACTAATGTTGACAAAAGTATCTTTATCTTGACCTGGAAAAATCCTAGCAGTCAATACTAAAACTGAAGCCAAAATTGAGGTATGACTATAGGTTTAGGTGAATGCACAATGAAGTGCGGTTGTGTACTCACCCTCCTCCCTAGGAAGGCAACAGGGAACAAGAAACCTACAAACAAACCCATTCCCAAATCAAAAAAGTAAGTACAGTGCTAAAATCCCTGAACTGCAGCAAGAATGTAAGCACTGAACTTCTCCAACAATTCCAACATCATGTAGAAGCAAAGAATAAACATAAAGCATTGAAGACAACTTTTTTAATATAACTAAAAACCAGGTACAATGACTAAGCTGACACTATAAAAAAAAAATAGAAACAGGTTATCATGTCCCTCTCCAAAGTGCACATTGCTTTAAACTGCAGATAGGAATCAGTGATGTTTTTCCCTCACAAATCTTTGGAGCAGAGAGGGACAGAGCTCTTGTTACACCGTTCGTCATCGATATGAAGTCGTTTGTTGGAACAGAATGTTACTCCTTATCTGCCCTTGATGTGCTTATGCATGGATCTGCTGGGCTCTGCCAGGCGTACTTAGTGCAGGAATAAGAAATACTGACTTCTGCACTATCAGTGGAGCTGTAATAACCAGTGGCCTGCAGATTTCAGCTTGTGGAACACAAGCTGAAATCTAATTGATTTTTTTAGGGAAATTATCAATAGGAATTCTACCAGCTATAGACAGCACGTTTCAACACTCCCAGGAAAGACTGTTTAATACACCAGAGAACACACTCGCACGCATGCCTCCCAGCCAGAGCAAGGAAGATGCATCCATTCCTTGCTGACAGCTGCTGGAGACTTCACCAAAACCAGAGAGATTCATTAAGGTAGTTCCTGCCAGAGAAATGCCATGAAATGAACAGCTAGCCCATATCAGAATCAGATAATTAGTATCAAAATTAATACCTGAAGCATTATTCTTTCTCTTTTTAAATCAAAACTCTTGCACAGTAAAAAAAAATCTGAGGCAGGCAGAGGTTTCAATAAACCACCAGGGATCGTTTATGTTTGCTTGCCCATTTGAAAGCCGAAATATCAAGCCTTAACCAAACCAGTCCAACTCAGATTTATAACAAAAGTTTGGGCACAGAGACATCTTTTCCGGGAAAAGTGAACATTTTGACCTCGAACTGTGACGCTGTAACCAAAATAATTCAAGAACAAACATGTTCAGATTTTACTGATCTCGTACTCGATTCTGTATGAACAGCCCGTGACGTTAATGGTGGCCGTACTCAACTGTAAAAGTCAAAAGCGAAACAAACGGTCAGGTGGGATTTTTCTCCAGAGGCACACAAGGCACGGCACAATGTGATCTGCTGCTCACACTGCGATTCCCTCGGGACGAGGGCCTTTGCTGTGGTTACACGAGTGTGAGCACAGCTTGACCCCTGGCTCTAGTGCGGATTCCCAGGCACCACCAGAAGTTCAGGGAGCAGGGTGAAACATTCCCTGCCCACACCCAGGGGCTCGGGCTGTCCCTGACCTTGGCAGCCACACAACCACGGCAGCTGCTCTGCCCCGTGGCACACGGCTGGTGCTTCACACCTGCTCTCACCTTTGGCTGCCAGCGAGGCACAAAGCACGGATTTTTAATGCAAGGAGACAGAGAGCAGGATCCAAGCAGCAGAACACAACAGTTAGAGGAATTTCTTTATCTTACCTATTAGACTGGAGTCAGGAGTTCAGCCACCCATTCCACCCAGCACAAACTTCCCACTGCTGGTAAGAAAAAGAAGCAGCCACACAGCTGTTGCTTCACAGTCCTGACTACAGATGTACAAGCCAAGCTATAATATAGTTAAAGGGATGTTTAATATTTGCCAGCTTGGCTATGGAGCACATTATTTGCCCCCCGCTGGTGCTTCCTGAAGCTGAAATTTAGTTATGTACCGACAGATGTATACAAATAGGTGGTTCAGCAAACACTTTATTTGAAAATGTTCTGTTTTAAGCAAATAAAGAAGTAAAAACTGCGCAATCCATTCCTTTCCTACTTATTCAAGCACTATGGAAATATAATATATTAGCAGCCTGTTCTGAGCATAAGAAAATTTCATGGATTCATGCTGGCAGTAAGTGGCCCTTTGAGGATTTGGGTGTTCCCCCTCCAGATACTCTCCTTATTTTTCTGATTCATCTAAATCTTATCAATTTCTACCTCCTCAAGTAAAAAGCAGTCCAACTCTCAGACAGCTTGTGGTTTGTGAGATTGAAGTGGAGGGAGAATGACAGTCTGTCTGTCTGAAAATCTATTTCTGAATTCATTTATGAGCCCTCATAAAAGATGTAAGAGAATTATGAAGGGAGAGAAATAATGAAATAGGAGTCTTTTCCAAACTGGTCTCACTATCCCACCACGCTCAGATATCTGATTTCCATTGTGACACACTTTCTTCCGCATTGATGAATTTTAATTTCTGTTGCTCAAGGGTAACACTTCAGGAGCAGTGCGAGTGGTCATTATATCACATACATATTAGAGTCTACCTCTTTTTAAACTAGATGCCTGAATTAATAAGGTCCTTTTCCTGTACTGTGCTGCCACACTGGCAAATACTTTCTGACTGAGTAAAACTAAAGTGAAAAAAGTGCTTTCCCAGCTGTCTTGTGAAGTCAGGATCAGAGAACAGCATGCAGTCTTTTGATATTTCGTGTCGGCATGTGCATTCTCCGCAGCTTTCCATATTGCCAATGGAGACCTCATTCCTTGACAGCCTTCAACTTGACAAGAGGGCAGAGAAACTTCTTCCTCCCCACCCAGCACACCCCACCCCACCCCAAACAAATCACAAAGCACCACCATAACACAGTATAACAAAATAAGTTATCTCTGCCAAGTACAGATTCAGCCTAGTCAAGGCCAATTCACCCTGCTTGATATACACGTACAAGCATTTGGGATGATGTTTCAGAATTCACAACTGCTCTTACTAATGTTTTGACCCCTACAATTTTATCTGTCCTCTGCTTTGAAGGTAGGATACAATCAACTCTAAACCTGGGACCTAATATGTTAATACCGGTTTTGAAAGAGGAGCTGAAGTATAATGATGTTTACCTTTGGCTGAAGATGGAAAACTGGACATCTACCAAAACAAAGTGCATGAATTACAAACAATTTAGGTTTTGTTCTTTTCTGCAGAGTAATAACTTTGCCATATGCTGAAAATATTGCAGTACAAAAGATATAAAACACTTTTAAGAGGTTTTCAAGAGTAAAAATGTAACACTATTTCCTTACAAGAAACTAGCTTATTATAGATCATACTTTCTATTTTTATGTCAAGGAATCAAAAGGCATTATAGTGCTGCAGAGCTGAGTACTGTCTGAACACTATCCCAACAGATGAACTCAAACTTCAGCGCAAAGAAATAAAAAACACATGCCCATTTCATTATGGTACAGCAATCTCCTCGTGAGTTGTCAAGAGCAAAACTGCCAGTCAGTGTCACTGAGGTACTCAGGACTCATTTGCTTGGGGAAAATGCTGCTCTACAGTTTTCTGAAGCACCTTTTCAAAATATAGCTTGGGTTTTCCAGCCCAGCAATAAGTTGGCCATATAAAAGTATGTTAACTGTGCAGAAGTTGCCAGCAATTTTGCTTTCTAAGTGCTCAGTCAATACTGTCTGATAAGATCACATCAGCAACAGGGCCAGCCTTTCAATATGAACCAATTCTGTATCTTATCTTTTCCCAGGTGACTGGCTGTGATGCCAGAAGAAAGGGTGATGAAGACCTCAAAACATGAGATAAATGATAGATGCTTACAGATTTAATTAGCAATCAGAAGTCCATGGATAGCTATTTAGTGGAAATATAGAAGTCCTGGCAAGATATCCGTGGGTTCTCCTATTTTGACATAACAACAGACACACTGGCAAGGGGCAGAGAAGACTTTATTTCCAATCTTTTTCCCAAATTTGGAGAAAAACCCTACCCTACCCTGTGGCTGGTTTGCCAGACTGGCCTTTGCTTGAAGCTACTGCTCTGTTCCAGCCATCTCACTCGCATGCACACAAACACACACGAAGTGGGGCATGTCTGCATAGGAAATACCTCCCCAGACACATGCCTGCTCCATCAGCAAGCCCAGTGTTTACACTCAGATCCATTTCTTTAATTAAAAGAGCTCCATCATCACTGTAGATGAGATATGGCTCAGTTTTGTAAGATATGAGGGGGAAAAGAAAGTCAACAACTGTTTAAGGAGGAGGTAAAAAACCTAAATCTTTAGAAATCATTGCTAAAAATTAGTTCTTTCAAGGAAAATCAAAGCCCTGTATCAGTTAGCACTATTGCACCCACTATACAAAATTTGCTCAAACCTGCACTGTCAGTTCCCATTTATGAATAACTTGTGGAGCATCTATCAAGGTACATTGTTCTCGGGAAGCAGATAATATTATTTTAAGACACAGTATCCTGATTTTTCTTTGGGTAAGGTTGGAGAGGCAGTACTAATATACTCTTGGTAAAACGCACACTCTAACTTTATGATTCCCAGATTTCTTAGAGTTCCTAGAAATTTACATACCAAATGTTTTAAAAAAATGTCTACACAACGCTTTTTTTTAACTTCTTGTTATTAATATCTAAACAATATCTAACTGTAGTAGTGTTATTCTACATTTTAAATTTTGTTCCTTTCCAGGTCACAGCAAACAGCAACCAAAAAAAGAGTAAGTTATGTTTGAATAATATATTTACACTAGTTGTGTTCTCCATCTCTCTCAGAATTACAGCTGTTGGCAGCTTTCTGGAAAACCAGTTTTGTAGTATGCAACAAATACTGGAAAGACAGAAATGCATTAGGATTTGAGAGTGACAGACAGCTGGCAGGATTTAAGGGGAAAGTAAGTATAGTGGTGGTAGCATCTATGTGAACTTAATAGCAGAAAAGTGAGAGTCATGGGACGTCTGGGATCAGATCAGGTTCTGTCAACCAGAAGATGATATTACACCTTTAACGCCATCAGGGCTCCCAGACTGGTGAGGAGGCAGAGGATTTAAAAACACATCTGCCTAGTGTTGAGGGAGCCCAAAGGAATTTGAGCAGGCAGAAGGATTTGTAAAATTGCATCAGTTAAGGATATAGTTCAGCCTGCTCTTTCTGGCTGTTTGAGAAATAGAGGAATGCAATGAGAACATCCAAGTTCTTTTCTCTTTATATCTTTTCCAATTATTCTTACACTGGTTTTCAGTTTGCACATACTTAGTATGGATTGGCATGCCTATGGCTATTTAACGCCATTCCTACTCTTTGTAGCTGTGGTTTTGTTTTTTTCTTCCTGAACACCAAAAGAAATCGAATAAGGATCGCTCCGAAGTCACCCAACAAAAAAAGGACATAAGTATAAAAAATCCTCTTGCAGTGGCTGATATGAAAGTGTACTGAAGAACAGAGGTTTTCATACTAATGATGTCACCTCACCCTATTTTATCATGGAGTCATTGCTACACTGGATTGGTTTCATTACACCAATAATTTTAATTGCAGTGTTGCCAAGGAGTGAACAAAGTATTCCTCTTCTTAGGGATTTACATTTCAGGGAACAGGTAAATTATATAAAACACAGAAAAAGGAAAGCTGGTAGAATTAATAAGAGAGATTACCCCTGGAATACAGTCTCCAAATAATTAATTCTACAACTTCAATATTAGAATTCATTATCTTACATGACCCTCCAAAGTTATCTTCATTTTTTGACCCTCACAGAGACTGAAAAGCCCTTCCTTTCTGTCATATATTTGAGAGGGTCCTGTAGGATATTGAGATTTGCATAGATTCTACATAATTTTTTCTTGCCAACTAGTTGTTTAAATTTTAAGTCTGTTACTGATGACTTTAAAAATTATTTTTTAACGTTCCCCTTGCTGACAGTTTGCATGCATGGACAAGTTTTTCTCAGATATTTTGCCATTACTTTAATGATTTCTTGTCATAACTAAATCTGACAATAAACTCTTTTCCTCAGAACATCTAATTTAGTATGAGTGAACAGAAACTAGCAAGCACAGTGATGACGATAAGTCTCCATTTTAAATGGTCCCCTTGCCGCTGTTCCTTGCCCCTCTGTCACACTTCAGCTCCTCTGCAGGCAGCATAAATTGGCAAAAGCAAAAGGGAAATGCTGGAAGAGTTCTTCTACTTACTCCTCTATCTTAGCAGGGTAGGAACTGCTTAAGAAGTGTCAGAACTTTCCCTAAAAAGGCACTGGAGTTATTGGGAAGCCTAATGAGTAAACTTAAAAATGACCCAAACATAAAGCATAGCATTCACTAAGAATGGTGGAATAAAGATAAAGTCAGGTATGATCTCAAAACCAAGTAAATACTTTTCTGTAATTAACACGGGGCAAGGACATTGCTGATGATCAAGGCTAAGATCACCAGGCAAAATACCTGAAAGTTAACCTATATCCTGAACTGAGAAAAAATCCCCAAATTAAAGTTGATCAAAAAAGGAACAGGGAATGTTCGTAAAGGAAATTGTATTTAGAGGAGGACTACAGCATAAAACAGGAAAACTACAACATATAACAAAAGGAAAATTGTAGATCTTGTACTCCACTTTAAGAATGAAAAGAAAAAAGAAACACTAGGCAAGCAAATTGAAGAGCAATAGTTTTACCCCAGTTGAGCAAGACTTTATGCCTCAAAACTTCTGTGTAAAAGGCACACAAGTTAATGGAAGACTGGTAAACTTGTGTTGAAGTTTATTGAAAATAGATTGTTCCACAGTAATGCAATAGTTGTTTTATAAGCAAGATAAATTCAATTTAAGTTCAAATAAACTACTAAGTTACTAACTCTGTGTCCAATATCACACTACAACACAAATGATGAGTTCAGCTGTAAAAGACAGGTTGAGATATAAGAACTGCAAATTGTGTAAAGCATTAACTACAGAAAAATAACAGTAATTTGCACTGGACTGAGAGTAGTTCAAGTATTCCCACAAGGATGAGTGTCAGAACTGACATTAATTTGTTAACAGTTAGAATTCTGTGGGTGAAAAATTGAATGCACATGTAAAGTTTGTTGATCAGGAGAAATCACCAAATGAAGTTGGGTGTAATGGTAACTCATGGAAATCATAGGAGCAGTAAAACTAAGATGATACTCAAACAGAGTGCAAGATCTTTTATTCACCAATATAAAGAATTTCTAGTTTTAGATATGAATTATTTGGATGTGACAAAGGAAGACAGACTTGGGTTTCTTTTTCAGACTGATTGACTGAGCTATTAATTCAGTGCAACTGTGGAAGAAACAAATACAGTCTTGTGAGGTGGCAGCTGATGCGTTTCCATTTCATAAAGTATCATTAATGTCATGGTACAAAAGCCCTTGTAAATCAAAACAGCTTAAAACAGTGACATCTACCCTGCCCGTAGCACGGAGGTGATGAAAACGTGCCTCTCAGGAAGCAGAGAACTTAGTCAAGTACTGAGCTGTCACTTTTGGATGAGTAACAAAATCATTAAAACTGAAGATGGTAAGGCAGTATATTCCTGTGCCTGAGGAAATTCCTCACACCAGCTGGAGATCATAAACGCTGGGATTGTTATGAAGAAGCTTAAGCTTCAACCAGCAGAAGGCAACTGGACAAAGTTAACCCTTTGGGCTATTATAATTTACCTGATTTTTAGAATTTGAAGACAAAATTTCTACTGAAGAACCTCTACCTGAATGGCAATCCATCATCAGCTAACATGTCTAACGGCCTAGAGCAAGCTGCTGATTCAACAACTCACCTCGCGTATCTCAAATGATCCTTTTATGCCACTTTTTTATCGCTGTTATTGGATAAAGTTCATGCTGCATTTATGAAGACTGCATAAAGGACCCCAAGACTATAAATTCAAGTTATCTAATTAGGTATTTCTCTGTTGCTTGTGTAAACAGGTCTCTGCAATTTCATTGCATATTCCCTGGTCTGCAGGGCTGCGTGATTTGTTACCTCAGAACTCCAAAGGATTAAGAACAGCAGCCAGTTAGAATGCTACACCATAGCAAAACAAAACAGGGTTGTAATAATCACCGCAATTAACCTCTGACATTTAAGGTACAGCTTCTTAATATCTCATATTACAGTAGACATTAATACTTTTCTGGTTTTCTACTAAAGTACCCTTTTGGAAAGGATACAATTTAACATGGCCTGGCAACAGAGTATCCTTTCTACTTAGAAAAAAAGTACAGCATTTTCTGATTTTACACAAATGTTTTGAAGCCTTTCTTCCTGCCGTAGCATGTACCAGCTTCTTGTTGTTCAACATCTCCTACCTCATGATGGGAAACAAACGTACCAACACAATTTTATCATTTGGAGTTTCATTGCTTTCCGTCCTCCCATATGTGCATTTCTCAAAAAGCTCTCAACGCTCAATCATTTTGCCAAGAGCTACCAGCCTGAACAAATCTTTGTCTCAGTCACCACAACAAAACAGGGGATTGTCCCAGTCTGGGTACACGTCCTGAATTGGATATGGAGGTGGCAGGGGAGGAATTTGAATATACCCAGAGAGAGATTAACACACAAACGAGGTCAAATGTTGGTAAGCACAATGATAACTCATTTTTAGTTACTATCAAGGAAGAGAGAAAGGAGGAAGGATAGGAAAGGGCAAAAACCCAAAGAATTACAGAAAGCAAAAAATGCAATCATCACCAGGAATCTTCGGAATCCTGTGAAGATAATTTCTCTTTTGTATTTCAGTGGGGAGAGCTCTGCTGGAACCCAAGCAGAGGCAAGACAAGTATTCTAGCAGTTCTCCACAGTGATCAAAGTAGAAAAACCGGCCAAATTTGCAGCCACAAGATTGACTTTCTACAAGTTCTGCATATTTGGATCCTCTGTTGGAATCTAGGCTGACATGATGCCACCTGCAGTACTGGGGCAACATCTCTCAAAAATCAATTAAAACCCTCTTCTGTAGCAGGAGCAAGAAGCACAAGCTCGGCTTGGAAAGTACTAATAGTGATCTTGAATGATCTCTTCATCTGATTCTGTGTAATTAGAACACACTCTTTCCAAATATGTCTCCTCAGCTAATTATAGCACTGAAAAGGAAATCTCACAGCAGTCCAGAATCAGGCAGGGGAAAAGGAACTGAGGGTTTAATCACCAACCTAAAGGCAAAAGGAGTACATTATACAGCATGATTTTGAAAGTAGTTCTACTGATTCCCTATCAGGGGTTAGATACCTGCAGTCAGGTTTATCTATAGCATAAATCAGTATATTTCAGGGCAGATAACCTTGGGAAGAATTTGGCCTGTTTTAAGACATAATTTAAAATTGAAAATTCGTCCTGGAGTGGTTCAGAGAATTTCAGTTTCTGTCATTTTTATATTGCCTTTTCCAGTATTTTCTGTACATAGGTCTGTATGTTTCTGTATGACTTTTTTTTCCTCTGAAAATGCCTTTTGAAGCTTTGGAAAATATAACATTATTTACCAGGTAAATCAGTATACTGATTGCAGAAGTAGCTCTTGCACAATTGTATCTGCACTTTTTAAGCAACCACACTGTTGTTTGTCATTTCAATATATCTGACACATCAGGTGTGGTATGTGATTTGTGGAAAATTTTGATTTAAAGGGGATGGAGCAAAGAATGCCTTTGTTTTGTTTTTTTTTTACATGGTACTTCGGCATCAACTTTCATATTAAAAAAATGAACATTACGGATGCACAGAGCTTTTAAGGAAAGTAAATAAACTATTGCACAAAAATTTAATAACATCACCTGTAGACCTTTTGTGTGCTTGCTTATTACTCATCAGTGACACACCATAAATGCTTCAGTACTAGAACTACTGTGAGGAGCAGAACAAAGAATTTGAGCCTCAGTAAAAAGTTAGGGCATGAGTTTAACCTCAGCAATGCCCAAGTGGGCAGATACTGCAACCAGGTTTGTGATGTGGGAGGTACTGAGACGCTGGAAAAATCTTTTGTGCATAAAAAAGTAAATTCCCAATTGTTGCCTGAAAGCACTTGGTAGGGAGAACAATTCTTCCTGACTTATCATTGCCACAAGTGTTTTTAGTCCTTCTTTCTCTTTCTGGCACAGAAATTGCTACTTAATCTCCATCTGCAGCTGTTGGGCTGCTTCACTCTCCAAACAACTGTCTGCAGCCCCCTGAAATGGTGTTTCTGTTGATGACCTGGCTTTAATCCTCTTCCTCCTATTCCCACCAAAATTAAGCAAATGCCTGCAGCTGAAATTAAGCAAAACCAGCTTCACCTGATGAGAAGCAGGAGATGAAAGCAGCGGTTCGGGGCTCATCCCCCCGTGCACATTATTAAATGTGCCGCTGAAAGGAGGGAGGTGTGCAAGTGAAAAAGACAGCCACATATTACAGACCTTTTACCACGGTGCTCGAAAGGAGACAGTTCCTTAATTCCTGGTCACGGGTCCCCTCTGACCTCCTCCTGGAAACATTAATGATAAGGGTGATAACACTCAATGAATGTCCCGTAACCCTGAACATAACCCCTAGATTTAATTCACCCATTCTCGTCTCTTCAACTTTCTGCTGGAGTCTTGTTCAAGAGTTGTGTTATCTTGGCTTATAACTTTGACCTCTGAAGGCTGGGGGCATGGAGTCAATCAATTTTTCATTCTTTAGACCTACGTGAAGGGCTATTTCATTATGTATTGGTATTCGCTTTCTGAAATATTTGCTTTGAATATTGTGAATGTGTTGTACTCAAAGGTACTATGAAAAAAAATGGTGCTTTTCCAGCTGTAGTCGTGTTTTAATCTCCCTTATTTTAGCCAAGGGGGTGTGTGGGGCTGGTTGTGTAGCATGTGAGGAGTGAACCAACAAAAAAAAAACTCCTGGCACGTTCAACAGTAAAACACAAGTGTTCTGGTTTATACAAATAAAGAATTTTTAACTTTTTTTATTTCAAAACTGCCAAATTAATGTTGTCTTCTATTTTTATTCTCACATTTCATGTTTTACTTGAATCCATAGGCAACAGAATAAAGAGAATGAAAAGGCACCCAACAATTTGTGTTTGCCTATCCCTCTTACAAATCTCTCATTATGAGCAGCCCTTATTTCCACTGTTTGTGTGGTTATCGGTATGAATTAGTTTGAATATCAAAGTAGGTCATTAAATAGGTAGCCAATTAGATAATCTCCATTACAGGAAAATACTGCTGTTTAATCAGCTTGTTAAAAATCACCCCCATACACACATCCTGAGGATAAAACCTCCTGTAAAAGAACAAAAAGATATTTAGCCACTACAGCTGCCAACTTTCGTGGGTATACAAATGCCTTTCTCCGAGAGAATATGCAGAGTACACTGCAAGATTTACTCTTCTTAAAGTCACAGGATTCAAAACAGCCTGACACCTGCTCTCTTGGCCACTAAGGCTGAGTGCAAGAGAGCAAAACCTGGCCAGATGTGTATCAGAGGAGAGGAAATCCCTCTTGTCCTCTTCAAAACCAAACACTCAAAACACTAGCCACCTCTGAGCAGTCTGTGGAGAACCCAGCTCACCTGGCACAGATGCAGCTGTTCCTGTTGCTTCCTTATCTCCATCTTCCCAAGGTACAGCTCTGCCCTTCCATCTCCTACATTCATTATTTTCAAAGGTAGATTTTAATTTTCCTCCTAATTAGGAAAACTCTGCAGAAGGATTCATTTACCCTTAGAAGAGCCAGTTCACCGTCAAGCCCAGAGTCAGATGCCTAGAAGTGTAGTTTCATTCTCCCTGTATTTGAACTGTTGCTAAATCCAGAAATAGGAAACACCATGACATCATTACTCTGCAAAACATAATGAAATTTGCTAAATTTTATGTAGAATTTGAATATTCTTTCAAATGCTCCTCTAAATTTATACTATCTTTGTAGCAGAAAAAACTTTTCTCACTTGTTCATGTTACCTATAAAATACAGTTTTGTGAAGATAGAGATGTCACGCAGAAAGAAACCCTCACTACACTATAAACTTTCCAGACAAAAGAAAAATCTCCAGTCACAGAATATCCTGAATTGGAAGGGACCCACAGGGATCATCAAGTCCAGCTCCTGACCCTGAACAGGACAACCCTCAAGATCACCCCATTGTGATTTAAACAGAGATTATTTGAATTAAATTTTGACACAAATTTTGATGGGATGAGAAGATATTGGGAGTCTGAACTGTGCTTCATAAAGCAAATAGTTAACTGAATCAATCAATATCAGTAAGGATATTTTCAGAACACAGCTTTGTAAAATCCGTAATATCCTTATTTTTCAAACACAAAAGAACAAGATTAATAATGATAACGCTATAATTCTTTAAACACCAACCTACAACCTTTTCCAGCTATGAAAACCACTACAATTAATAATTTAAATATGAAAATACCTTACACTGCCCAGGGGAAATTCTCCCAACTAGTTTCAAGCGACAAAATTTAATGAATTTTCACAAGATACGTGACTTAAAGACAGGAGAAAAACTCCCCAAAAGTTTATTGTACAGTTGCCAATCAATAATTCATTGGTATGCTGTCTCCACCTAATTTTTAGGCAATCAGCAAACCTGCTTGGTGCAAGACATCATGATCTTTGGCTCCATATAAAATAAGGGATCTTAAAATGAGAATTACAACTCAGGCAGCAAGTGTAGGATTCAGAGCAAACACAGAAGCTTACCATCATTTTAACTGTCAAATACTATCCTGACTGACTACACCTGCTTTTCCAAAATCTGTGTCTTGTTTCATCTGCCAGCTCTGCAGTGATTTCTTGAATACTGTAAGCCTTCTACCTATTTAGGCAATGGAATCCCAAACAGCACCAAGCTCATAACTTACCAACCATCAGCTGAACCCCTAACGTGTGTGCATTTGATGCAGAGCCAACAGACATTACTTAAAATCTCATCTACAATAAAAGATCAGCATCATATATTTTCCAAAGGCTGAAAGCATCCCCAAAACCTGAACTTCCAAGGATAAAAAATACTAAGCCTGAAAGACCTTAAAGGCTGCATTCTTAGCTCGGTTTTCTAGGAAATAAAATTTTGCCTGCTTGAAGACCTCTAGTAAATCTGCTCTGTAAATCTCACAAGTCACTAGAAGGAATTGCCTTTGAAACTGAGGCATAGCTCATATCCTACTTGGCAATTCTATCCTATAAAATTTCATCAGGATCTCCCATTACAGGCAATCTTTCAGCTGCATGCAAAGATGATAGTGGCTTCCACAGTGCTTTACAAGCTTCACAGCACTACACACCATTTTACCAAAGAGGGTAAACTCCAAGCAGTTGGTGAGGAAAGAGCCTCCGGGCAGAAGGCTGCTCGGTACAGACATTCTGCTTTTCCACAAGCACAGTTTCTTAATCAGTCATGGCTTATATAATTATTATGTAAAAATGTAAATACTCTCACACCGGCTTCCCTATAAATGCTGATATATTGCAACTAAGCTTGACAGAAGTCTAAGAGCATCAAGGATACCAAAGCAGATGAGGTGTTTGTGGCTTGGCACCAGCCATGGACAGAATCAGAGCCACTCACCTCAGCTGTGGTTCAGAGATGAGTGACTGCTGGGAGTGCCACTGGGCACCGGCGAGGGGAGTCAAGAGGGACGGCAGCGCAGGGATGAGCGTCTTGTGGTCATGGGCAAACCTTCAGCATTTGGGTCGAGAAATTAAGTTTATTGATGTGAGAGATGACTACAAAGGTTCCAAACTAAAATGAGACGTTACACCTCTGTCATGCTGTTACGAAGTCCAGCATCAGTGGATAAATGACAGGCTGGGGCCTACACTGTATGAGCACAAACAAAATTTGGTCAGGGCAGGACACGATGAGACTTCCCTGGAACGTCTGTGTCTGTGAGATTGATTTTGGAGGACCAATTCATCTCTGCCCAGCTGTTAGTGTAGCTGCCCTCACCCACCTCCAAACATCAGAGTTTATCTTTCTGGGGTAATGGGACTCCCTGCTCTTCCAGAAGCCTCTGCTCACAGCCCAAACACCAGAGCGAGCTGTTCCCCACTCCTGGCCCTATCTTGTTCCAGTTATTTGTACCCAAGTATCTCCCCAACACAAAGATAAAGCAACCTGCATTCTCTAGTTTAAGAGAAATCTGCATATTGCCCCCCTCCACTATGTCCCATTGAGGAAAAAAAAAAAAAAAACCACGAGGGGGGATATTTCTCCCTCCTTCCCCACATTATAGCAAACACAAATGCGTGGTGTTACGCTACATAGGCAGGAGATTTTCCTCTGCCTAGCAACTGCTGTTTTCCCCTCGCAGCATATGGTCTTGTTTCGTTTTTCTCTCCTAGCAATGAACTAATATACAAGAGGAAGGCCTCTGCCTTTTCACTAAGGGAAAACCAGAAACGTACTTCTAACGAAAGGTAGACACTTATCTTGGTGCCAAGAAAAAGTGTTCATGCCCCATTAAACAGAAGGTGGATTCCTGTCTCTCTGGTTCTTATGTTTGTTGCCTCAGATTGTTAAACAGAGCAAGGGCACTCCTGCTTCCAAGCACCTGCATTTAATTGCAGCTTATTGCATTCCCCACAGGGAAACAGGAACAGCTGCAAAGGAACACTGTATTGATGCAAGAGCAGAAAATATTCTTTTTTCCTGAGCAGGAAATGTGCTCCTTTCTACAAAAAACACACCACTCTAGAGAGAAATCATTAAGAAAAACAACTAGTACTGCTTGGTTTTCCTCCGTTTTCTTTCTTTGTGTTCATTCAAACAAGTTAATAAAGTCTTATTATAAAATAAAATTTTAAAAATTTAAGTCTCTATAAAAAATATTTAAAACTCGTTTTTCAGGAAAAAATTATGGTTTTGGCTGAGAAACCTGCTTGTTTTTTAATTGAAAGATTTTCCATAATGCCTTGGCAGGTCATCAAGACTTAAATAGAAGTGAACATAATTCAACAAAATTAATGAATAAACTAAGTTTAGGACTACCTTCTGAAATAAAAATAAATAAAAATAAGGGTTTCTCCCCAACCTGTGTGTTAATTAATAGCTTATTTGTGGAGGACTGTGTAGTGAAACTCTGGGAGACCATGTAAATTTTTACCTTCATAACAGCTGCATTCAGACCCTTTTCTTTCCAGAATTTGTTCCATTTATTTGTCTTCTGAATAAAGAGTTTTTAATATAGCACTTAATAGATAGTGTATTATAAAATAATACACAGATGGTACGTTTGTCTGCAACTTTTGCTGGATTGTTTTCCTTTGTCTCTTTTAGAGGCTACCTGGAATGATAAAGCATGCTAAAAGCCCTTATTATGATGCCAAGCCCCTAACCCAGAGGCTGGCCAGCAGTTCCTGCTTTGAACTCGGGTGTTCTCCATCAGCTACAGAATAATGAGCAAATCTTCACATGACACAGAGGGCTGGTTTGAGAGCTCCTCCAGCTTAAGAGAGCAGAGAAAGTCCTGACAGAAACCCTGTCCTCTGGCTTGATGAAAGTCAGCAGAAAAACAGACACACTGATAGGAGGAACTACCCATGCCCATCTTGTGGAAAAGCTGGCAGGAAGGCTTCTCCCCATAGAGTAAATTCAGGGCTTCCTGGCCTAACTAGGTCACCTCTACCAAAATCGAATGGAAAAAATAATCCTAGGGTTTGGAAGCCCTAGGGCCTTCCAGCAGGGTAACAACAGCTCTTTTAGATTGCAAATGCTTTCTGGGCCCAAGTTTTAAAAGAGAAATTTACTTTCTTTATATCAACCTCTGTACCCAGAGGTAGCCCAATAAACAGTAAAGTCACAGCATCTCTCTCTCTTTGGGCCTCGTAATACAATAGATGGGCAAGAATAATTGTTTCTTCACATATCCCTCTCTTGACTCATTGAATTAAAAAGTGAAAACCTTGCCTTCCCCCCCCCAAACTACTAAAGAAATAGAATATTTACCCTCCCACCTGCTTACCCAAAATAAAAAGAATAAAAATGGGATTGTTTCCTTATTCTCTTTGAAGTTCATTGGATTTAAGCAGACGGTAATACTGAGGTTTGGTTAGTTGCGAGCACTGCATGCTTCGTGTTATGCTCCAACTTCCTTATTTATTTATTTTAGACAACTGAAATAGACTTGTTTTTAGTCTAAACTATAGACTAAAAAAAGTAAAAAAAAAAAGAGCCAATTTGACAGCCTCAGTGTATGATGATGCCTTTGACAGAATAGGCACAAGCCAAAGCAGCATTCTTTCCCTACCTTGTTTATTTGCATCAGCCTTAGCTTCGAGATACCTCTTTTGGACTGAAGAGCAGCTCAGATTTAGCAATCCTTCTAGCTTTTCCCTCAGGTCTTGTAACGACAAGGAATTTTCAGATGGGAGGAGTGGAATTCTCCTTTAGAAAGAAGACAGAGCACTCTACCACTCATGCAGGTTAAGTGAAGGAGGAGACAAATACCCCATGCACAGTGATCAAGTCACAAATGCTGGGAATTGAAATATCTCAGGGAATCTCATCTCCTCCTTCTTCCCCTTCTCCTCTATGATCCTCCAGTCAACTGTCTAGCAAAAGACCTGAGAAGGGGGTGACTGCTGTTTGTTATCCTCCCTTGGATCCATAACCAATTTGCAGAGGAAGAGTAGAAACCACAACGAGAGCAGCAGCTCCTTCCTGCACATCCCTGGGCATCTCAGAAACCACCTCAGTGCAGGAAGGTCTGTGTCCTCATCCCTGCAGAGGCACAGTGACAATCCTGCCCAGGTCCCCAGCTAACTTTGCTCTGTGCCTGTACACTGTGGCTCAATTTGCTCTGATTTCTGCCTCATGCTCCTTTGGTCCCCAGCTAAAACGTGAGGCTCCAGAGATCAGAAGTACAAGCATGATTGCCCAGATAATTTTTTGCATTGGAAAAAAATATTCCATGGGACTAAAATGAATACAGCCTTCTAAGTTAGTTTCTTTCCTCACAAGAATTTTCTAAGGATTTAGTTGAAAGGTAGCCATCAGTATTTCAGCCTGTGGTAACAAGTACGGATGTTAGATAACAGGTTCCAACTCTCAGGGAAATGTAGAAAACCTTGGAAAACGGTAAGGAAATTGTAGATGAAGAACATTAGTTAGTACTGGAAGGATATTTGTTAGTACCACTAACTCTGAATTAAGCTTAAATAATTCTTTCATTTGCTGGACCTGCCTCAGGTTAATTCCCTTTCTGCCAGGCCAGGCTTTGGCCTCACAGTCACCAGCAGTGATGACAGGGTTCAGGATGTGACAGATGAAGTTTTTCTCAGCTGTCAAACATAAACTGACATCACAATTTCTTGCTGTATAAATGTTTGAGAGTATTTTCCTTTTTGCCCTTGGAAGGTAAGGAATGCACTCTACAGGTATCAGTGGGCTAGAGCAGAGACAGGAACAGTTCTCTCTGGAACAGCTCACTCTACGCATGTTCACATTGACACTTCTCCTCTATTGAAGTTTCTAAAGTCTCAGTCATTCATTTGTTCATAACAGTGTGGTTGAGATAATAACTCTCCACACTTAGAAAGATGTAATAAGAATCTAATTATGTGAACATTTGATATTTTAATGACAATATGGTACCATCATTTACCCTGTGACGATAACTCATCAGCATCCTCAAAAGCAAACTCTAGAAGAAAATAGATTTAACAGGATTTCAGACAGGGATTTTTATCTTAATTATCACAACCAAGAGCAACACCAGCTCCAAACTACAATCACAACACTACGACACCAGCTCCAAACTAAAATATTCTCGGACTTCTGAGGGGCAAATGCGTTTAAGTGAAGATATTGTATGAATACCATTTTTTATAATTACCTTCATACTGAGAATTAGATGAGAGTTCTACCAGTTCCATTCATCACATGTGTATTTGTAATTGAAAGGTAACGCTGTGCATCTCTTCTGCTTACTCTCTACTTGTCATGTTATTTTTCATATTGACAAGCCATGTCTTGTCAGATCCTATGAATATTAGCTACACTGGTTATACATTGACAATTTAAAATAATTATTCATAAATCATCCTTTCTGCTGTTAGTCAGCTAGTTAGCCCTCTTTGTTCCCAACTCCCTTCCTGATATCTGAGGCTAACCTTTGAGATTACCTGAGGCTAAGAAAACAGACATTTATTTGGCACTCAAAGAGTACATTCTGCTCGTGTATGTTGGGGGCAGCAGTTCCACAACCATAGCATTTTTTAGCCTAAATTAAATGAATTTGTGTACATGCACACATCATTAAAGTACAACATTTAGAATTTATCCAAGATCTAATTGCCTGTACACCAAATGGAGTTTTTATTGCTCTCTGTAATAGGAAATCTAGATAACTATTTTCATTTGCTTGTATGCCTGCCAATATAGAAGTTGACATAATTCAATCTTTCAGATTCAAAGTAACCAAAATTAAATTACTTGCATATTATTATATCTTGACAGAAACTCCCTCTCCTGAAATACCATTAAATCAGAGGGGGTTTGTTTGTTTGTTTTTAAGAATATTGAGTTGAAACAGAAAAGAGTCAACACAAATTTGCAATCTACATAAAAGCAGGGAAATCTACAATATATTTAGGACATGTGAAAAATGAATGGCAAGCCAGGAAGAGAGTGATGGATTTCTTGGCTACTACAGAGGGCAAAGGAAAAGAAGTAGGTGTATGGAGGCCTTTTCTGACAAACATATATACATCCTTATTAAAATAAACCTACCCTGCGTACATCAAGCGACATTCACAGCAGAACTGCATTCAGATTTCTCTACACAATTCCTCAGCGAATCTTGACCAAGCGTGAATGATAACCTGCTCTCTCAGACTATCCCAGAATATAACGTGAAAAAATGTAAATTCTAATTATCAGCTGAAACTAAAGAGATCTGTCATGTGGTGTTTGCCAGCTGAGGACTGTAAACTACTCTGCCTCTCATCCTCGCCTTCTCCTGTGTCCTCCCACCCATTCTACCTCTCATGTTGTTTTTCTTGGAGATTGTTATCCTAGCCCTCTATTCTCATACTGACATGGTCCAAACAATAATTTAACTCCTCAATTTCAGGTTACATGGGACTCCAGGTGTTCAGGTTTCTTGTGTACAGCTGCCCACCTATAGACCCCTCTGAAGCCTGCAACACCAGCAGACCAGCTGGCATGTAAAAATAATCCTAAAGTACATAATGCTTCATTTTGGATACCTACCCATCATGCCGTCAGTATTCAAGCCCTGAAAACAATGAGGAATTTACCTAAATGGAGGCGAAGTGAACCTAGCAGAGATGCTTACATTTTTTCTTACTTTATTTAATACAAAGCCCAACCTGAATATGAAATAAAAGAAACTTTCAGTGAAAAGTATCAGATTTGCCTGACTCTACTGGAAACATCCCACAGAAAAAAAAAAAAAATCTATAAAAATTAGTATCATCTGCAAACAAAGGAAGCCTTTCATCAATTTCTCTCCACAACCAGAAGCTGAGGAGCACAAAAGAGCCTGGAAACTCCACAGTGTTTAATAAACATCCTTAATGCTTTTACTAAACCCCAATATAATATATTTTTAGCTGACTGAAAATCACTCACTCTTCCTTCTTGAAGAGTAAGGGCACTCAGCTCACACATTGGCTGAACTCCACTTATCTCTCATTTATTATCAACAAAACATAGAACACCTTAAAGAAGTTTCAGGTCTTTCTTTCTTGCCCACTCAGTACTTTATAGAAAGCATTATTTTATTACAGAGATCTGGGTAATTTTCTAGGTGTGGCAAACATCAGTAGTGCTATGCCAAGTTACAGAGTTGTAGGAAGCAAATCTAAACAGACTACAGTAAATCTGTATTGTTCCCTCCTTATCTTCACACAATCTGATTTACACAACTCTTAGCTTATACATCTGGTTTTTATTGAGAGTATATTCATAAAACTTCTTTATTTTACAGTCATAGGATCATAGAATGGTTTGGGTTGGAAGGGACCTTAAAAGTTCCCTAGTTCCAACTCTTGTGCCATGGCCAGGAACAGCTTGCACTACACCAGGTTGCTCAAAGCCCCATTCAAACAAGCTAATTTTCATTTAAAAATACAGTATGTGTTTTAAAAAGCTTTTAGACAGTGTGTGAATAGCAAATTCGACACCCATGAAACACACCATAAAACTTCTCAGAGAGCTCAAAACCTTAGGCTACCTTTGTAAGTATTGGTGTAACACAAAATAAAAACCTTAACAGGTACAAATCCAGTGACAGCCAAATTAAATTCACAGAAATGTCTTTCCCTGGAGTTTATTGCTTTCACTAATGTTTCACAGACACTTTAGCAATAATCCCTTTACACAGGCATGCAGATTCAGTTTTACAGATAAAGTATCCTCCAAGAGCCTCAGCTTCAGGCTGTCTTTTCAGAAGCCAAAGGGCAGTATTTCAGATTTCTCCAACATAAGTAAGACAGTGATTAGCAACTATCTTCTTTTATACAGTTGCTGAGATATACACATTTTAGCTGCATCATGTACTTCCACATATTCATTGGTGTTATCCCTTTTCTTCATATTGACGGCAATCTGTCTGCCTTTTCTTTCATTTTTTCACCCTGCCTTTTCCATCTGGTGGCTCTTTTATCTCCATCTAACTAATGAAGGTTTGCCCACTTCATTTCAGAAGTTTCAGCTATGACAGTTGTGCAATGCTCATTTCCAGCACTTCTTATTTATACCTATTCCGACTTTGCTGTGCAAGGACTTGGGACTAGAAGTAGTCAGGAATTTATTTCATAAAATGAGCCTCTCTTAAAAATTATTCTCATCAGCTCAGAATCATTAATGGATTAATACGAGATTCAGACAAAAATCATTTTTAAATAGATGTGATATTGTCTAGTTGTGTTTCTATTAAACTAGTTTCCTAATAATGTCAGGAATGTTTGGATTTATTATACCAGAACTATGTTTAAAGCAACACAAAAGCCTCACGTATTTACTGCATGCGGCTCACCGTAGAGGTCAGCCCATACAGGTTCTGTCATGTCGTACTTTCAATAAAGACATCAGCAGTATCAGCAGGGCCAGTTTTAGCAAATCTGTACAAAAAAATAAGCTCAAACATCTATAAACATGAAGAAGTTTAAGAAGTCATATTTAGGAAATCTATTGTGCTACCCCTGTTATGGGGAAACGACTTCGCTTTTATTGTGCAAGAAGAAGGGATGCTAAAGTATTCTGTAGATTAAGGAAGATTAGCTGTGTTATTTTTGTCTAACAGTAAAATAGAAAAGCCCATTTATGTTTAGAAACAGAACTAACCCATATGTATTCTCTACACACACATAATTAAGGCAGTACAAAATTTGGGTAATCACAGGCACATTTGGTCATTTACAATAGAGTTCTTCCTTTCTCTATCAAGGGCACTTCTTACGTGAAAAGAATGAAATCAGACTGCAAATACAATCTAATATATAATTCATTCTCCAAATTCCATATGGTTTGAGCATAACATCTGAACACCTATTTCTTTTATAAGGGTCCTTCGCATTTTATGTCTCTGCTCTCTTTTTATACTTTACTCTATCAAATCTTAGTGATTGGTTACTTTGTTCTCAGTCCCACTGGGCCTGTTATCTGTAATTAAATATAAGCCTCCTTGATATTAGTAGTGTGCTGATGGATTGTTGCTTACCTACCAGGCAGCACTTAGAGAAATAGAGGTCCTTGAAAGCAAACAGCATCAGAGCATAAATCAGCTGGAATGAAGACAGGAGTGAATATAGATTTTTGTGGTAGGAACGCTCAGGAGATTGTTCTTCGAAGTCCACAGATTGGAGATTACATTCATATTGATTTATCGTCAGACATTTATTGATCATTGGCTAAATGACTCTACAGATAAACATATGTATCTTTCCACTTCTGCCACTAAACCTCACCTTACTGACTATGCAAAACTAAAAGCACAATCCTTTCAAACCTAAAAAATTGATTAAATGCTGCATGATTAAAAGTGTGTGCAATACAATGTGTCTGAAATAAATCACAAAGCCACACCTCAACTCCTACTCCCACTAGAACAAAGGAAAACCCAATTAAAATATTCCAGATTTATTTTCAAGCTTTTAAGTAAACTCTTCTATGACTACCCCTGGAATTCTGAAATCCCTTTACTGCATTTCTTGTAACATCACATACACATTAAAAAAAAAAAAAAGGAAGAAACTCCTTCAAATTTACAGATACTTACAATTTTCAAACTACAGGGCATTGCTGTGAAGAATTGATGTCATAGACAACAGACGACCTGATGAGTAGGAGCTGCCAGCAAAGTCCTAAAATTATTTTCAGTTAGTCTTATCAATTCACACCCTGTAGTATCATAGAACAGATCTTATGTTCTACAGAGCTGAGAGGCAGTTTACCACAGTTCAGTACCGAAACTTTTTTAACTTAAGGTCAGATTTTTTCAGGGTTTTTTCAGAAACACTTTTTTCCATTTGCATGTTGCACTTAGAAATATGAAATTCAAATGCGCTTACACCACATATCTATTTTCGCAGCACATGTAAATCTAGCATTTCAGAGATACAAGTCTCCAACTTAGTGAAACTTGCTCTTCAGTGTCGTCTGCCATTTGCAACACATTGATTTGGTGAAATCCCCATGATGCTGCACTCACTTAGTTCTGGCATTTACTCAAGAGCAACCAAAGCACCAGCAAAGTTAACAATTACCTGACTACAAGCTCACATAAGCCAGAATGAAGCAGAGAAGGGATAAGCAAAGAAAGAACCAGTTAAACAAAAAGATGAAGCCAGCATCCATGCAGTGAACTGCCAGCCTAGTTTTAATGAGCTCATGAGTTTTGCTATGGACATCAGCAAAGGTTTTTCACATGTTAATAGACAGACAGGGTCACCTGAGCTCAGCCTTTGCTAATCAACACTCTTTCCCACTCAGACTGGAAACTGGTACGCAGACACTTAGCACTCCACCTATTACTCGTGCCCAAGCAGTGTCCTCCTCCCCAACAGCAAAGCATTTGGTGATGAGGGAGATCAGAAGCCTGTGCAGCTTTGAGGCACTCTCCCACCCTATCCCTTTCCAAAGCTGGTTGGCAGGAGAGCCTGAATGTAACCATTCCACCTTAAAAAACCCAGGATGAAACCATTAGAAATGTTTTCTACTTCATGCACAGTCTCTCTCACAAGGAGATTTTCTTTCTCCTATGCCATGGTAATTTTTCCCAGATCACTGAGGAACTCCTTTGAAACCTGTTGCTGGAAGAAAACCCCTTGCACTTTTCCAAGCCATCTGGTCTCCTGATCTTTCTCTCTCTCACTCACTGTTATAGTCTGTAATTAGTCCCAGTTAAACAGGTAGCTAATCTCCTTTAAGAGTCGGAATCACATGGGGCATATACATTTCATTGCAGAGCATGGGCCAATATTTGCAGATTAAAAGGAGTTTTCTATTATCTTCCTTGCCTTGCCTTCAGAATCCGTACAAATAAGATTGGATTGGAAGTTCAGAGATAGAAGCAGTATTCACTGCATTTTATAATATAGGTAGAGATTAAGAAAACACCTATTATTAATTCAGAATTCAAATGGACATACACTAGAGCTTTTCCACTAGAAAAATAAACCAGTAATTGAGAAGATAAAATACTTACTTGCAAATAGCAAGTATTGGTTTTGTAGGAAACGGTGTCAGAAGCCAAAGGTTAGAATTTACTGCCAGAAAGAAGATTTTAAATTAGGAAGAGTTAAGCCAAAGAAATTGTGTCGAGTTGGAACTCTGAAAATGCACCTAGTCATATTTAAGGTTAACTTATGTATAATACGCCACTGGAATGAAAATGCCTAGATAACTATATTATCAGAAATACTTTTAGAGAACTGCAGAAAATGAAATACTGAAAAATAATGAGCACTTTGGAACAGAAAAGCCTATTGCTTATACTTTATTTTATGAAAAGGAAAAAAAAAAGAAAACGAACGAGGCAGCATAAAACTATATTTTCATTTCATGGTTCTAGCTCCACTGAAATGTCTTAACCAAAACAAATTTTGTTCATTATTGTTCATTATTTATGTTGTTATGAGAAGCCAGCCAGAAACTTGACTTATAAGAGTTAATACAAATTGCTCTTACTGCATCCATACATTCATACTATTAGAAGTGTGGAAAACTCATAATGAATAATGGGACTTTTTTTCATATTTACTTCACTATCACCTTAAACTTATAACATATAGCAATTTGACTGGAAAAAAGGAAAAGGAAAAGAAGAGATGCAATCCTGAGGGAGGAAACAAAATGTAGATGGCAGACATTGCCTGGTTAACAAATACTGGGCTACACTCATCCATACACCCTACCCTACTACTTCCCTCTGCCCATAAGAACATTTACATATTTTGAATACTTTGAGTTAAATTTCACATTATTTACGGTGTAATTACTGTGATCTGTGGTAGAGACTTACAGACTCTTGGTGCCCCCCCACCAACATTCTCATACTGGCAATACCCACTCCCTGCGGCAGCAGAAAGAGTGAAACCCGTCAAACGCTTTGGAAAACAGTGATGTGCCATCACCTAGGTTAGATAAGACCCGGTTTTTTGGTGGCTGGCACACAGCCTTCCTTCACTGACAGCTTCAAGTACCACCATCACTCAGAGGCATCTGAATTAAACACTCTAGATTGATGCTGTGAGAGCGCTGTGCTCATTTGGGTCCATACAGCACGGTGCTGTCTGCTATTCCACAGCGTACCAGGACTCACGTGCCCACAGCTGGAGCGAAAACCCCTGCCCGAAAAACTCATCTGTTTTAAATGTTGCTATTGGGATTCATAAGGAATAACACAGCACCACACATGGCAGGAAAGGGTGTTTGATGAAAAGATCTGCTTGGCAGCCATGTGTCCCTAGTCCTGCTCCTGATTTTGCAGCTGACCTGTAGTGCGAGACTAAATGAACCATTGTTATTACTTTGTGCCTTTATTTACCTATCCAATAGATAAGGTAAATGAAACTTGTTTTTTCTTTGAAAGCAATCGGAGAGGGATGTGGGAACAGCAAAATGTACACACTGAGATCAAGAAACCTCAAGCAAGGGCACAAAAGGCCCTGAAGAAAGTCTTCAAGAATAAAGAGTTTAATATCATTTCTTCATCCCTCTAAATAATTGTAATAAACATAATATTATTCTTCTATAGAATTTGATTAAACCATTTGGTCCCGTAATTTTTGTGAAGATTTGAAGAAGAATCATGCCAATTCTGCCTTTGACAAAATGAGGCCAATCAATCAACTCTGGTCAGATTTTCTACAAAAGAGCTGTACTCATACGTTACAAATAGGTACAAATACTAGTAAGTGGTATTAGTAAGAAAAGAAAGATTTTATTGTGAAGGCCTCATAGGCCCAATTTAACAAACACCTATACCTGAAAGTGTGTTTCATACTGGGGAAAATGTTTATGTTGTAAGCGCTGCTCTTTTACAGTCAAGTTTATACCCCATGTGCTGTCATGTGGATAAGTAGTTTTCTAAGCCTTAATTTCTTATTTTCCCTTCTTATTTGAATAACAGCTGGGAATGCTGGCGTATTACAAACTGCCAATCTCTTTAGAAGCTGCACTTACAAGCATTAAGTAAACATCAGTTATTAAAATTAAGTCTTCAACATGCTGAGAAGCCTGTATTTTTATCTCAGATTGCAAGCAAATGTGTTAAAAATGAGGATGGTGTACTCCTTTCCTGCCTACCTCTCCTGCTAAGTGTAAAATGCACTGATTACCATAGTTCAAGCTATCCATCCCATTGTGATGATCAGAACAGTTTGTTGTGATAAAGAAATACATCCAGACAAAAGATGACTCTTTGTAAGATATCTCCTCCATGCTAATAATTGTCTACAGGATTTACACTGCGGTAATGTTTTATATAAATACCTGTGTTATGTAAATACCTGTGATGGAACGCTTTGGAGCTGGCAAAAAGAGAGGTACATCTGGACACCTTTGGGGAGGGAAAATCCATACTAATTGTAGAGGTTATGTTTAACACCGTGATGAAGTTCGATTAAGGAAATACACAAAGCAAGAAGAGGAGCTGGAGGTGATTGAAGCATAGACACAAAGGTAAAAGGAACAAAGCCAAGTTTAGGTGGACAAACTACAGAAGGGCATATCTAAATTCATGAAGGTGAAGGAAAAAGTGTGTGGGATATGACTCTCCATCATGCCCTGGGATTAGAAAGGAGTGTGGCCAAAATTAAAGAAGGAAATGTGAGTAATCTAGCTATAATCAGTCAAGGGGTATTAAGTGAATGGATTGCCAGTCTCACTTGTTCAACAAAGAGATTAATCTTTGAATAAAGCAAATCTGCAAGAAAATTGTTGGAAAGAACCACCAAGTTTTGGCTCCAAACCGCTAACATCACAGGAGCTATGTTCCCACATCTCATTCCCATACACTGAAAGACTGGGCCAAGGATCATTTTAAAGGCATAGAAGACACTGTAGAGGGCAGCTCTCCTCCTGTTTCCATGTAGTATTTTATGCATATACATGTATAAGAATATTATTTATATATATATGAATATTATATATGTGCAATATACAGAAACTGGCAATATTCAACGTGAAAGTTAAGACACATTTGCAGCCTAATAAAATCACAGTCTTATTTTTTCACTTGTCTTACATGATGTGCTTCAAAAACAGCCAAGCCTTCCTTGCCCAGCATTTGTGCTTCAAAGCACTGCCCAAAATAACTGAAAAATAGGCAGCTGCACTGTAGGTTTGCCTCAACACAACTCGATTTATCCAGTTGCTTTCTCTTCTGTATTCCTGTTGGATTTTAGTCTTTCTTCTTCCCTAACACATGTACAAAGTGAATGTGATCCCTGGTATATGTGGTACAGCTGAAAGTCCTGTTGTGCCTCAAGACAACCTTGTTGATCAATATCAATTCTGTGTAACTTGCCGTGCATTCTTTGATCCTTCTCAACTAGTTATTAAAAAACCATGTCCCTGTGTTAGTCATCTACACACAGCATTGCTGGGTTTGAGTTCTCCAATAGTGATACAGGCACACAGAGATAGCGTCGGAAGGAAAACATAATTCCATCTGGACAAATAACTCTGATTGACAGAGTTATTTTTAAGAACATTTATCACTTAGGTTTTTATGTGTAAAATGAGATAACAGATCTTTTCATATTTTTTTTTAAACTGAGAAACATTCTCCAAGTCCAAGGAGACTATGTTTCACCAAGCAATTCTGGAGTGATGTATCTGCACTGTGATTATTCGCAATAATTTGTGGTTTTGTCAGCTATGCATTACATAGTATATACCAACAAGAATCAGATGATGGAGTATCAGTAAAAGTATAAATATTGTATTTATCTTGAGAGTTTTTAGTAGATATGTTTGCTAACACATTCACACTGGAAGCAGAAGACCTTCAGGATGAGCTAGAAGCTCTTTTCATATTTTTCTGATCCAACAGGGAGTGCATGAGTGCTGCACAGTGAGTGAAGCACTATTCACAATATCCACATTTCCACACAAAACACCTATCAGAAGCTAGCAATCAGAAATCCCTGAAGAAACAGAGTACATCATTTCCATTTTAACTTTTTTCCCCTACTTCCTTCAAGAAGGAAATCCTTCTCAGGTGGGCAAGTGGATTGTAATTTTTTGCCTAACAGTAAATCTGCATCTAAAAGAGGGTAACGGGTCCTGTTATGATATCAACATTTATTTGAATAGTAATGAGATTCCAGCTGGTTACCAAGCAAACCTCAGTCATCTAAAGCTTATATTTCTGTAAACATTGTATTTGTTAATTGCACCCCGGAGTACCTACAAAGCTCCTTGCACTTAGGTGCTGTAAAAAAACCCCAAAAATAAACAAGTAAGAAAATCAGCCCAAGAAATGCCCCCAAAACTAAAACAATTCCTTTGTTCTAAAAAACATATGTACCACACAGAGTAAGAAATGCAACAAAACCAAACTGCAGTTAAACTATTGTGAGTGGGTTTCCTGATCACCTTGGAAAGAAGATAAATCTTATGACTCCTTTAGAGCCACTGATCATTCCTACCTTTCATTGAATGAACCAAAAAATATATTTATTTATACACATTTTAAGTCTGTCAACTGGAGAGCCTGCTAAAAATCAACATTTAAAGGAGAGAAATTTGAGGAAAACCTGAATCACTATATCACACTGAAGAATAAAGTTCAGAATACATCTATCTGATATATGTTAGCTCATCAGATATACTGTGAATCACCTACAAAAGAAACCTCCACATTGCTGATAGGATATTTGCTAGCAAACATTCACCAGCTCTGACATAATTTTTGTAAATGCTTCTAATTCATATGAAGAAAGTATATGAAATCACTGTAGATATTGTTGTTTATTTTTAATTTTCTATGGGTTATAAAACGCACACTTAGAACTAAATGCCAATCGCTTCCTCTTCAATGTTGCTGAACAAGATATCAGATTCCTAATGAGGAAAAACCAGAACATCAGTTTGTTATGCATCTTATTCATGAGTACATCCAGAAAGGATGAATAGATGACTGACTGTAATAAGGAATAGCTAATGATACACAGCACAGTAGATATTTTTCATTATACATCACTTCTCTCCAGTTACCAAAAGTATGGATTAGCAATGGAGCTGGGAAAAGGAACACACCTGACATTTTGGTGCTTCAGTCAGCTCATACAAATGAGCTAATTTTCAATACATTGTTGCAAACTCAACAGAACTTCCTGAACATCTTATATTTTCAAATTAGAGTTACAGGGAGCAAAATTATAGATTCCTCTCTTTTGCATTTGGTTGACAAAAATAAAAGGCAGTGAAAAATACATATCTACGTATCATTCAAATGAGTGAAATGTGATGAACGAAGGAAAAAGACAACACCAATGAGCAACACATTCGCTGTAAATGACTCTAATTCACGTTTCTGCTTTTTTTGCCACTTGCAGTCTTAACAAAGGCCCTCGCATAGCACAGAAATACTTCCAGGACAATGGAAAAACCTTTGAAGTGGGTTTGGTTCTTTTTTTTTAAACCTGTGTGAAAGAAAAGCATGTTTTCATAAAGTGATTTATCAAGGCCCATGCTTCTCAGAGAGTTATTTCTATTACAGAATTTAACTGAGTTTTAATGTATGTTTTTCAAGTATCATGACCACGAGAAGACTAACTCCTTTTCTAACCTTGAAAAGAAGTTACATCTCAGCTGCAGTGACCGCTCTGTAGTGATTCTGTAGTGAGGTGAGAATTCCTAAGTAGGAAGGTTAGAGACAAACTGCCAGTGCTAAAAATGCAAAAGGACTCCTTAACCATGTACCTCTGCCCCATCCTACCTGTCAGAGATCTTTTTTCCTTCCTGCCCTCACATCAAATATGACCATTGTCAAATGCACAATACGCACAGGGTCATGCAATCTTTTCTCTGTTGACCTTTGCAAAACTGCTTTACAGTCTCTCATAGGAGACTGAAATTAGTCTACTGGGAAAGAGAGGAATATCTGGGGTCAGAATATGCTTTCCTTCCTCCAGAAAGCATGTTGTATAACTGTGTGAGAAATACTTCAAAAGGTGATGCTTGTCTTTTCTTCTACTCTCCTGTTGCTATAACCAGAGCTTGAAAGTTTTGTTATTCTGTGCATTTCTGAGGTGTGTTTTATTTGGAGAGGTTTTCAAGGAAATACCTGTAAATAGAAAACTTATGACTGAGAAAAAACAATAGAAATTTTGTGCTTCCAGTCAGAACTGGGGTTTTTTTTTCTCTCATAGCACACCAAAACATAGCAAAAATAATCTGTTTCAGTGATGATTGTTCATACACCTAACAGAAAAATAATTCTATTCAGACATCACAAAAAAATGGTTAGAATCTTAATTGAATAGCAAGCTGTTAAAAATTATTTCATGTAGAGTTCTAAATGAAAAATAGCATGGATACCTTATTCTAATAGTTCATTCATTTGATAAATACGCTTCCTCTGTAGACATAAGAAGGAGGAAAGAAAAGGATGTAAAAGTTTTGGAGTAAAACTCTTACACATAGCCAGAAACACTACTCAGGATGGTGCACGTTTGCTATTTTGGAAAGAATAATTAGAAAACCGTGTAGAGTAGACTTCTAGAGAAGCTAAAGAGGAAGACCAAACCTCAGATTTACATATCTCCAAATGGATGATGAGGTGAGATTTGCTGTAATTTAATGTCTCTGGGCAGCGGGGTGATGTCTCGTTAATTCTGTTTTAATGATGCTTTGGGATTAGAAAATATGGTTTGTCATGAAACTTTAAAAATATACAAACCTGCACAGCTTTATTTTCCATTCTAGCCCCTCTTTCCTCTACATGTAATACCTTTGAGAACAAAACTCTGTTAATGTTCTATTACATTTTTAATGAAGAATAACAAACTGTTAAATCACACCTTAATCATTTTACTACATCCTTTATATAATGAATTAGTAAACTCTTTGACAGTACTGCTCTTACTATATGAGTAGAAAGTTGCCAAAACATGGCTGATAAGTGAAAAAGACACCATCCACGTACCAGAATACATCTACTGACATGTGATTACTGTCTAGCTACTAAATAAGCAATAACAGTCCATTGTTTCAGGAACATAAAAGCATAACCCTGTATTAGACATAAAAAACCCTCCAAAAACCATGGGAATATCATAAGATACTGCATTGAGATGCAGCTGTCAGATGTATTTTCCAACTATCATAATTTTCTAAATATGCCACTGTAGGTCAAGTGGCGGTTTGCTGTTTTGGTTTTTTTTTCAGTGTACATGTTTTACAAAAATCAAGAAAAGGAGAACCTGGAACCAAAGCATGAGATCCAGCTTCCTTCTAAAGCCAGGACCTTAAAACCATTTCTCTTATGAATGCTACGAACCAACTCTATTCCTACTTTCTGAACTAGAACGTTGAAACAAGTATCCTTAGGAACACATAAATGTTAGCCTGAACCTAAATCTTGACCGTAAGCCTGCGACCTGATTTTCGAAGCTCCGCTCTCTGCCCTGAACCACCTATAAATTCATTTAAGAAGGGTCAGACTCTGCAACCAAGAAACCAAAGGAAGTAAAGCTGCTCTTCACGTCTGAAAGGCAGGCCTGACAAGCCCAGCATGAGAGTAGGGGTTTCCTTCGGGTTGGAATCTACCTTGGTCCTGTAACTTTGATCCAAAGTTAGCTGAACTCTTCACTGGATATTCATAGACACAACACTGCCCAAGATAAATATTGGAGATAATACTGTGTTTTCTTGTTGAACTATTTGGTAAAACTCAAGGCATTTTCTAATACTGCTTACGCATCTGATTCCAATCAACCACATCAGCAGGCACCTGCTTTTTCACTGTAAGAAGTCTTTAATATTCTTTAAGGTTCTTAAGATCATAAGTAATTTTTGGTTTTTTTTGAGTTCTGCTCAATGGATTATTGCTGCTAGGGGAACAGTCAGTGGGAGCTAACCATGTTAAAATGGGAACTGCATTTAGCAAGTGTGAACTGCTTAAAAGGATTCCATTTGACCTAGTAAGAAAGCATGGTCACACCTGTAACATTCAAACCTCAAGATCTCCATTGCAGCAGTTAGTCCAGGCTTTGGAAAAAGGGGCAGTGTTCAACTTCTCAGTGTCAGCCCAAAGACCGAGAACTGCGGCTTCTCAAAGAAACAGGCTTCCAAATTTCACATGCTTGAGATGAGGACAAGTTCTTTGGGAAACAGGATATACTTTTTCATCCTCACTTTAGATGTATTTGCTAGAAATGAAATGCAGGAATGTTAACCTCAGCTTGAGAGAAATGTTTATAGCCAGCAGTAGTCAAGCACTGTGAAATTTACCTATCCTTGTCACGAGGATTAGATATCTTGCAATGCTAGCACAGATCTACCTATGCCTGATCATAAATCAGAGAGAAAATGTCCACAGGTTGCTGCAGGTGGGATTTGAACATCAGCTGGACCATGGAATCAACTGAACTTTGACACTCTTGAAGGAATTTTTCTTTGCCTCTCTGTTTGCAATATTCTTTGGCAACAGATTTTCTCATATATATATATGCAATACATGCATAATCTAAAAGTAATAGTAATTAACACATTTTTTTCCATCAGATAATCTGGCCAGACATATATCTTAGGTATGAACTGTCAAGAGTGCAGGAACAGGGAGAAGAAAATTGATTATTATTTCATTTGCAACATTTTTATAAGGAAATAAACCTCCGTCATTAAAAAAACCCCCTGCATAGTTAACAGAAATACAGAATCATTACACAAAATCATTGCACTAAAACTTCTCCATCAATCTAAGGTCAGCTAAGCCGTAGTCTGTGTCTATGTAGCTCTGTTTCTGTCATAAACCAGTGGAGATAGAGCTCAGGAGATAAGAGAAAGCAGAGTTGGTTTCCTCCCCACAAAAAAAGAGCGAGTGATAAACACAATAAAAGCAGCACGCAAGTAGCAGCACAATGAGTAGGAAGAGCATCAGAGTCAGAACAAGCTGTGATTCACAGCCTTGACCTGGAACAATTTTGCAGCCCAGGTGACAAATATTTAGTTACCCCATTGTACCGTGTCATCTTCATTGTTGAAATATTTTAACTGTTTTGATTTCTGGCAGTTTCTAAAAATATCGATCTAGCTCTTTGCCTCCTCTTCCCCAGTCCTGATTACAAAGTCAGATCCTGTCCCAACGATGGAGATAGCTCTGAATCTGCAGTTCAACTTCGGCGCAGGTCACCAGTGAACACTTTGCATCCTGCCAAGAAAAGGCACCTGCAGAGGTGCTCTACCACAGTGGTATGGCTGGATTTGGTAGTCCTCAGGCTTTCTCATGGTTTCTATGGTTACTGTTTTGTTCTGACTCATTGCCATTCCTGGCGGATTGTATAGCCTGCACGGATCACTTGGGGTGGTTCAGCTTTGGGCAGACATTCACCCCTCAGACGTGTTGTATAGAAAGGACTGTAACAACTTTGGGAGGATTGTCCTGGCATCAACTTTGACAAGTGTGGTGCAAAGTGTGGCACCACCAGCCAACACTGGCCTAGGGTGCCCTGTGCCTCATAATGGCTTTTTCAAAGCTGACTCCACTAAAAGCACACCAGGTCCCCAACTCGAAGTGACTGGATCATGGGTCACACACACACATTGCACTCCTTTTTGTGTGCTTCATCCCACAGTTCAGATTTCTCCTCTCTTTTTAATTTTATGCATGCAGACGAAAGGGTTCTTGAACACTAGATAAATCTTGTGCCTGCCTGCAGAGAAAGGGCAAAAAGAGATCATAAATTATGTTTTCTAGTTTTCCAATCTGTTTAGCAGATTCTTCTTTTTTAACGTGTGCAAGTAGCAAGAGCCTATTGGGTCAACTAGTTTATAATTAATTATTGATCAGATATTACAGCCATATGCTGAGATTCACTTGGAAACCAAAGTGCTTCCTTGGTACTTATGTTAGCATTTATTAAATATGCATTATTAATCTGAATTACGTTGTGTTCACATATAAGCCCTTAGAGCAAAGATAATGATCCCAGCATTAGTATTTGTAAAACAGAATTGATTTTCCAACTTCACCAAATTAGCTGAAATATGGGATAGGCTGCAGGTATTGAAGAACGAATGCAACTAGAGTAAGTTGGCATGCTTAGGTTTTCCTATGTACCCCAATAAAATAAATAAAAAACAAACCTAAACTTAAAAAAGATCTAGAGGTCTTTAAAAAATAATTAGGAAACCTTATTCATACATCATGGTTCACACATTTTTTATTCTACGAGAAAGCCCTGCAACATTAAAAAAAATAACTTTCATTTTCCATATGCAGCTATTTCACAGAGAACTGCTAAAACTTCAGTGAACTAAATGATTCGACTATATATTTTGAAATAATTTTTTTTCTTTTCCTTGCGACTAAATATTCCTATGTAGGAAAGAAACAAGACGGATTAAAGGATATGTATGACAATATTTATGATAGTTTGGACACATCTTGAAATCTGACCATGAAATTCTTAACTGAGTAACAGTCTTAAAGAAAAAAATCAAGAAACCAAGAGCTGACCCAGTGGTGTGACCACTGTGAGGCATTACATAACAACATTATAGGATAATTTCATTCATTTGATAGCACTTTTATCTAATGACTAGTTTACTATTTCTCTATAGCCAAAATGGTCTATGATTTGCATGGAGAATTTTCGCATTTATTTTCATATTGCTTTCACCCAGCAATAAGAATTCAGAAAGAAATGTACTGACATGGTTATAAGCACCACAAAAATTTCTAGGGTACTGGGTGGGAGAAACAGGATTTGAAAATATCGTTCTGTCTGTTTTTTGCTTTGTAATACTTCAAAATTATTGTTAAAAGCAGAGAAGAAAGAGGAAGTGGATTTATTCTCTCGTAATTATGCATTATACAGTTTCTCTGACAAGACTCTGCAGTGCTTGGAAGGGATAGGGAATTCAAGAACAGGCTTTTCCCTCATGATTTAAAATTCCACGGGAAAAAAAAAAAATCAGCTAAAGGTTATTTCACTTTTTTGTTGTTGTTGTGGGATTTTTTGTTTTGCCACAGACAGAGGCTGGTGTTTCATTTACTCTGTGGCTACTAAATTTGAAATATAAAGGGAATATTGTAACAGAGAAGACAGTGGATACTTGGAGTTTAGTTGTTCGTAATACCTACTAACCTACTTACCATTTTGCATGAATAAAATATTGACACAAAACAACAACAACAACAAAACCCCAGCACTTTTGGGTATACTTGTATTTAGAATTTAAATAAGGACAAGAGCATAATACTGTTTTGATGTTTGATTGCACTGAGGGAGAAAAGGAATATTAAACTGAGTGCAGCAGGTTTAAGACATGTCTGTATGAACACATGCCCACACACACAAATTACAAATAAAGAGCAGACCAGGGAAGGAAAACATGCTTTTCTATTACAGTTAACATTGGTTTTATAGTCACTGCTCATTTTATGCCTGCATTGTGCTTTTGTTATTTGTCTCTCCCTTTGCTACAATTGCTTTTAAGCTCAGGTATATTTACTCTCTACTTCTACTCAAAAAGTTGATAAGAATTAATTTACAACTGCACTAGTCAGAACAAATGAAGAGAAATGAAAATAAAAACTTGATGCAGCGTATGCTCAAAAAATAAATTAAATGCATTTTAATCTTTGAGGTGCAAGACAGTTTATGAAAACATTCTCCCCCATCTGTACCCGTAAGTATTAAGAGGTATTAAATTAGATGCTGAAGACCTTAAGCATTCTTCTGCAAATAAAATACAACACCATTTTCAGCATATAAGGAAGTAAATAAGACACCTAAAATATAAAAATAGAAAATTTGTGTAATAAGCTGCACACTGTTGGTTCACAAATCATGAATCATCCAAATTCAGCCAAATTATTTTAAAGGTAAAACCACCTTTCACATAGCTGCAATTATTTCATCACGTATTATGGAAACTTCATTTCTGACTTAAAGCAAATACAATGGTATGTAATAAATTATTAAACTTATTCTCCTTTTTTACTGCTTAAGTGACAAACCGCATTTTTTTTGAAGAAAGAAGTTGATACTATTTCCATTTTAATATATTAGAAAATTGATTTCTTTCTTATATTTTAAATATACCTGCAGTTTAACATGTTTCAGCAATGAAAACGAACACATTTGTTTTCACAGATTTTTGTGCATATGGAATGAACATTTTGAGGAGTATAAATCCAAAATTACCTTTTATGGTGAAAAAAGGTTTTTAAGCTTTCTCACCCCAACCTCCACCACAAAAACCCTTTTAATACTCAGAACAGACTTCATACAGGTGTATGTGTGGTCTGGAAATATTTGTACACTCTATCAGCCAGGGCGAACCCTGTGCATGTACTGTGCCATACCACTAAACCTTCAGGATAAATGGGAACACACAAATGTTTTCGGTCGTGTTTCTCTCAAGAAGTTAATCCAGCAGTATCAGCTTAACGGTTTAGAAGTACTCATATTGCATCAAAAGGAGCAGCAAAAGGAAAAAAAAAAAGAGATGAGGTGTAGAGAAACAAAAGGAGGTGAGGCAAGGCAAGAAAAATTTGGTCATCCAAAATTATTGGCAAGTTATCTCAGGTATCCGGGCAACACTGGAATGACAAAAGACAGAAAGCATGCTGGAAGCTGGGCCATAGCTGATGTAAAGATTCATGGCATTTTTGAGGTTAATAGAACATGTGGGAATTTACGGCCAGGTCTTCAATACAGATTGGATGAAAGGCAGAATTTGCACTCTCAAGGAAAACTAAAAACCTATTTTTCACTCTCATTTAGGAAAAAAAAAAAAAAAAAAAAACCAAACCAAAAATTTTTTTCACCGTTAAAAAAAAAA
>VZRN01004506.1:3897092-3909586 GCA_013397935.1 Dasyornis broadbenti | reverse complement strand
AAAAAAAAAAAAAAAAAGCAAACCTAAGATTTGTATTACCTGTAAAATGAAAACCTTTCCAAAATCCATCTACTTGAGGAAGGAAGGAGAAAATAAATATAAATAAATAAAAGGGAAAGTTGTTGCTGGGTTGGATGACTAGATGTATTCCATACTCGAATGTGACTGTACCTAACTACGTTGGGGAAAGGCAACCTACCTTTGTACAGTCCACAAGAGACGTGCATATGCTTTTTATTAGTAGAAACAGTAATGAGAGCTGGGTATTGCCTCGTTCAAAGCTTCCTCTGAAGCATTTTGTTCCCATCTCGGCGCAGACTGACTCCAGTCCCATGGATCTGCACAACAACTAACCCCCACCTACCTCTGCTTCCTCCCCTCTCCTTCAGACATGTCCCTTCTCAGAGCCTGTGCTCCCGCGCTTCGAGGTGCAGCCTAGCCCACAGAGATTAATTTACTTCAGCATTGCTAAATGACTAAAATGTTAGGGATGTTTTCCCAATGCTTTACTTTAAAAAGTAGGGAAAACAAATATTTTTTATTTGATTTGGCTGTAAGATCTACAGTTTCCTGCGCCCTGTTTTTAACTAGGGTCGTACCTATCTATCATCACATTGAGAGATAAGGGGATCTTCTGTGATATTTTTTCATTGCTTTTACCCATCACAATTATTTAAATCTAACTGCAAATTCAATGAATTGGTGCAGTCCCCATTGCCTTATTCAGACAGAGGGTGACTGCTAGTCCACATGCAGGCTTTGCAACCTGAAGATGCTGAAACCAGAGTAGAGGAAGGCTGAAATTCCAGTCATTATGTCCCTGAATGAAGTCTTTCAGTTTCTCCTTTTAGAATCTGAGTTTCGTTTCCAGGCCTGTATGAGCCACTTATTTCCGACCACACTTACTCAATACCTAGGTCCCATAATGAGTAAATTTATTATGGCAACTAATTATTAATAAGTATACACTTGGGACAGGGATGCATTCTAACAAAAATAAAGAGAGACTACATGGAAACTGTACCTTGAAACGTATAAGCAATTAATTTGAAATTTTATTTTAAGATTGCCCAAAATTAGTTTTCAGTATAGAAAAGATTATTCCTTTAAGCTAAGCTTAGCAGCTTAAACATATTGTACCTAGTATGTGAAAATAAAAGAAAAATTATGTACCTGAGGAGTGACCACCCTTGGGAAAAAAGCGAAGAATATAAGCGGTAGTTCTCTGTCATTGGAGCTCCTTAAGGACCATTACAGAAACGTCTTTTTGGGAATGCATTGTATCTTCTGTCATATCCCCTCAGATTCCAATTACCTGCATGAATATTTCTGTGTATGATTGATACATCCATCCATCCATCTATCTATTTCATTGCTGCACATACCAAAAAGGTATTATAAACAAGACTGATTAAACTTTGTATTTCAGAGTAAAAACACTTAGAATCTTCTACAAGCCTTAACACAGTTCTTCTGATATACCTTTAAGTAAAACCTTCGCAATGTCCTCATGAAATTACTGTAATAAATGAAATTGGGAATGTTTTGTATGCCTGTCTTGTTAAGCTGCTATGAGCTACTTTAGTCTATCCTGTCCCGGAAGCTGATTTTCATTTCTAATTCCAGGAAAAGAAATCTGATCTACAGTAACAATTACGTGGATGTAAACATCAAAGCAAAAATTTTGACAAATATAGCCAAGAAAAATTCATCCAGAAAAGATGTAGAACAGTGTTAGTGCTTGCTAGAAAACAGTCTCCTAAGAGATCCAAAAGCTCCTCCCTCCTGCCTGAGCTAACCCTGTGAGTGGAGGTGTGAGGGATCAGAGCAGCTTCATGGATAACTGATAAGCCAGCTAAAAATGATGAATGAGAACACAGAAAAAAAACCAATAATTAACCTTTTCTGTACACTGAATTTTGGAGATGAGTTATCATTAGATGTACAAAACTGACTCAACCAATACTTCAAATTCTAACATTAATAACAAAAAGAGATTATGACGAGGGTGCTCAGTTCATCATGGTTTGCCAGAGCCCATTTGGAAACAGTTAGATAATTCATGCAAACTTGGAAAAGTCCAGAAAGTCTCAGTCAAAGTTCATTCTAGGTCTCAAACTTTGAGGAGAAAAGTTAAAACTCTGCATCCAGTGAATGAATTGCTCATCATCTATGTACAATACATGGTTCACTGACTGACTTATCATTCTGAGAAGGAAATCCATTTGTAGGCTGTAAATTACTAAGCTGAAACTTCCATGCTAGTAGCTTTCAATGCACTTTCTTTCAGGAATGCTGACAAAAAAAATCCAGGGTGATGCATCTTCTTTTACTGTAAAATATGTGTTACAATTTAGAAATATTGATGAAAAGTGAAAATCAATTTCTTCTGTCGTACCTTTGTGCAGAGGCCATTTGAAAGGTGATATGCTGCAGTTCCAATCTCTCTTCCATTTTGCAGCACCCATGGAAAACAACCAAGTAGGTAAAACAAAATAGTCTAAGGGGTAAAAAAAAAAAGAAGAACAGAAATTTAAAGATATGAGCTTGTGGTGTCACACTATACACTTCTCCAGCAAGAAGTCTGGCATATTCTTTTTTTTTGGTGCCAGATCCATCATCCACTTAAGTGAAGATACAGGCTATTACTTGCTTCAGTAGGAGTTGGAACAAACCTCCAAATTGCAATTGTCAGGGCCTTTCTTGCTTTGTGGTATCAAATATCAGCAGGTATTAAAGAGATTCAGCATTTTGAAGGCATTTTTTAAAGCACACAGATAAAAAAAAAAAATTACAGAGCACTCATTGAATAGTGCAATGTTCTCCTATAAATGCATGTTCTGATAAACATACATTGCATGACAGAACGTTTAAAGATCTTTAAACTTGGAATTTAATCCCAAAGAATTCACAAAAATACACAGAAATGGCTAGAAAGATGTAAAAAGGGCGCAATATCAGTGGATGAATAAATAGTAAATTCTAGTCTTATATTATGCATTCTAAGAAACAGCTAATTTTGGGAAAAGACATTTTTTTCATTGCCTGTTTCTAATTGTGTTAAATTCAACAGTCTGTATCCTTTGGATGTATTTTATTTTGATTGCTTTCAGAAGATGAAAATTGTTTCATGACGGTTTTCAAGATGGAATATTTAAACTTTCCATTTTAAAGTTGAAAAAAAAATCCCAAATAATAGAGATGGAGTAGAAGAGGTTGAAACACACACATGCATAATCTGTCTTTCATCATTTTCCAGCTTTACACAGGAAGCCATCAAAAATAAAATAAACTCAACCAATTTCCCTTCCTTGTTTTTATATATTTATTTTTTCTCCCACAAACTAAAGCTTTCTTGTCTGCTTTAAAGTTCTACTTACGCACAGTAAGAAAGTACGGTGTTTAGTTCAGAGATTCAAAATGTAAATACCAAAAAATATTTCACAGTTGCAGCTGCACTTGCTGTCCATCTTCTCAATGATTCATCTCAATCGCGTGCAAAAGCAGGTGGCCCTGACTTTTTACTGTTTGAGACTAAAATGTTCCAGGGTTTCCTCTACAAAACATTGGGAAAAATGCCAGAAAGCCCACTAGGAGTCCCCGGATTATCCCCGTTGCTGGTCTCTCTAATCATCACCAGTGTGTCTCTGCAGACTGATCTGGATGCCTTACCTCAGACACATCCCTACTCAAAGGTATATATATTTTTTTATAGTTTACATGCCCAAGATTACAGATTTTTATTTGATATTTGTTTATCTTCAGGCAGCAGCAAGCACAGCTGGACTCCCACACTGATCTACACATTCCAGATACATCTAAACAAGGCAGTGTTTACAGAAGGAGGAAAGACACGATTTTCTCAGCACTTTTTTTCACCTGAACATGCACCAGTGTGAGCTGTTATACAAGATCTCACAGCTGAGTTTCAGTTTAGTAGCTACAGTCTCATGTTTTATTAGCTTTCATTCTGTTTGCAGCCATTTCTTGTCAGCCCTTTGACTCCTCTCCCATAAGTACTTTCTAATATCCAGAAGGGTTTTTAAGCAACTCTTAAAATATATCCAGTGCCTCTCTTACTAGTATTTTCCTTCCTAAGGTAAAACGTTCTAAATTTCAGATCCCAAAATGTATTTTAAAGTTTCTGTATTGTGTAAAAAGAGTATAAAGGTTAAGATCACTCTGCTTCTTCCAGTTAAAGAAATATGAAAATAAATGCAATGAAGTGGTTCTTTCAAAAAAACATTTTGAAGACTTCCAGGGAATATTTCCATGTATGCCCCACACTCAAGGAAACAGGTTTCTTGCAGCATTGTCTCACCAGTCTTTGGCTTCTCAGGCTACTTCACATTCCAAGGTCACCACAGCATACAACAAATCCCATGTGAAGGGCTTCCATGGAGGAGAATGTCTGTGTGTGTGTGTGTGTGTGTGTTTGGGGATGGGGAGGACGAAGATGTAAAGGTAGAAAGAAGAGCTCTCCCATCTCTAGAGCAACACAATATTGACCACGTTTACTATTTCCAAGTGTGACGGGACCCAAACCCAAGGAAATGTCTCTTAAACATCCCTACGACNCTACCAACTCCCTCCAAAACCCCCACAAAAAAAAAAAAAAAAAAAAAAAAAAAAAAAAAAAAAAACGACAAATTAAGGAAAAACTCAAGAGCTGTCATACAGTTACATTCAAAGTGATTTTTAACAAAGAATCTAGAAAGGGAAATCGTGTCCCAAAAGATTGTTAGATCCTGAACTATTTATTTTTCTTCTTTCCCCCCTCTCTATATTTAATCGCACTTTGCTTCAGCTTGTCTGATTTATTGTCCCATTTGAACAATAAAGCAGGGTCATTGGTTTGAAGTGTTTTCATTATTATTTTGTTTTATTTTTGCATTTACCCCCACATGACTAATTAACTCCCGCTTTTTTGGAAAGCCAGCTGTACGTACAAAGTAGGTTACAAACATTTTAATAATCACTCAGTGGCTGAGCGTGGAATTTATTTTAAATGCAGAGATTCCTTGTTATGATTCTTCAAAATAGAAGTGATTTGGCTCAGGCATTGTTACAAAACGGATAAAATGTTAAGAATCAAAAACAAAGAGTGAAATTTGTTTACTGGAAGGAGGTTTGCATTGTTAAGTTGGAAGATTACAAAGTAAGAGATAAATGGAGGCCTTAAATTTTGAGGAAGATAAAGTAGGAGAGAGGTATCCCTTGCAACGTTTTGTTGTTGCTATATCTACGTCATTCAGGAACGATAAAGCCTACAAAGAAGTTACAAAATTTATGAAACCATGCCTACAACTTCAGACTCAAACAAACTTTTTAAAATGCACAATAGCTCCGTCTTTGCTGCTATGGTTTCAATTTGATTATGTACTTCAAATTGACACTAGAGAAGATTAGTGCAATGCTTCCAAGCATAGAAACACATCATCCCTAAATGCAATTATTTTAAGATTTATGATTACGAGTACATTCTTTTGATACTGCTGCAAGAAAAAACGCAAATGTTAGATAATCTTAAATATTAACACCTATCATAACAAAATAAAATACTGCATTTCAGTGAAAAACACCTATAATTTAGAGTTAGTTCATAAACTTGGTAAACTGTAACTACAATGTAAGTCATTAACTCCTTTTATTAAGTAAATAAGGTGTGTTAAAACCTGGGCATTAGAGGGAGGCACGTGCAGCATTCCCCAGTTCATGCTCTGTGTGCTGCAGCTAATGGGTTTTTCCAATATCACAGGGCACGCATGAACTAAATTCCATGTCCCTTTGCTCTCTTTTTATTACTTTAAATCTTATTATGCCATTGATTTTTAAAACAGAGCTCTCCACAGAAGCCGATAGGACTCTGCTTGGAAATCGATGGTATGATGTGGCCTTAAGTATTCCATTACTCTGCTGCAGGGATGGACTGAACATGTTAAAAAGGGTGAAAACAACACCAGCAGGTAGGTTTCAAATAGACCAAAAGAAAAAAAAAAAAAAAAACCTAAAATCTCCTTTTACCCAATGATTTCTGCAAGTAAAAGGTGAAGAAGGTTTTCTCCTGCCTCTCCAAGGGGAGCATAGCTCAAGCAAGGAGAAACTAAAACCACATCCCCATGGCCCACTGCTGGATCCCTGTGCTCCAGGTACAACCTTCTGAGACAAGGATGGGCTTTATTATCCCATTAATATACCCCGTTGCTGCCCCTTCATCAGGACATCAAGAGATGCCTACCTGCAAGTTTCTGGGAAAATAATAGACATTTCATGTGTGTGTGTACATATCTTTTGTTCTTGGCACTTCCGTAACCAGAAGCTTGCACATAAATGAAAAATGCCTAGGACCCAGAAATTTCAGAAATCTTCAAATATGTGGCATTGATTGGTACAATTGAATCAACAGGAATAAAATCAGCCTTTAGCCATTTCAGACACAGATCATGAACGGCAAGGGATATTATCAGTTTATACACTTTAACAATGCTGGTTCGCAAACTTCAGTAAAAAGAAAAAGCTTAGAAAAAAAAAATGCTTACAAGCACTGGTCATTTATAAGGAAAAGACAACCCAAATAATACACCTTCACTGTAATCGTCATAAATTGCAGATCAGTGACTAGACATGAATCTAACAGAATCCAATTTTTTTAATGGCTAAGGTGGGGTAATTTATATTCTCAGGGAGCAAAAGATACATAGTGTACTACCTTAATCTTTCAGATCAACTTAAAACATGGCTAAACTCATCTCCCTTCCAAGCAAATTGTCCAAACCTGATCACATCACTCTTGCTCTCCAGTCATCCATACAACTGCAGCTCAAAGGAACATTAATTTGTACAGAAGAGATCACATTTAACATATAAAATTCAATGAAAATAAAACTAATGTACAATTCTTTATACAAGTAGCAGAACTTCTGGGAGGGTAGGGCCACTAGATGTGGAAAAGTATATATCGTGTGAGGAAAAAAAAAAAAACATCAACCTAAATTAAAATTTTCCACTATACCCTCATATGGTTCCTCTCTGATTAGAGCAAGTTTCTTTTTAATATTAGGTGCTTAGTAACAGAAAAGAATTTGTAATAACATTTCTCACAGATGAAGCATCCGCTCTTTCCTTTCAGGAAGAAACATTTTCTTTTACCCAGCACACATTTTAATTGCTTAAGATGCAATTTCCCTTATGAATAATTTGAATACAGCTGACTTTTTGACTAAGCAAATTTTCTTCAGAACTCAAATGATGTGTGCGCTGTAAAATATGGAAAACCATGTGGCAGGGTAGCAGAAGCAAAGTGATGAAGTATAGCATTAATTTTAATGTCATTTAAGAAGTCACCAAGGTTCATACTCTGTCAGTGCCACGTGCCTCTGACCAGATGTGTAGCCTACATTTTAGCTCAGAGCCACGAAACGTTCCTCCACAAAGCTCCCTTCGCATCATCCCACTTAATGTCAGCTTTGCCATTGCAGACCCTGTCTCAGTACCCCAAAAGGGCTCTAAAAAAAAAAAAAAAAATCCACTGCAAAGTGGAGTTTGGCTATAAAGCTTTGTCTCTTCATCAGAGAATTTGTTACTATCTTCCCCTCACGCACAGCCCTCGTGGGGCCATGCGCTTCTAACTTAACGTATGAATAACTTATTGAAGTCACCACGTCCTGAAGCAGGAAAGCAAGATTTAGCAGCTAGAATTAAAACAATTTTCTTTTCTTTTGACTAAAACATAGCAAACCAGAAAAAAAAAAAATTATATGTATTTTAAAGTATCTAAAGAAGCACATGCTTTTCTAGTGTAAGTTGCAGGTGTGAATTCTCAATAAATCATGAGAGAGACTCAGAGATCATCTGAGAGTCATAGATAACTGATAACAACTAAAAATTAGATCACCATTTCCCAGCAGCAGAATCAAGCTGTAGACAAATGGTGGGTTTAATGATACCACAGGGCCCAAACAGGACTAATAAAGCAGCATTGTTGATATTGTCAGTGTATATAATTTGGAAATCCATTACCTCAATCTAAAAATGCACTTGATGAATACTTTGTAGAAGCTGTATTAGCTGCCTAGTCTAGTAAATAAATTGAAATACTAATTACTCTTTCTTTGGAAAGAGGCTTTATTGTTTATTTTAATGTTGGAATTATTTCATGAAGAGGAACTTTATTTTACAAGGACCATGTTGGGACAAATCGTCTGCTAAGGGAAATAAACGAGTTACTTTTCTACCAACACAAACCACCTCAGTTGATAAGTGACCACTAACCATAACTTAATATAATTTCAGATTATTTGCATTTTCACTTGCCTGTAGCAGTTAAGCCATCTGTTACACCTTCTTTCTTTTTTTTTTTAATTCTCTTTAAAAATAACAAAAGCAAGCACTCTTTATCCATGCCTTTTTAGCGGTAAGACAGCATTCAGCTAAACTGTACCAATGATTAAGAACTAAAATATTCAGCAGTTTATGATATCTCTTCCAAATGTCTGATACAAGATTTTAGTTCACTGGACCAGATGACACAAACTAAACTCTGTCAGATGAACATAAATTCCACAAAGTTCATCTTCAGCATGCTCTAAAATATTCACCTTTTTTTCCTAAACAGATACAAGTAAAATCAACTAAACGTGCTAAAACCTTATATTAAGCTTCTTTTTATAACAACTTATAATTAATGTACTCTTCAGTAGAAAATATCTTGATTAATAGAAAAAAATCCAGCAAAAAACATCTTTATTGGCAACATGGACCCTCAGCAAATTTGCAGACGACACCAGGTTGGGTGGGGACGCTGATCTCCTTTGAGGGAAGGAAGACACTGGAGAGTGCTGGGTTAATGTTTGGATTTGATCATCTTAAAGGTCTTTCCCAACCTAAATGACTTTTATGGTTGGGTTGTGGGATTTCAAAAAAATACGCATTAAAACTTGGAAAATGTTTCCCCTCTGGAGAACAGCACTAATTAATTCATTAGTGAAGGAATGTATTAGTGATGAAAAACGTCTATGTATTTAGGTCTATCTTCTGGTTAGGGAAATCTTCTCTGGGTGTTGGAGAGCAAACTATTCCCAGAAATTGATACATAAAAGCATCTTTCTGTCGGGAGGAAGTTTAGCAAAACTCTGAGGGAGAAAAATTAAATGAATTCCTAAACTGTTTCTTAGTGTAGACAGTTTTCAATATTTAATGGGCACATTGAAGTTGAAAAGAGGACATAACCTCCTTTTTTTTTTTTTTTGTCCTTTAAAATGTGGCGATGACGTCTGGGTTTACTTTTACTGAAAACTTTAACAAAATATCTAAGATGCTGCAATCTATAAGTACACATATTTAGAACAAAAACATTCTATCTCTCCCATTGGAATCTAAATAGAAGTAGTTTTATTAACATTTAGGGCGTGTCTATGGTCAGGGAACACCCATGGGAACTGTGGGTGATTACTCAAGTAACAGCTTGAGAGCCCCCAAAAAATTTCTGTTGAAAGACCAGACTCAAGTAAAAGCATTACAGGAAAATCTCTCCATACCCAGTATTAATTCGACTTGAACAAATGGGAGGTAGTGTGAAAATCATCAGAAATCACTGGAGAAAAACTCCTTGAGACCAGACACCTAAAAGCAGATTCCTAGGAAACAGACCCTGTAGTGACAAGTTCTAGACTAGGAGCTGTCACTTCAGCAGCAAGGCTGCGTGGAGCAGCAGCAGCCTCCATGGATGCCCCAAGTCTCCCAGCCCAGGCAAAAATATTCAACCCTCAAAGCCATGTCTGAGAGGCACAAGAGTAGATAAACCCACCATCCAGGACTCCCAAAGCCCTAAGGCTCTGGCAGTTTCATGGAGATGCAAGATCACATCTAATAGCTTATGGCAGGCTGAGCAGCTTGCTTGCCTTCCTTAATAAGATACAGTAAGTATAATGTAACTTTATCACCTCATAAATACCAAGAAAATTTCATTGAATTCTCCAAGGGGAAATTCTTCATTAGTATAAAATATATCAGACTTGCCCTTATTTAGGACTATCTAATTTTTTTCTCCTTTACAGAACAAACCGACTCCTCTATCCTGGAGCTGAGACACACTGCCCGGTATGTGTGTGTCCCCTTGAAAATTAGATCAGCACTTGGGGCTCTCCATTCACTAAGGTGTCATCCAAGCATTGCTCCTTTCATTGCTTTATTTCTTAATGTTGTTATTTCTATCACTGAAGAGTATTTTGTGCCACCCTGGGTGAGTTGCAATGTTACAGTGGAAGCTTGCAGAGTGTTTGACTTGGTTTATTCTTGAAACCAGCCCAGTCCAGGTTGACAATAAACCTCACTTTTGTTTAGGAACTAAATCTGCTTGAAAAAAAAAAACAATTATACAAGAAACACAGTTGTAGAATTTCAAAGCACCGCCAAAGAGGAAGGAACAACTGTTGCCTGAAACACAGGCTAAGCAAGCAATTGGGATTAAAGGAAAACGGAATTTGTTGTAGCCACGTACCAAGATATAGTGTGGAGAGGTTATTCAAAAGAAACAAATATTTTATGCAGTGTACATTTTAACCCCACTGAATAATAAAAAATTCCACTTGCAATTTCCAAGCTGTTATTTCTCAAAGCTAACTAAAAATACTTATGTGTTCAAAAATTTTATTTTTTCCCCTTATTTCTTCACCATTTCTGCAGATGTTTGCTTTTAACTACTCTAAGCAAACTGGCTTAGATAATTCCTAATGTACAGAGTTATTAGACTTTCCCCTGAGCACAATCTGGTTTCTTACAGGCAGCAGTTCTCTTTAAAGTGTGATTTATTCTCAAATCTGAAACTTTGAAAACATCAAACGTTTCCCTCAAACCTGGAAATTCTTTTTCCCCACACCCTGGCTCCTAGCAGAGTTTCTCTGTTCACAAGTAAATCAGAGGTAGTGCCTGTGAAATACTAGTTTCTAAAATTCCTTATGCCAAATCTATACAAGGTCTCTATACAATAATCTAGTCCCTTCCAACTGACATGTAATTTTCAGAAAAGTATGAATCTAGACAAAATAAAATTTTTAAAAAGTTTACTTTACATTATCTTGTGAGACTAGTAAAACCGTAAGAAAACCAGACCCAAGGTAGGAAAAGAAATATAGAGAAAGAACATTTTTGCTTAAAATGTTGCAGAATAGGAATGTGAAACCAAGATATGAGAGAAAAATAAAATCTTTCCAGAATATAAGTACTCACTAAGAGAAATTCTAGGGCCAAATAGTGTATCCAAAGAGATGACTTTAGAGTTAGCAGTTGAAGTTTAAGAGAGGATTACCAGTTCCCTTCTCTTTTTCTTCTTAATTTAGAAGACAATACACATTGAAATCAAGTTTTACTGTCAGATGAATTAATCCCGTCTAGAGCTGGCTGAATATAAGTTGGATGGGACTCCAGGAGGTCATCCCATCCAAACTTCTCTCATGTCATGGGTCAGGTTGCATGGAGCCTTGCCCAGCAGGTTTTTGAGAATCTTGCAGGACAAAGATGATATTTCCACATATCTAATCAGTTTCCCTTTTATTATAACCGAAGAGCAATTCACAGATGTTTCATTTCTTAAAAAAAAAAACCCAAAAACAACCAAAAAAGATGAGCAGACTTTGAACTGGCAGAGACTTTAGAGCATTGAGGGAAAAACATTCCACAGTAAAAAAGACAAACTATTTCTTCTAATGGATTAATGAGAAGAATGGGCCCAAATTTGAGAAATGCATTTTCCAATCAGAAGGAGGGCAAAGTCACACAACAAAGTGACAGAGTGACATCGTATTGCTAATTTGTATTAATTTTGGAGGAATATTTATACGTTAGGAAAAATAGGTCTACTGGAATGGCAGGAATAAGAAATGAAAACCAGGAGCCACTAAATAGGTATAAATAAATTGCAGCAAGATTAAATACAAAGCAAATAAAGACGTATTTAACAGGAAATATTCTCTAATCCTCATTAGAATCAGAGAAATAAAAATATGAGACCAGCTAAAAACCGAACCATGTTCAGTAGAGTTGCAATAACAGGCAAACACAGATAGAAATCAGGATGCTAACCTTGATCAAGAAGTGCATATCAATTACAGAGAGCTGCCTTAGGCACGCCATACGTGAAAGACATCTGCCTCTAACCCAAGGAGTGTGACTCACCACGGCTTACGGCACCTCTAAACATCCAGCCTAGGCAAAGCCATTATTACGCATAAATACCCGGTGAGCCCAGCCATGGCAGCGCTCTCCGGCTGTCATTACCGTTTCTACCCGAGAAGGAATTCCTATTCCAGCAACAAATGCCTCCTGGAACTAATTGGCACTCATTGTCAATCTCGGAGCAGAGACTAATGAAGTACCTTTTGAGCCTGCGAGGTTCTGAAGAGGTGATCTCTCCAGCACAGAACTGAGACTGTAATGAGGCAGGATAAGGATGATTCCTCTGCTAATGCTCATTCCTCACCTGGCCTTACCACAAAAAA
>VZRN01004506.1:3837534-3897049 GCA_013397935.1 Dasyornis broadbenti | reverse complement strand
AAAAAAAAAAAAAGAGATTCATCCATATGTTTGAGGAATCCAGGGAGTTCCTATGTAAAACAAAAAGTGATAACGCTGCAGTTCACTGCTCGTGGGAATAAGGATCACAAAGAAAGGGAACAAAGTCACTTTTACTGCAATCTCCCACCTCATGCATTTCATTGCTCGGAAAAAACTATTTGTGATCAAGCAGGGAATAAGACTGAACAGTGGTAACAGCAAAGGACTGATTTCTAGAAGTTTTCACTGATATTCCACCCTAAAAGGATAAGGCCTTTTGAAATCTTAAACACAATTTGGAGGACTGTTACCTGCTAAATCTTGAGATACAATTTACCTAAACAGAGAAATTCTTACTGCAGAGCTTTCCTCAGTCAGTCAAGTTGCTATTTGGAAAGAGCACAACAGAACAATTAAATAAACTAGCAGCTTTATCAAGCATTGGTATATTCCTATCAGATGACCTCTTTTTATGTGGACTGCAAATAAATACAGATCAATTCAAGTTGGCAGGCTCCTTTAAAATTAAGGGAAAGCATTAAGTGCTGGACCACAGACTTCACCTATGCTGTGCTGAAGTGCTTAAAATGCAGGACAGAGCCTTTAACCAACAAATTCTCAAATGCAAGAGACCCAGGCAGTCTGGAGGCAGTTTAATGGGCTTAAACCAAAGCTCTTCAGCAAAAGGGGTTTATAAAGTATGTGTTCTTGAACATGAACTGCAGTTCATCTGCTTTTGAAATGTTTTCAGACATAATAGTTCATTCCATCAGTTAGCTGGAAAAAATAGAATTAGATACTTTAGAGTTATTTGGGATAATACCAACAAGCATATTCAGCACTCTGCTTTGTATTTAGTATTGCTCTGGGATTAGGTACTTCTTGGCAACCTGATATTAAAACATACCTCTGCTGCTGTAAAATTTTTGCTGCAATGAATAATAGTTATGTTAATAATGATTATGATTACTGTGTTATAACACAATTCCTTTTTTCCCCTCTCTCTATTTCAAAAATGCCCAGCAGAGCTTTAAAAAAGAGCAAGTTAAGTGGCATACATAACTCTCCCTGAAAAGACGACAAAGGATTTGTCATCCAAGTGGTTAAAGGGCAGACCTCCAAATTAAAACACTTTGGAGACACACTGAGAAAATGCCATTTACCAAAAGCCAAATTGTCATTTTGGCATATGTGGATCCGTGACAAAAGGGTGGAAAAATCTGTGCCAGTGCCTGCTGCAGCTTCTGACATGGGTTTATCTCCCCCTCTCCCAAGATGCTGTGCAGCTCCACAGCTCATGGAATCTCATTGACAACATTTTCATGGCAATTGCAGCTGTGACTTAGGAACGTGCTCTAATCTGTTGCCTATATCAAATGCAAAACCAAGGAAAAACCTGTCTGAAGCCTTCTTCTTTGAGAGCTGTCCTGAATCTCTAGGATTCTGTGTGTCTCCTTTTGCTTGTGACAGTAAAGATAATTATAGCCATTTATGAGTTGTGAGATCAGCCAATATTTTTCTCTCTTTTACTCCACTCTCTCAGTTTTGGTCCTTTTAGCATCATCTACAGTACTTCTAGACTAAGGTACATTTGAGTTTGCAGCCCATCAGTACTGTTTTGTGCTGAACATTTCCAGAATCAGATGAGAGCAATCACAAAATTACCTCTTTATCTTGGCAAGAAAAGCTGAAGACTCCCTGGTGTCAGGGCCTCAGAACTCAGCTATGCAATATCAGTTGGTCTAACTACATGTTTGCACACAGGTAATAGTACAACATCAGATTTCCTCACAAAGACAGAGGCAAGGATTTTTAGGTACGAGTACCTTTCTACAAGAACTGAATTTCATTATAGATAACTTTAATCCACATAAGTCTATATCACAGATGACATTTCCAGTGTTCAGATTTCAGCATATTGAAGAACTGCAAAAGGTCAGAACTCCTTTAGCACCATCTGAAACATACACCGCTTAATAGACTTAAGGTATAGACACGTATATATAAAATGTTCAGGACATAAAAATGCATGTAAAACAATGGAATCAATACTGAAAGAGAAGTGAAATAACAGGTTGTGTATGTGAGTGTGTACAGGTAAGAAACAACACCAATTTTTGATCAGTTTTGCTGCAGTGAAACACAAGAAAGTAGTTATGTTCTGGGCTATCTTCCTAGACTGATAAAGGGTGGCAACACTAATTAATGCTCCATGGAATACATTCACCACCAATATAAAATAATAAGTCTTTGACAACTAGTTAAGATGTATAAACTCTTACAAATAACATGCTACAAGACAGCATCTATTGCAAGAAAGTTCCACAGCAGCCAAAATATTTAAGCCTCTCCTTTTTTAGATTATCTTCCAATCATTATCTACGATTTGCTCAAGCAACTAAGCAAGTCAGAGTAAACTACACTAGGAACAGAACCCAAGAAAGAATACTTCTGTCTTAATAAGTAAATACTCCAGCTCTGCACAGGAGAAGTTGGACTCTGTATGCCATGGTATTGCTTGAAGTCCACCTAAATGTAATATTCATAAACATCTTTGGGTAATAAAAGTCATTCTCTGTCAAACAGATATCTACCACATGTTTAATGATTGGTACAAATTAATGTTTCTAAGGTCAGAGTCACTACCAGCTCAGCCTGCTAACTATTTTCCTGAGCTAGTGGAATTTACTTATTTGTGGCAAAGAAAGAGTTGATCCCACTCTGGATAGGTAATTTCATCCCCTCTTGATCATATTCTATTCAATCCACATCCTGCTGGAGCAACAAGGACATACTTTTCTGAAAACCCTTTCTTTCTGAATATGGTATTTATCTGTTAATCAGCTTCCCCTTTCATATTTATTTTGATGACTTCAGCTTTCAAAAACAGTTCCAGAGCTCTGTCAATACCAACTCCTGTGTACTGTGATTTCAAGGCAGCTTTAAACTTATACGTAGCAATGTTCTTAATTTAGCAAAATATATCACATAGATATGTATGCTTGCATAATATATATACATGCTTATAGCACACATCTGTAGTACATTTTAAAGATATTAACAGAGGCACTTAATTAACATTTTATATAGGGAACTTTTTATTGTATATTGTCTCAGGGTCTTGAAACAGTACGTACTCGACATTTATATCTTACTTTCTTAGAACAGAATTCCTATAGGTAATTTCTGTCTATTATGCTGATAAATCTCATGGGAAAATCTGTACTTAAAATACTTGTCTCACTCAAGAATAATGTGATTATTGTATTCATAGCTCACTGAAAAGGCAATCTATCATTGGGATCAAAAATCAGCACTATAAAGTATCTCCAAAAGCGCTCAATCTGTCTGTCTTGCACAGAGTCAGATTGAAATGCAGAATTTTGAATGGAAAACAAAATACAGCTTATCAACAAACAAGAACTAGGAGGAGACTCCAACGTGAATAGGATATTAACCTGAAAGGAATTATGTCCTTATACACTCTAACATAGGATGAACCAACTTGATCAAACTTGAAGATTCGTTCCCATTTAAATATAAATGAAATTGCTGGGAGGTTATGGAAAGTTATCTATTAGTTACATATAATCACATTATTAGATTTCATGAAAAAGATTTACAATACCTTTTAACCTTTAAATCCCTTCTTTTGTGATTTTTTATAACAAGAATTGTTCTGCTCTTAAAATGGCTGTTCTCACTTTTGATATGAAGTTCTAATCATGCATGAAACATGAAATGACTGACAGAATACTAATATTATCTTACCCATAAGACATCATTTTCTGATGAATATCCGCTGCTTTACTGTATACACAAGAATTTATCAAATTCATTCATTGATTATTCATGCTCTGGTCATAACAGAGAGCAGCAGTTTATCTGAGATTCAACATCAGTTGCTGCAGTACAGACAGTGCATATGTTTAGGAAAGGAACAAAAATAAAAATGAACTGGCTAACTATGCAAGAAAAACTGGGGCCTAAAATTTTTAAGTAAACAAAACTACAAGAAGAGTGTGCATATGTTCTTGCTCTTTTCTTTGGATTCACATGGAAAAATGAGCTATTATTCACTTACTTCCCCCTCCCCTCACCATCTGCCATTTATATTTAACCAACTGCATAGCTGGGAACTGGGGACTGGGGTGGGCATTTGTGGAACTTTTAAAGCGTTGTTGTAGGTGTAGATGACCCATCATAGACCACAAATATGGAATATTTAAAAACTGCATAAATATTCATCAACATACTAGAAATCTTGGGTCCATTCTTTAAGCTTATACCCCTATTTAAATCTTGCACTTTGTTTCCAAAACCCACCACCACGTAAGAACAAATACAATTTTTTTTTTTTTCAGTATCTGAAAGCCATTTGTTTCTGACTTATCCGTCTGACTTTGATAAATGTATAAAATATCATTCATCTGTAAACGTCTTTCATTATTAACCTTTGATGTATTACATATATATATAGAGAGAGAGAGTTTCCTCTTCTAATACTGGAAACTGATGACCTAAGTCAGCAGACTTCACCTACCAGGTGGTATAGGTTGACCAGCAGCAGCAGGGCACAGAATCAGAATGCAAATATTACAATGTCACATAGTATTTATCAACATAGGGTGGTTAACATCTAAAGCATATCATTCTGATTATTTAGAAGCTTCTCAGCTAGAGGAAAAAAATCCTTACTCTTCTTCCCAGGAAACACAAAGATAATCACAACAGAAGGCAGACTTTTGCTATCCAAAACCCAAGATCTTTATTTCAGCCAAGTACATCCTTTGGCGTATAACACATATTAACAAGGGTCCCACAAATTTACCATGAGATTCTTTACTGCAGCATGTGGGTAGAGAAAATAACAAATCTGATGGCAATTAGGAAGCAAGATATTGCACAAAGCCTGACAGTAATTTAACAAGGAGAAGCACTTTTTACTTTAACACATTTTTTGTCCTAAACCCTCTTAAGATTTTCTACCAGGTACTGGCTGCTCATCCTGCCCCTAAAGAACCAGACATCCAAGTAGCTTTCAAAGTTTTATTAATCTTTCATTTCTCAAAGTCTCTATTTTCCTGATGTCACATCTACCTCCCCTCTTGACTAGCAAAAGCTTCTAATAGCAGCAAAACTACTAGAAACCCTGCTCGGAGCTCAGCCTCCTCTTGCAGCTGACAGCACAACAGCCTTCTACCCACTTGCTCTCTTTTCTTCAAGACAGACAAAAAGGAAGGGAACTTCATCGGGAGGTAGCAGTTTAGAAAGTTGACATTTCACTGCTTGATGCTCACTTTCATCAGCAATAAGATCTTGACTTTAACACTGCAAAATAATGAAGAATAGTGAAATCAAACCTGACACTGTGTGTCTGCTTAGACTCATGGTGCCTGTACACTACCACAGAGAACAATAATTTCATTCTCTTTGAAAGCATTTTGCTGTTGAATGAGAAGTACCTTTAGCTTTATCTACATGTTGGCTATAGCAGTCAAGTCAGTCTTTAAAAAGGAAAATTCAAATATGCTTCAGGTGCATTACTCTGTATACCAAGAATTAATATAGAATCATAGATCGGTTTTGGTTAAAAAAAAAAAACCTCGAAGATCTTTGAGTCCAACAATTAATCCAACACTACCAAAACCACCATTAAACCATGTCTCCAAGTACTACATCAACATGACTTTTAAATATCTCAATGGATAGTGACTCAACCACTCCCCAGGGCAGCCACTTTCAATATCTGGCAACATTTTTGCTGAAGAAATTTTTCCTGATATCCAGTCTAAACCTCCCTTGGTGCAGCTTGAGCCCATTTCCTCTCATCCTGGCTACAACCTACTTTCAGACAGTGATAGAGAGCAATAAGGTCCCATATGAGCTTCTTTTTTCTCCAAGCTAAACACCCCCACTACTTCAACCATTCCACATAAGACTTGTGCTCCAGGTCCTTTAGCAGCTTCCTTGCCCCACACACATTTTTCAATATGTCAATGTATTTCTTGTAGCAAGGAGACAGCACAGAGCACCCAAGATATTAAATAAACATTAAATTAACATCAAATAAACCAGAGGAAAAACTGTATTGTGACACAGTGCAACAAACCACACCACCCTGATATATTCATATGAAAGGAATCACAGTGCCTTTTGGAAATATTATTTTCCATTGTATAATTTAAAAGTGCACTAAAGCTACCAAATAAATTGTTTGAAGTTCTTCAAGGCTTACAGAGGATGAACTCTATCAAGTTTTAGCTTTGTGTTATTTTTATTGCTTCTTCTCCATTCTGCCTTTTTCATTTCACTCCCCAATAAAGAACTAAAAGCTGTGTGAAAATGAGAGGAGATATTTTTCCACTTACTACAGGTGTTTATATATACTGCCACACTTACATACAGATGCACAGATAAGCATGTTTTCCATCTCACACCAGTTACTGTTGTTTCCCTCTATTTATTTCTCTCAATGCATCAGGAAAAGAACATATTTTTAGAAGAAAATGGAAACAAGCAAAGGAGAGCAAAGCAACAACACTATTCCAGAACAGAAAATGGCTAAAATGTTTGTCTGGGAGTTGGGAAACCTGAGGCAGATAGTCAGACATGGATAATTGGACTTGAGTCTCCGCCAGTCTAGCTTCGTGCCAAGTCCACCCTGTTTGTTTTTCTAAGAAAAGGGGAATTGTCAGAATCTTTCCATTTAACATGAAAATGTACTATAAAATTTTATCACTCAAAACTGACATGTCTCAGAAAGCTTGTTTCAAAGAATACTCATCCCCAAAATGAAAATGTTAAAACAAAAATTTCCACCACTCTTACATACCTTTCTAGAAGGTGGCAAAACAATTCCTTCTGACGTTATTATACAGCCAAGTCAGAATACAGTGCACTTCTGACATGGTATAAAAATATGCACGGAAGGGATTCTCAAAGACTCTCAGTGAAATGGTCACTCACGTTCACAAACACTGCATGAAAATTCTGAACTGCTTTGAGGATATGATTTAAAAGTCAGTTGGCATTGGTTCAAATAGAAAGGAAAACACACAGAGCAAACTTCCACTCTCGGAAGTTTGTGTTTTCCCAAAGCTTGAACAGGAGTGTTTGCAAGGCTCAGATATTGCACAAATCATAAAAGCCACCTGCACAGAAATATCAAGGATAGCCCTGTTCTGGTACTGCAGCCTACAGCTAGAAGATTGCTATCCTAGGGTGTAAAACAAACTGTGAGCAAGCCAAAAATTATAACGTTGATCACATTCACTACTTCACATATAGCTGCTCTTGATTTTAAGGGGATTTTTAGAGTACATTTTATTCAGATTCTCATTTCAGTTGTTCTTTGTAGGTTTGTGCTTTTCTGTGCAGGCTTCTCTCCAACCCTGATTCAAGAGCCAGCTTCTACCATCCAATAATTTTCCCACCTTTAAAAGAGCTCTATGGCTTTTCCTGTTTCAGAACCTTTTCTATTGATAACCAATTTATTTCAGGTGCATGTCTTACACAAAAGTATATAATTTCTTTTTTTCAGAAACATTAAAGGTTAGTTATTTGCCTCTGAATGCAGGAATGCAGATATTGTCCTGACTACAGTGTGCACCATTTAATCTACATTTGGTTTAGTCATGGGTAGCAGTAAAACAAAAATCTTCAGTAAATCTTTATTACTAATATATTATTTTAATAGGGAGTCATCTCTGTCTTTATTTTCTGAATACAATTTTCTTTTCTAGTTACTGAGGTTCCAAGACAGAAGTTTACTGTACTTTCTGTTCATTGAGGCTTATCAAACACTTCTTAACATACTTCAAGAAGCACAGGACCCAGAAGGAAAGTCCAAAACCTAGATCTTGCATGTAATACACAATAAGCAGTCAAGCAGGAGATCTCAAGGATAATGGTGCTGTAGAGACCCCTGTAATATTGGGGGAAAAAACCAACCAAAACAAACTCCCACATTTAACAAGTCTCCACTGTCTCTAGAAAACAAAACATCTCAAAGTGCAAAACATGACAGACACCCAAAGAGAAGCAAAATCGCTGTGATTACCTAACTGTGCAGGGAAACATTTCTGACTCAGATTTAGGACAATATGCTGAGTCTGTGTGAGGTGACATGGTAGCAGAACGAAGGCCTCTACCGTCAAATTCTAGCAAGGAACAATGACTTTTAAAAGGCAGTAAATAAACACATAAACCTTTGTGATCAAATTATGAATCAGCATGTGGTAGATACCTCATTTTTTCTTTCATTTTCATCACAGATAGCTAACAGAAAGCTTTCAGCATGCATTATCCCTTAGTATAAGTATTTCTTCTTCCTCCTTAGTACTTACCTCTCAGATGTAATTTTAAGGTTCATATTTTCTTACTCAGCCTAATGGAAATAGCACCATGTCAGAACAGATAAGAGGAACAGATAGAGGACATAAAATTGTTAACTTAGTGTGCAGTGAAGTCCATTCCTCTTGTTTTCTACATTTCTAAGCAAAGTGATAATAGAAAGAATATTTCAATCGTGATAGAGCAGCACTAAAAGACCTTGCAGAGGTTTTGGAAACTGTTGCCAACATTACTGCATCACCAGTCTAATTACAGCCACATCTCAGCTGGAGGGGGGGAAATAAATTCCTACCCAAGTCTAATGTCAGTGGAATATTTTAATTATGCCTCAGGCAGTGAGCTTTTGGAAAAAAAAATTAATAAATCACAAATGAAGTCCTTCCTTCTTTGCAACCATCTCCTAAAATGTCCTAAAATATCAATAAGCCATTGTGTGTCTCATTTGTTCATATTTTTCTTGGTCTTTTCAAACATGTATGCCAAATATATTAGTTTTGTGCCAGTAAACATCTTCAGGTGAAATCAAGTCAGCTGGGGCATGAAACTTTTGGGAGCCATAGGATCTACAGAGATAGCACACTGCACATTTTATGTTGACCAACAGAGATTTTACTTTTTTATTTTCTCTCATTGAACTTCAGAATTCTGAATTTAAAAAGCATAAAATTTCCAAGTCAAGCAGTATTGCGTTGCATTTCTAACATAAATTGTCCTGAAATTGGACTTCAATTTATTGATTTCCCTGACTGTAACAAGCTGTACTCAGTTTCATCACCAAAACACTTCACACAAATGAAAACAATTAGAGCGAGGGGAGGTTTTCCACACAGTACTGAAATATTAAGAACAATATTCTGTATCATTGCTAATGACTTCTATTCTTCAAACCTTCCTAAAGCTGAATTACATGTAGACTTACACACAAATTAATTGCCTAGCAAAAGGGCTTGTGGTCTAATCTGCAATATATTAGAGGGATCTATGTCTGATTGATAGACACTGCCCAGTAGTCATATTTTCTTTTCCCCTTTGGAATAAAACCAATTCAAAAGTGACATCTATGAATTACAGGGTTACCTGAAGGTTAAGCCACTTAAGGGAAGAAAAAAAAAAAATTATTCACAAGTTGTAAATCTTTTTTTGCAAATATTACTTTCATTCTAGGTTGAATGCTTCTAATGATATCACAGGAATGCCACTGAGAAAGCAAGATCAGGAGTAAGTATTTGATGCTCCAGTGTTCCATTGCCTAGAAAAGAAGGATGCTGCCATTACCACAAGCACATAAACTTTGATTACACTTCTTAAAGTCATTTGCTAAAGTGTAAAATAAAGTGCAAGAGGCTACATTAAGATGCTTCATTGAGTTTTAATCAAAGGGAGAAATGATATTTCTATTTACTATTTATCTTCAAAATGTGACTGATTTTTTCAGTGATAATTGCTGAATTTCTGTAATGGTTAGTGTTAAGTGTGTCTAGATATTAATGCAATTTAATTTTAATGATGTGCCAGTTAATTACAAAGATTTACTCGCATACCCATGCAAACCCTGCAGTTCTGATACAATTTTCAGAAGGTAAACTCACTTCTGCTGACATATGCTTTAGCAAGTAGAATATTAACAGAGTTAATGTTGTATTGAAGTCCTATTTTTTCTCTCACAATAATACCGTTACATTTCTTATTGCTTTAGCCAAGTCTTTCAACATGTTGGTACAAAACACATACAAACTACTGAATTGTGGAGTAGACAAAAAAGGTAAAGGGCAACATATAGTGCAACTGTACATTTTGCAATGTGGCAAAACCATAAAAATTAAATTTTAATAAATAAATGCTTATCTATTCAAAAAACTGATTCAGTAATATCACGCTAAGCACGGAAAATATCTTATTTAAAAAATGAAAGCCTAAATAGTGTTTCACTTTCAAAATACATAAAAAGCGAAAATGATAAGGGAGCAGAACCTCCCATTTTCTTACTAACAGCCAAGCAGACTTAAATGTGAAGATTTCTAATCAAATATGAGTACTCTTGAATAGCAAAAGGTAGACTATACTAGTTAACATTTAATTTAATTGTTTTAATACGACACTCTTATTTCTAGGGTAATCATTCACATTTTGCCAAAGCAGCTTAACCACTGAAACTTAGAAGCTTTCTATGAAATGAAATTTTGAACACATTTTATCTGTAGAAAACCCCTGAACTTATAAAATTGCTCTCTTGCCCTGGTGGTTGCACTGCCTCCAGTCCCAGAAGGGTGAAATGGAACACAGAAAAGTGTCTCTAAATCAGGAAGAAAAACAACTGTAATTTGCGCCAGTTGCACAAATTAATTCCACAAGGTAGTCACAAAGCCAACATAATCATGTTCTGCTAAAACTCACCCATGTATGCATAGAATGCCATGGTACTGATCCCATGAGGAGACAAGGACAATGAGGGAAACATTAATTCTCTGTATTATTTCTGTTGCGCAAAACAAAATCAAAACCACCAGAATGGACCTTATGAAAACACAGCAAACTGACTCAAGAGGATAAGAACTCCCAATCATTTTGCGAGCGAGGTTCCTCTCTCTGGTGTAAATCAACACAGACTTTTATGGAGTTACACACGTCCGTGCCAGATGGGAGTCTGAATTTCATCAGAAAGACTTAACCATAGGAGGGAGCAATAAGGAAACTAAGTTGCTTTGTCAGTAATTAGACATTAAATATAATAATAGCAACTGTAATCAAGAGGAACAAGAGGCTCCAGCATAAGTTTTAGCCAAAATCATGCTGAGCTACAATAAGTTCATAGAACACAATGCCAGACACAATTCATAAACTGGGAGAAAAAAGGCTGATGACAGTGCTATCCAAATCATTCCTGGCAGGAGCACTGCAAAAGCCACGTCGATTGTTGGGAATCCACTCACCTCTTTGAAGAGGAGAGCTACTTTAGCCTATTTCCTGTGGCTGTCATGAAATGAAATATCAAAGTAAAACTGAAATTTACTGTTATGTTCTAAATCATAGAGACTGTCCCGAAAGTGTTTCATGGTTGTAAGGATACAAAATTTATTTGCATATTATGAATGCATGAACAACAGACATGTTGTATTGAAGGCTTCTAGGTCTGGATTTTAAACCTGCAGAATAGAACCACAACTTCTCACTTTCAGCTAATAAAGATAAACTGAAATAGTACAATTGGGGGAGTTTTAACATCAACTTCCAAAACTTTAAATATATTCAGCACCTTATGTTTGTTTTCAAAATAAACCTGAACACTTCTATTTGTTCAGAAACATTGTGCCAGGATCTCAGAATAGAAAAAGCTGTGTCTAACTGCAAGGATTACACAAAAAAGATGCAAGACTTCCTGACTTCATGACCATTTCACGTATGTTCTGCTGATACATTCCAGATACAAGGTGATGCAATCACCAGAGTCATTAGGGAATTGCTAGCAATCCCTCCCTCACTGAAAAGTTGCACTTAACAGAACTGGTTTTAATAATTTTCAAAAATCAGCCGGCATCTGAAATTCATTGTATAAACAAACTCAATGGAAAAAACTTAAAAGGGACTCCTGACATTTTATTTTGTGAATTATAGAGTTTATGGACTTAAGAAACTGCATGAAAAGGAAGGCCAAATTACTTTGTGCTTCTTATATTGTTTCAGAGACAAAACAACCCACTCGTTTAAAGATAATCCTTCCAGCTCAAGGATTACGATTTACTGCATACCTGTGTTTCAAATCTTACATGCTCTGCTGACAGACTGCTTTTACCTGACTCAATAGTACAATTCATGCTCCAGAGGTATGGTTCATTTTAATCAACATCTGTTCATTTTCTCATATTCTGCTGTCAATGACTTTGGTGCAGTGCTTCACCTATCAGCAATTTCCCCTCTTCTATGAGGTCATGACAGAAGATCACTCAACACCACCACAGCTCAGCTAGATTTTCCTTTGTTTTCTCTTTAATTTTGTCACACTTTATAACCATCTCAAATTAAGGCAAGGCTCCGGTGCTGTAGCTTATTGTTACACAAAGGAAGTAGAGCTCCAACAAAGCATCTATTGTCAGGTTTGCTAGAACATATTTCATGAGGTTCTTGTTGAATCTAAGGGTAGCATACAGATCGTGCTTCCCACCCACAGAGTAATAAAAAGGGGGGGAAAAAAAAAAAAAACAAAAAACAAAACAGACAAGCCCAGACTCCACCCACCACCTTTTTCCAGTGGACTACAAAAATGAGGCTGAGTCTGTACAGTCAGATTAAAGGGCACATAAAGACTTGGGAAACACAGTCAATTTTCAGTGTTTAGAAACAAAAGTAGAAACTTTCAAGTTAGAGCTGGGATTTCTGCAGCACTTGCCTCGGCTCCACGGCAGCCCAGAGAGAAGAGCCGAGTGCTGAGCTCTTGAGGCTTAAGCTGAAGAGCAGCAGCAGATCAGGTGATGCCTTTAGTCCTCTCAACACCCAGCCAAGCAAAGAGAATACAATGAAATAGAAAAAAAAAAAAAATTAAAATAATTCCCACCTCTAGAACTTCATACAAACCATCAAACAGTCCTATCAGATTCAATTATATCCCTTCAACCTTCTGCAGCATTTAAGTTGGATTTACCTACCCCCACGATCAGTTATTATGCTGTAGCTGTGAGGGAGGTGGGTAACTATGAACCGTTCACACCCTCTCCACCTGTTCCCCATAACTTGTAGGTCTCAGATGCAGAACAAGGTAGGGCTATCAGCCAATGGTAACTACACACCCAACAAGACTCTTTTTTCAATGAAGAGAGTCCCACAGAGACTGAATCAATGTATGACTTCATCCTGCCTGACCTGTCCCCTTGATATAAAAAGATATAAAAACCAGCAGTAGATAAAATGCATCCATCTGTAAAAGTCACATGGCAAATACTTTTTTCAGCTGCCTCTAATGAACTCTGGTGTTTTCTTAAAAATAATCTATGTGGAGACAGATTATTTGGTTCCTTTCCAGGTGGCAGTGATATGGCTACTTAGTTTCAGGTGGTAAAAAAAATTAAAACTGCTGTAAAACAAGTCTCTAAAATTCCAATTCTGCTACATCCTTCTTTAAGGGTTACTGCTTTTCTCAGCAACATCAGGTTTTGGAGTCCACAATTTTATTTTACCTTGTTTTAGTTTTTTTTTTTTTTTTTTTCCTATAACTGGATAGTTAACAGAGAAGCAAGCCATAGTTTCCTTGGCTTAAAAAAAAAGTGCCTATGTAAATGATGTGCTAATGATCTTTCTCAGCTTCATGCTTAACTCATTGAGACCTATAAATCACTCTCACATACTGTCTCATGCAAGATAATAACTCAAAATAGAAATCTCATTTAATTCCACTGCAATTAAACCAATTAATATATCATGTATCTTTTCAGACACCACAAGAAGTTTATCTAGTCTCCAATATTTTGTACTGCTCCCTGTCTTCTACCTGATCCTGCAGCAAAGCAGCTTTAATCCGGGTTCTTTTTTCAAGGAAATGGCAGAAACAGTTTCTTTCTGTGAAGTTTCATGACTTTCTGAATTTTTTCCCCCAGGGTTATGTCTTTCTCCTGTTTGAAACCACTACAATTTGCAGAGCAACAAACTTTAGCTTTGCTTTCTGCCCCTCACCACTCTATGAAACACATTTTAATTTCCTTTTACAGTTAAGGGCAAATGTCGTTCCCATTGAATGCATTGATTATTGAGTGATTTTGGATATACAGTATGTACAGAAATAATCAGAAATTGATCAACAGTAGTCAGAGGAATACATAAAGACAAAAATGAGTTTGCTAAACCCATAAATGTTCTGATTTATCATCTTCACTCATTAAATCTGTATTATGATCCATATTATAAGTCATGGAGACAAATTGATAATTAAGTCCAAATGTGTCAGGATGCAAGTTTTTTGAAGAATATAGATGACTGTGGTTACAAAAATAATAATAAATCCATCACAATGATACTCTTCCAAGAGTACAGATGGTACTGTCATACTGAGTGCATGTATACTACTTTTAAACTGCTGTGACATGGCCAAGCACTAAATTACAAGATTATTCTGGGAGAGGAAAAAGATATTTACTGCTTGTGCAAGAGCAGCCAGTATTGTATTCTGTTAATCATCCTCATCTCTGAGGCATCAGGTCTATATATGTACATACACAACATACCAGAAAGCACTCAAAGAACCTCAGGCTAAATTTAGCCAAGTCTGGAACATATTCTTATACAACACATCGACTACTCTTTTCCTTCTGACAATGAACTAATTGCTAGAATGGTATTTTATCTGAACTCTCTCAAAAATCCTTTTGGATGATCAGGGGAAAAAATACCGGAATGTTTAATGGTCAGATTTTAAAATGAGAACTGTCTTGGTTATAAGATTGCATATACAATTTCTTGTGTACTCTTGGTCTATCATTAGATAATCCTAATTTTAAAATCAGGAAGAAGGATTAACATGAATAATATGGTTCAGACTGATGGACCCTTGAAATTTAAAGTTAAGAAGATGATGATAAGCAGAATAACAGATCCTTGGATATTGCAAACCATTCTATTTTCTGAAACGTGTGTGCTTTTGCTTGAAGTAACATTATAATGAACAAAAAAAGTTATAACCTTCTTTGAACTCTCCAACATTTTTTCTGGTAATATTCACAGAGATAACTGCACAAACATTTATTTGACCATGACTCCTGAAAGACTTAAGTAGCCAATTCAGTAGGAAAACTCAGAACAGGAAAAGGGGAGAAATGCATGTCTAAATTTTCAGTCTTGGATACCATGCTCTGATCCCAACCTTTTTGCTGTAAGATGGTGACACTTAAAACTACTCTCCAGGACCTCTCTGAATGAACTTCTAGCTCAAGTGGTCTCCTTCCCAAAGGCAGGAATTTCAAACAAAAAGCACCCCTGTGCATAACCAGATAACTTTGTGGTGGCATTAATTTCAAACTTTCACTGGCCCATAGTTTGCCCAGCAAGAGGTGTTGGTTTTGTATGAAATGATGTTATCTTTTACAAAAACATGGCTTAGATGCTGACTGACAATAGCAGCTATCCCCAGAAGTAACTTACACAAGCAGAGGTCCACAGAGACAAAAGCTATGTTACTGGACAATTCATTTCTCCCAAAAGTTTGTTCCATCTTCTGATCATACTCTGACTTTATAATCAGACAGGTTTGGAGCATGTTTCATGCCTAACCTTTATTTTCTGGCTGCACCTGAAAGGGAAATTAGGCATGTGTTTCAAGTTCTATACTATATACACATGCACATTTAAGTCAAATTATTTGAAATTAATATTAATTACTACTGCAATTCTAACATCCATGAATCTGTCACAAGCCAGCTAGTTTTAAACTCACCAATATTAACCTTTTCAGCACTTTATATACACAGCAGTGACAGAAAGCGTTGGTATTAAAAAAAAAAAGAAAGAAATTATTTCAAGAGATGTAAACAAAAACATCTTCTTCAGTAGTATTTTTCATGATATACCCCTCAGCATCATCTCTGTATTTGTAGTATGGTAGGAATCTGGCAATTCTAGACTCTCAGAACTGGCATGAGTGATCCCAAATCTGTGTCCACTTGTGGTATGAAGTCATTTATACAAATGACTTTGCTGGGGAGAAAAAGGAAGGGGGGAGAAGGGGAATGAAATTATTTTGACGTTGTGACCTTCCCAGGAATGAAAAGAATAAATTGTTTCAAATAAAATCCTAGCTCAAGTTTCCTTCAGAAATTCACTTCAAGTAATTTTTAATAGTGAAACTTCAAGTTGATTTCTGCAGAACTTAGTCCCAAGTAAATAATCACAAGTTTTCTTCACTTTGAATTAAAAATTGTCTAAGTGCTGGTTTCTATTTCATCATACTGCAATGATAATAGACCTCATTTTTGTGTTGAAGTAGAATGTAAAATGTCTTACATATGCGCTTTATAAAAGTGTGCAGAATACAAGGAGGGTCATATGGACTATAAATGGGCATCTCACAAGACACTAAGCATTAGACATAGGTAGGAAAACACACAGGTTGGAGTGGATACCATTCTTTCAAACAGAGGCTGAACATCTATTTGTACTTTGTTTCTTCCTTCATGCCTCAGAGTACTGAGTTCTTTGTATATCTGAAGTTGTTTGCGTGTACCTAAACTTGAAAGCTCAGCTTGCTGCTTTAACTTCAGTGGTGTTTCACAATATTATTTCTATGCAGTCAAACTGATGCTCAGCATTCCTGAAAATAAAATCAATATTTTGATGCCTAAATGTAGACTGGAGCACTTTTTGAGTGACAAATTTCATTTTATATTTCCACTTCATCCCACATCTCTATGTGGATTTCCTGCAGAGAATGCATTGGAAGCATTGCAGCATTAACGCCCAAGTTTCACTGAGTCAATGTATGACTCCATCCATAATTATTTTCTATGTATGCTGGCAGTTCATCCTCGTAAGCTACACAGTAGATGTCTATAAACTTCATGTTCTTGGCTAAGAGGCTGTAACGTGGTACTTCATCCTCTTCTACTTTTCGCATTTTCATGAAACTGACATTTTTTTCTCATTAGGGACACACCCACTGTGCAATATTCTTAGAGTGGTACGGTATTTACCGTAGTATTTTTGCATCCTTGTGTTTTAGTCACTCATGCCGAAAGCAGCGGATAGAGAATAATACAACATAGGAGAGTAATTTCCCCGAGATCATTAGGAGTTCGGAAAAGGTCACAGAGACTGAACACAAAGCCTGTGTCAGGCCTTGGAAACAAAGCAGATAGTGTTTATTTTAGCTTCATCTGGCAAGCAAACATAGTTCATAGCACTTCAACGTGGCTTTTTGAAACGTCATCTTTTTTTAATTACAACAGTGAGCTGGAGGAGTTAAGTAGCTCCTCATTTCTTTTTTCAATCAGTCCTTCAGACTGAGGGGAAAAGCTGTCCTAAGCCTGCGGCACAACACTGCTTGCAGCAAGGCTGTACCTGAATTAGCAAACCAGCCCCAACTCCCATTGATGGGACTTGTGGGCATGGAAAGAATAGAAGATTGCTCCTCGTATGCCTTAGAGAAAAAGATAATGAAAGAAAGGACATGGAAATAAAGCATTTAAATTTACAATACCACTCAGGATTTTTTTTTTTTTTTTTCATTTTTGTTGTTTGACACTACAAGTGTCAAATAATTACACCTGTATTATAAAATATTATGTGAATGTCTTTGCTGTATTGGCTTTCTTTGGCAAGGTTTATGTACCTGGAGGGGTGCTAGGGGGTTGGCTTCTGTGAGAAGATGCCTGAAGCCTTCCCTGTGTCTGATGGAGCTGTCTGAAGACAGACCTGTCACCGGACAAGGCCAAGCCCATCAAGAACAGTGGTAGTGCCTCCATCATAACAATGCTACACTCGAGAGAGAACTCTTTTAAAAATATATGAATAGTTAGATATTACAGTCCTTGAATGATGTTGTACTTAGATTTTTGTCACCTTTTTTTTAACCTTGTGCGTCTTTAGGCATCGGTAATAATTGCGAGTAACAATGCCCAGATCACCTAGCAAGAAGATAAACATGATTCAAGCAGACTCCTGTGCTCATTAATAGTTTTATGTCTTATTACCTGAGGCTAAAAAAAAAAAAAAAATCTGCCTCTCATATTTCTCAAGCCCCAATCTTACCAAATACAAAATGGTCCTATCAGAGGCTGTGGTATTGCAACTGTAAGAATTTTTCAATACTTAGAGTTTTGAACATTTTTGTTAGTAAGTGGGTGCTTCTGGCACACCAAATTTGAGGAAAAGAACACGGAAGCGTTTCCTTATTTAAGTTATAGCCATTACAAAGAAAGCTGTCAACTCCTAGAGGCATTTGTTATTTTGGAAACACATTTATGCTTCTAAAATGAGTTTTACAGTATTTATTGCAAAAGTATTTTTAGTATAGATATTTCAATTCTAATTCAGTATTTAAATACTTAAATAAGCAAATGAATTATAAGCCAGCTTTCTGCCAACTACACTGTTTATTTCTTTTCTAAAATAGTATTATCAGTTTCAAACTCTTTTCATAACAGAGAATGTTTCAGTGACTCAAATAATTTTCAATATTTAGAGAGATGAGCATTTTAAAGCAAATAGACCTTCACCTCTCATTTACAGACATACATTATACCATTTTCCTCAATATTTTCTCCCATTTTTCCTTTATGTATTCTAATATTGTATTTTTTTCCTGAAGCTGCTTCCAGCAAAAGATTTTTTTCTTAGGTTTCTACAACAACAGCAAGCTAACTGAGCTGAGTCAGCGTGGAAATCTAGAAGTTGTTTTGTAGTCTTCCTACCTCGTGTACATTACCTTACATTCAGACCCTGTTTGCCTTTGTGCTATCCTCTCTAGTCGCTAAAACATCTCTTTTAAATTATAACTACCTTCTCTGGGCTTAGGTCACCTTGATACCTTCACTGGCCAACCCTTCAAGCCTTGTGATCTGTCTTCTCCTTGAACACACACACCCTGCTTTTCCTGCACTTTACATCTGAAGTCAATTACTACTGCACAAGGGTGTGTATATATATATTTGTAGGAATTGTCTTCTGTTTGGTAGGCTTGCTTCAGAGCATTTCTCAAATTTGTCATGGTCATTTAAAGTTCTAGGTCTTCAGACATTTCATAACCAAGCTCAGTAAGAGTAACTTTAGGACTATCATCTGTCTTCCCTGATCTTCGGGTTTTTTTCCTTATTTTTTTTTCCTGACAATCTCTGATAATACTTCCTCGTTACTAGAAAAACAGGATTTTATCCATCAATTCTAATGTGTCTATCTATTTTAATATCTGTATTTAAAGATAGAAATTATTTCTATTCATTAGTTACTGTCTTGGTTTAGAGACAAGCTTCAGGAGAAAACACTCTGGAATGAGTGTTTCCTCTAAGAAAAGGGGTTTTAGTAATCCCTTCCTGCTGATATGAAATAAACATTGGTCAGTGAAAGTGAAAAAAAGTTTATTTGACAAAGTGCCCACACAACACGGAAGAAATTAATAACTGGTAGATATTCAGAACCTTACACACTCACAACACACACGTACCCACAGCAGAACAAACAAAACCCAAAATGCCAGGGGAAGGGGAAAAACTCCACCGGCCACGTGCTAGGGAAAGACAAAATGGCCAACAGCTTTGTCTTCCGTGAGGGAAGAAGAGTCCACACAGCAGCTCGGGGATGAGAAAAACACAGATGGGAACCTGGTGAATTCTGATGTTGTTGGTCTCCTCTTCGCTTGCAGACAAACTGATGGTTTTTAGTCCCTTCTTTTGCTGGCTCAGCTTTTCCCTAGGTCTGGCAACGATGGGGTGTCCCCACTGCTTCCTCGCCAGCCGGCCTCTGCTGATGGTAGGATCTCAGACAAGAGCTAAGCAGAAGAGTTCCAGAAGAAACCACAGAAGCTGCCAGAGGATTAACTTTGCAGTCCACGGACAAACTTCTTCCCTCAGCTAGCAAGAACCGAGCTAGCTAAGCACCACGATGTAACACGGGTCCGAGGCACACAGAGCACGCTGGAAGTGAGGACTTGAAGAAAACCCACCCTGAGTTCTGCTGGCTCCCGCCCTGTCCCCGGGCTCAGCCCAAAGCAACAGGACCCATTCCTGGGCATAAAGCAGATGATCAGGAATAGAGTGTCATCATAAAATCACCTCAAGGCAGTTGCTCTGAAAATATGTTTTGACTTTTCTTGTGTTCCTCACAACTTCTATTGTTGTTTATTTTATTCTCCTGTCTGTTGGCTACAGTGAGTCAGATTTTCAAAGGGTCTCTTCTTGGTTCAATTGTTTGAAAGTTGTTATTTAGCTATGTAAGTTTTTCCTAGTCTCATTTTGTTCAGCAGCACAACACCTCCTGAGACACCATTACTGTTTCCTTAAGTAGAAGAAATGCCGTATCGAAGGAGTTTACTTTTCCTTAGGGCATTTTCTATGAGCTCCCTCATTTTCTTAAATCTGTCTTTCTCAATTTTATCATCATTCTAACGCTCTTGTGTACATAACTTTCCCATGATGTGGATCATAATTATATTGTGATCATCATTGTTTTGTAGTGCTGCCAGCACTACAATATAAATGAATACCTATGTTCTGCTTTTATGAGTGCAAGAGGTATTCACACCACCTAGCTTTAGACAGTCAGCTCAATTCAGACACAATTTCCCCAGGTTCCCTACATTGCCTATAAAGACAAAAACCACACCTTCAGCAGGTGATACTGGAAAATTACCTCTTGTCAGTGCATGAAGCATACATCCCATCTGAGGTAAAATATTCTGGCTTCCATTTAACTCACCTGGTTTGCTACTTAGGGCTTGCTGCATGGTGTACGTAGCCCTTGAGAGCGATGATCTTCACCCTCTGAGTGTGTGCACATCCCACAGAGTTAGTAGGGAAACAGTCAGGTATTCCTCATGTAGCTAGAAGGGAAGAAAAATGTTATCTGTTCTAATTAGATAATATTAAATAATAATGTTCTAATTTTAATTAGGCTGTCTCTTTAAAAAAAAACAATTTGTCTGAGTAGCATCTTTATATCTTCATGTAGTGTTCATAATGATGAGATAAAACCTTGTGCTGTCTGGGAGTCAAATTACCCAAGTGCTTCTGAAAAGGAACAATGTTTCATTGAACGGGGTATTTTCTCTCACAATTATCAGAAAAGCTACAATACATGCCAAGAGATTTGAAACTAATGTGTCAAGTAAGTTTTTTAAATATTAAAAAATAAATATACACATTTACAGTCTTCTTGTCTGTTTGTTTTAGAGACTCCCCAAGGCTTAAATATTAAGGGTAATTAGCATTTGTGTCAACTGCAGTTGTGTGAGCTAGATGTCCTACAATAAAACAGTGCTGCAGTTAATGTTCGTATCGCTGAGGAGCCATAGCTATCCATTACTATCCAAAGACAGATGTGTAAGTTTTGACTCATAAAAACTGGATGAAGGAAACTAATGGGACACTAATCTCCTGGTACCTCGTGGGACAAAGAGAAAGTGAATAAGATTTTTAAAGACAACAAAATTTGTTTCCTCTGCAAACGCCTTGCAAAATGTTATAAATAAATCATCAGTTTCATCATGGTTTGACTTTTGGGACCATCACCATGACAGAATGAAAAGAGCCTTGTCTCGGAACCCTGGGACTGTGAAAGCATCTATTCGTCTGTGACCAAACTCCCTTCTGCAGACACAAGCTTCTGGGAACAGGTATTTCATCAGCTGCTCATTGATGACAATTATGTGATATTTACAATTTCAAAACAATGCAGATAGAGCTCTCTCGCTATAAAACTTTAACGAGCATCATGTTTTGTTGGAAGTGTCATAAAACTTTCATCAAAGTTCAAAATATTCCCAAGAAAACAGCTCTGTCTTTGACAAGAAGATCAGAAATTTTCAGTTTAGATCAAACACTGTGAAGAGGAAGAGAAATGTCGTCTGTTATAATTATTAGGATACGATAATTATACTTTTACAAGCTCAGAAAATTTTTAAAAAGCATCTCAGTAAACATTGTAAAATCCAGTATTAAGATTAGCTTTTATGGTTTGCCTTATAAGGAAGATGAGCAAAGTCAGAGTAGCTAAAACTGAACAATAATGGTAGGAAACAGTATGTTGATTTAATTTGTTTTTTACCATTATACAGAGAGGCTACTCTGAAAAACTGGCCGCTAGGGAAAATAAAATAAAATACAAAAATAAAATAAATTATTTCTTTGCTTTATTCTGGAACAATAGGTTCCAACTAGGTAAAATTCCTTTAGTCCTTTCAGATGGTAAAATGGGAAGGGTGAACTAGGTAAAATTCCTTTTCTCCTTTCCCATAGCTGATGTTATAGATAACCTTATTGAAGCAGGAGGTACTGAGTTCACTGGCCTTTACAGCAGTTCTTAAGTGTTAAATTGCAGCTCCCCTATCCAGTGAATAATCAAATACTGGACCTTAGATCTTTTAGGCATTAAGAATTAAAACAAACCAAGGCAGAAAAAAAGAACTAAGTATTAGAGTATGACAAAAGTTAGGATATATTTAAAGAAAAGCTGAAAAGGTCCCCAAACAACGGAATAGAGAGTGGGTGGGTAAAAGAAAGAAACATTCTATGGAACCACATACATATTATGGGAACATGAAATCTGTTCCTTTCGGTACAACATACAGGCTAATAATGATTCCACGAACCATCTTTATGGACTAACCACAACAACAGGGCTTGTCTTTTGTTTCTGCTTTGTTTTTCTGTGGCTAGTTCGAGCACAGGTCATAAAGAGATTCTTTGCTGCACTGTGTCATGCATCCCTGGCCTTGTTTTCCACACTTTGTGTTGCCTCCACAGCACAGATCAGGATGTTCTGCCTGTTCACGGAGCTTGTGGCTATCCTCACCCAAAACCTGTTGAAGTTTTAGCCTGTTCTGCAGCAGTTCTTGGTTCCTGAATTTTTATTTGCTTTGTATTATCCTGCCAATGGAATAAAATGGAAACAGTAGTGACAGCCACCCTCACTTCTCTTAAAACACTTCCTGCTTCTTCTTTCTCTGGGTTGAGCAACCCGTATGCCATGGTTACGTCAACCTCACCAGCAGCCAGTAGAAAGGTTCAAACTTTGTAACACAAGCTTAGATCCTCAGGTAATACAAGCCTAGATTCCCAGGCCTTTAATTGACCATATCCCTCAAACTAAGCAAAGCAATGATCACAGCACCTCCCTTCCATGTTAAAGAAAATGGAGATCTGTCCCTAGGTTTCCAATGCACAGCAGCAACTCCATGTTTTGGTCCAGTTACCTTCAGTTATGGACCTAATTTATCTCCTTGTGTTGGTTTTTTTTGGTCTGGTTGTTGGTAGTGGGGGAGCCACAGAGATGGCTCCTGAAAGAAGCTGCTGGAAGCTTCCAACATGTCCAGCAGAGACAATCCATGATGGCTGTGAAGATGATGGACGTGCTGCTGGCCAAGCCTGGGCCAATTAGATATTATAGTAATGCCCCTATGTTAACATATTTATGAAGAAAATCAAAACAAAGACACACACAGTTGTTTATAGCCAGAGAGGAGGAGGAGGTGAGAACATGTGAGGGAAACAACATGGAGACTCCAAGGTCAGTGGAGAAAGAGGGGGAGGAGGTGCTCCAGGCACTGGAGCTGAGATTCCTCTGCAGGCCGTCGTGAGGCCCATGGTGGAGCAGCTGTGCCCCTGCAGCCCATGGGGCCCACAGGGGATGCTGAGATCCACTCACAGCCCATGGGGAGGTGCCCACACTGGAGTGGGTGGATGCCTGGAGAGGCTGTGATCCAGTGGGAGACCCAGTGGAGAGAAGGGGCTCCTGCTTCCAGGCTGGAGCAGCCTGGCCTTGGAGTACTGCACCCTGTGGATGAGTGAGCCACGCTGCAGCAGTTTTGGGAGGACTGTCTGCCCATGGGAGGACTTACATTGCAGCAGTTTCAGGATGACTGCTGCTCATGAGATAGACCCACGCTGGAGAAGTTCACAGAGAGGTGTCTCCTGTGGGAGGGACACCGTGGCGCAGCAGTGGAAAGACTCCTCTCCCTGAGCAGCAGCAGAAGATCCCAGTGATGAACTGACAAAACCTCCCCAAGCCCTGTCCCCCTACGCTGTTAGTGGGAAAGAGGAAAGTGCTGGGGAGAAAAGGTGTCTTTAAGGGCTTATTTTCCTTCTCATTATCCTGCTCTAACTCTGCTAGTAATAAACTCACTTTGTTATGAGTTTATTACAAGCCTGTTTTGCCCTTGGAGTTTTTTCCCAGGCCTTATCTCAACTCATGACCTTTTTGTTATTTTTTTTTTTTCTCTCCTCTACCCAGCTGTGGCAGGGGAGAGTGAGGAAGCGGCTGTCATGGGTGTCTGGTGTTTGGCCAGAGTCAAACCATGACACTCCTAAAAACCAGGTATGAATCGTATTTATTGTCTCAGTCTTTAGCCTACAAGAGACGTGAAGGCAGTATTACCATTCTAGTAACAAGCTGGTGTGCAGTACTGCTCAGAGCTGCAAATTTGACCCTTGAAGCCCCCAGACGCCATTAAAATTCTGCATTTAGGTACTCATATATTCAAAACAGCATGCTTCTTAGCATGCTTGAAAGTCAAGAATCTTTGCTGTCAGAAGTGAAAGTACCAATTAAGTTAGATGAATCCAACAATTACTTTTGGCAATTAGCCAAACTTCTGGTCTTTGGCTATTTGAAAGTTAAATCTGAGACATTCCTTCCTAAATGTGGGATTGAGGTGGAATTAGGACAGGTTTAGATTCATGCTATGCCTCTTTATGCATCATGTATTGACCAGTGGATATGGTTTCAAACTCACTAGAAATAAAGATATATTGCTCATCTCATTCATGTCCTGGGTATCACAATCTGTGCTGGCTCTGGTCTCTGGACTGGATTATTTTCAAAGTAATTGCTAAACTGGAACTGAAACAACATCTAGATTTTGGGTTCAGATACTACGCCCGCCCTCCAGTTTGCCTTTACTTGCTGTAGCTATCCATGCTACACATCCTTGAGAGCCATGGATCACATATTCAAGATTACTTCCCATCCCAAATGGCTAGGTAGTGGAATAATAAAATGCTGTTTGAGCTGCAGAGTAACCAAAGCAGGTATTAGCTTCTCACTCAGACTCAGGAGGGCAGAGGAATAGGTGACACTGCAGTCATGAGCTCCCTGATTTCACCTCATGTTCCCATCCCCCAGGATGGGAACTGCAGAATGGATGCTGTAGGAGAGGGTAGGATTGTTCATCTTCAAGCCATTTCGCTTAATCATTGCTCCAGGGCAGATGACTGGTACATTTTTCTGTCTGGTAAATAGATACAGATATTCCACAACACACCTTTAGTTGGTCTGCCTCTTCTGCCTTTCCTTGCAATCCTCTCACTTCTCTTCCTCTGTCAAGACTGCATTTTTAACAGCTCATTCCTTTTCACTTGTGTTTGTATGTCATAGGCCTGTGTTTATTCACTGTGTATTTATGTAGATATTATGTTCAAAATACCTGGGTTAACAGAAAAAGGCAAGCAATGTAAATATTTACCTCATTATATATCTTCAGCACACAAATTAAAGTAACTGAAGTTTTCTGAATGGTGTTGGAGACTTGAAAAAAAAAACAAGCCGAGGAAAGATTGCAGCAGTGCAAGGTTTTCAATAAAAGTTGTAGGGATCATTGAGTTAAAGACTTGCAGAAAACTACTCGTTAAATTAAGAGAGAGAGATGAAAATGTATTCATTTAATTATGCACTTGGGTATATAAAAATGCTTAATACAAAGAAGTTAAGTTATGCTAGTTAAAAGTTTATCTCCCTTTCCAGAGATCTCCATGCTTTCACACAACAAAGGCATTGCCACGGATGCTGGAAATATACTTGGTTGAATAATAAAAATAATGTATTCATGAGTAAATTATTCAGAGATTGACAGGAAAAATGTTGAATAAATTATTCACTGAACATTATTTAATAATCTAGAGAGCTGGTCAAATAATAGAAATATGTATTTCAGATAATTTATTCAGAGAGTAATGTCAAAATCCTTTGGCTAGGATTTTCCTAGTCCATTAGGAATAAATAATTTGACAAGTTATTGATTATAGCTCATTTCTGTATTAAAACAAAATTCAGCAGGAATGCAGCTAAGCAGAAAGATACATAATTGACAATAAAGTGTCATCATCCTGATGATGAAAATCTTTTATCGTGCATGCAAACACAGCCTGTGTTCAAGGATTACTTCAGACAGTGCTTACATACCACAAAGGCTTGTAATTTTGGGGGGAGGTTTAAGGTATGTAAGCCTTTGTTAATAAGTGTTATCAGGCAACACAGTGGGCTTGGGCAGAATCCTGTCAGCCAGAATTGTGGAGCTGGATAGGTTATTTATCCTTTCCTTTTAAAAGATTGTGATTAATTTTCCCCCTTCATGTCAGTAAATCAGTTAACTTTGATAACGGGAGAACAAAAGCAAGTAGCATCTTTCTGCACGTGCTTTAGCCTAGGTTTCAAAGTATCTGTGCTCAAACAGCTGAAGAGACAACAAGAAATAGACCCCTTCACAATGCCCTTCACGAAGGCATTTCATAGAGGAAGTTTTTCCCAGGAGCAAATCAGTGAAGAAGGGGAAAGGCCATGGTTTGTGTGGGGAGCGCGCACAATGTCTCTGCCACCCCGAGGTACTCCCAAAAGGCACTTAGGAGTCTGGTTTTTTCTGAGTGGGAATGTGAATCAGCACTATAGCCTGTGCAGTACTGTCGTGTGAAGCCAGAGGTCAACTTTGAAGAATAGAGAATTGAAAATTCAGTGTTTTCTTCATCAAAAAGCTCTCCTCATCCTAAGGATGCCCAGCTGAACATCTGCAGGAAGGGGCACTCTGCCTCCTCCACACTAAATGCACATCATTTTTTATTTTCCTCAATTCTCCTGGTCAGGGAAGCTAAGACAGTGAGTACTTCTCCATGGTTAAATATCCTGTGCATTGTCTTCCTGACACATTGGACATTAGACACGTTTATACCATAAACGTTGCAAGTTCTTGATATTGTAAAACTGGCAGAATGGATTGAGAAACTCTGGGTATGAAAAACAAAATCCAACGCAAAGTTAATCATCTGAATCCTTGCCACTACAAAAAGGTGCTTGGCAGAAGTATCCTCTTCACTTTCTATTCTTTATTTTCAAAAGCGAATCTCTAGCAATTGTGATTAGAGGTGAAATGGAAAGCAAGAGTTTTGTGACAAATTTGCACCCAAAATTAAATCAAATGCAGATGTTACATGCATTGCTGCTGGCAACATGTTTTAGTGCTGTTAAGTACAGTTTCCTTCAACTTCCACCTGCCCTCTCAGGGACAGTCCTGTATTCCCGACTATTACCGTACTCACTCTATTTGACATCCATCTTCATACCATTCATCACTTCAGCCTCCTCCACAGACTTTTCTTCCAGTCATGGTTACTTTTTTTTCCCTTTTCCTATTTTGAGGGGTTGGACGAAGAGAGAAGATTCATTGCACAGTGCAGCTTTATGCTTCATTAACAATAACATGCTAAAATCTATCAGCCTCCAATTAGTCAGTTCACCATGAGTTTAGCTAGCCTGACACCTGAAGATGTCTCTGACTGCTCTCTTGATATTATGTCTTATCTTTTTCATCAGTTCATTAATATACTTACCACATATTGCTTCCATTTTGTATGTGGAGACTGTGACTGTATCTGTAACACTGGCAATTACAGAAAAAGACGTAGTTAAAACAAATAATTTCGATAGTTGTTATTTTGTAACACATAACTCCCCCTTCTCCCATCAGAATGGAATTTCTAATATATGCCATGAAAACTTGCATAATATTTACTTTGCAACAGCTGCTTAAAGAACGAAAAAGCCAAGCTGACCCTGAACACATGGTGAATGCAAATGGGAAAGAATCAAACTACGCATCCACTCCACTGGTTTTAGATGGAAAGCAATTTTCCCCCATGCTCTCAGTGATCTTAAACTGAAAAGTGTGATGAACTGTAGTCCACTGTGCATTTGTTTGGGTGGCTCATCCAACTCTTTCTTTATACCTGTTATCAGCTATCCAATTCACTGCATACAGATGATCAAAAATCAAAGCTTCACACCATCTCAAAAGTATTAATCTCATTCAGGTTTTAAACATCTAAGTTGCAAGTCCACATAGAACAGTAAATTATTAATACTGAGACATGAAATTGCCTCATTATACATTTCCAAATGTTTGAAGAAATATTTTTAATATAAACTAAATCACTAAGTCTTATGCCAGTGATCTGAGAGGCTCTAAGGAAGGATTGACTGTTCCATGTTTAAGCCACTCTTGATTTTCTTGTTTTTTCTCTCAAATTTTCTGAACTTTAAGAGAATAATATTAAAGGTCACAATTAAGTAAATAAATTAAATTTTTCCCAACCCTTGAGTAGATTAAGAAGATATCTCACAATGTATTTATTATATGTGTAACTGGAGAATGGCATTGACTTTTGTGCGGATAATTATTGATAGTTTGGGAGGTTTTTTTATAGATAAGTCCTAAGGCTGTTCCTGGAAGAATATAATTAATGATATTAATTCTCTCCCTACTTCTCTAATTTCCCTTTTAACAAAAGCTAATGCTGTTTCTAATTTTTTACCCATAATAAAGCTATTGCCATAACAACCTTTTTCTCCAGGTTAACTAATAATTTACCACATAGTTACCAAATTAGAAACTTTGCTAAGGTCAGAATAAGATTGGAATAAGTGACATCTACAGCACTTTATTTAGTAAACCAACCACCATTAAAGCAAGGTGTCATTTCATAAACTGATGGGGAATTTTATATCACTTTACTGTAAAGAGCTGTAAAGCTTTGCATACTCTTGAGGTCACACTTAAAAGCCTTCATCTTACTTGACCATGTTTTCTCTTTTCTGCAAATAAAGATATTAATTATTTTCTGTAAAATCTCATTTTATAACATCTATATTTTTTATGTTATAAATGTCTGGACATTTAAATATGGTTTAGATTTGTGCAGAATACTGTTGCCCTACTGTTTATCAATTAACCATTTTCCATTAGCTATTTTAGCAAATCACTGGGATTATTCTCCTACTGGAAACATTTCAGCTTCAGCCAGTACATAAATTATCTTCGACCTCCTTCACATTCATACAAAGGCTTTAGTGCTTCTTTCCTCATGCTTCTTACATACTAATTTGATAATTTGGGTTTTGGCAGCTTTTGTTTTCTCTCTGGGGTAGCTGTCCTAGCCGTGTCCCTTCCCAGCTTCTTGTGCACCCCTAGGTACTCACTGGCAGGGGCAGCATGAAAAACAAAGGATCTTGATGTCCAGCAATAGCTAAAACAACCCTTATTACCAGCACTGTTTTGCTCACAATAAAAGGCAAAAAGGGCCACATAAACTAAAGGAGTAATAAAGTTTAACAAAAGGCAGAATTTTTGGAGGAATAGCTAATCACACCTCTTATAACTAGTGGGAACTGTGGGTAAGAATAAGTCTGCTCTTTCTCTTTGTCCTATGTAATATTTGAATCTTCATAATTACATTTCTGGTAGTAATTTTCAACTATTTTGAAAATTTGTTTTTATTTATGCTCATACACACATACACAAACAGATAATAATCGTAAATTTGGAAGGATGCTGAAAAACTTTCCAAAGAATATTTGGTATTGTTGACCAAAGAGTCTGGGCATTACTTCATCTGTTCCAGGAAGACTTCTCTTGCAACTGTAGTGCGCTGGGAATTCAGACACAATGGTTTTTATTTTGCCTGCTACCAGGAGCGCTTCCAGGGGCTCAAGTAGAGGTTATTAAGTCTGATACATTTTTTACAAATTCCCATTTACATGCTGTTGCTAAACAAGGTACCTGTGGTGCCATGGCTGGGATCCACTGGCGCTGTGCCTGAGGTGAGTGCCTGACCATGCTCCTTTTTGGGGTGCATCTTGGTTTAGACTGAGGGCTTGAGCAGAAAGCACCACTGGGTCTCCAGTCCAAGGAATATACAGCCTTAGAAGCAAAGGGAGAAAAACAGGAGTGAAAAAGCATCATGTAAGCCCATCTATTGCTGTGATCCAAAGCCAATTTCATTCTCAATTTCTCTTTCCTCTGAAACTGTGATGTTGCAGTCTCTAAAAAATTAAGACAATACAGGGATGCCATAATAAGGATCAAGCCTAAGTTAACAGCTCTAAATGGATACTAAAAGAGCTGTGTAGGCATCGACGTGAAAAAAACAAAGATTCTTTGATGTGTGTCATCTTTTCATTTTAGCAATTAAAATGGCTTTTGAAGCTCTCTGGCATTTAATTTAAGCCCATAGAGTATAAAATTATGCCGTCCCTTGCAGATAGTCCCATATTTAGCACAAACAAGGTCATAAAGATCAACAGACTTGGAAAAAATGGTAATTTGAGTTTTCAAATATATAAACTTAATTCTCTTTATTTAGGAGCTTGCCAAAACTGTGACATACAACTGTCCTTTTTTTTGGTGTGGTCCTTTTTTTTTTTAGCTGCATAATTAGGGGGTGCTTGTTGTTTGTTAACACCTTTTAACGTAAACATAAGCTGTGAGATAGAGTAATTTTTTTTTTTTCTTTTTTGCCTGTGAGAACACATTAACAAGAACCCTATATTCTGTCCTGAAAGAGCTCCATCTAATATGTTGTTTGAAGGATTCCCCAGCAGAAACATTTTCCTATTTAAAAAAAGGTGGTATTCCAGTCTTCCTAATAATTATTCTGACATCTCTGCACTCAAATGACATCTGGTCATATGTCTTAAATATGTGACAACTCAGAATGAATGATGTTAAATTTTTCATTCAAGCATGACAATTTAGAGGAACTTAACAGAAAGGATCTTGAAAGATATGAAAACCCGTTAGACTATGTTATGAAGTTATATCAGTGATTACACTGTGGATATACCATGAAGCAGCAAATGCAATTATTCCAGCTGTACACAGTAATCTGTAGAAATATTTACTAGCAAAACTCTCAAAGTGGAGGTTTCATTAAAGGCACTAGATGTAATAACAATCCAAGTGCTGGATGCAGTTTGACCACAAGAGTGTTGGTAGGCATCTATGGGCTCTCGTAGAATAACGATTCTAACATTCCCTTTCCATGGAATATTTTGTGTTGTAAACTGCATGCAAACCAAAAATGAGTCTGTGTGTCCTTGCTACAGCCAGAGTGAGATTTGCAATAGGAGAAAAGAATATCATCAAAGTGTGCTGTTGTTAAATCTCACACCCACATACACAAACCCAAATCAACTTCTTACCTTGCTTCCTAACTACTTTACTACACAGCGTTGTATTTTACCCGTGGTAGCAGCAACATACTAAATCAGATTTAGCTAACAGGTGCTCTCCAGGCTGTGGACAATTACATAATAGAAATGTATTACAGTGCTCACTCTTGGGAGTAAAGACTTTTGCTATAATAGTGAAATGCATTATATGAAGTGGAATTTCTAATGGACTTCAACAGAGCTGGTGGCTTGAATGCTTGGTGATATATCAGGGGTAGTGCCACAGAAGAAAGCCTCACAGGAAGAAGGTAATTTATGTACTAGAAACACTTATGCTTTCCATTGCACATATTTCCAACAATAAATCAATTGGACAACGTTTCCTATTTGCATTTGCAATAAGCATTTCTAAATGTTAACTGTGGATTTTTTTTTTTTTTTTTCATTATGTAGTTTCATTATCCACTCATACTTCTGAAAAATGAGAAAATGGAGAAACACACAGAGCTGGCAGATTTAAATGGCTCTTAGAGAAGTACTTCAACATCAAAAATGATCAAGAGCAAATTGTTTATACAACCTTTGCTTTCACCACCTTTCCTAACAAATAGTATTAGTGAATGAATCATGGTAAATCCACTTAAATGCCATTCTGGAAAGGAGGGGGAGAATTTCCTTAAAAATCACATTTTATTAATAGATATCTTTGTAGCCAAGTTATCATGTTTTGATAACTAGAGTTTGGATTTTGTTTTTAAACCAAGTGTTAAGAATTAATAAAATTATATTTTCAGGAAATCAATAATATAATTTCCATTCCTCGGATTTATTCTCTTTATCAAGAATTTTAAATACCTAACATTTATTTAAACAGTGTCTTAGGCTGTCTTTAAATATAAATTCCTTTAGCTAATGTGATTCATTTCAGCAAGCATAATCACATTTTCCTTGCTTTTCAATAATGTCATACTTTGTACATGACTGCATTAAACCTTAAGATTGCATAGATTTTAAAAATTGTGTCAGAAGGTGACTCCAAATATCTCCTCAGCACATCTTAGTGGAATATCTCCTTTGTAGAACTGTTGCTATAGCTAAAGTCTACTCTACCGTGTCCCTCTCCAATCCTCTGCTTATTGCACACACTTTACATATTTTTTTCCCCATAATTAAATCCTGCTGTGTCCTTTGTGTTGCATTCACTGGCAATTCTGTATTTCCTCTAATGCTGATCTGTTCCACTGGACTGTGAGAATGGTGTGGGTCTCCAGTATTTCCATTTGTAGCTGCCTGTGTCCTATAAGTTACGTGAGGAGCTCTAATGTACATAACTAAAGATAAAAAAGACATTTTCTCCCATGCTTCTACTTCTGCTGTAACAGCACAAACAAAGTAATAACTGTTCATAGATATGAAGGCTTCAGTAATGTTATCTTCTACTTTATTGAAGGTTCTCCAGAAATTGCCATTTATGTCCAGTGGTAAATAAATTATTGGCAAGCACTAACCAAGACTCAAGAGAGGTTTGGGTGTAACAGAAGTAATACAATATCTGATTTTTAGGAATATAAACTAAAAGTCAGGTGGGTAAGATGAGCTGTAAGAAAATATAAAAACATCAGTGGTGCTAGTCCCCCTTCTAGCCTCTCACACCACAATGCAAATAGAAAATCAGAGCAGAACACCAACCCAAAATCACAGTCTCCTCAGCCCAGCACAGCTTTTGGTGTAGTCTCACTCCTGGTAGACAGAGTTTAACAAGACCTGTTTAACAGCTCTTTCATTAGAAACCATCATTTAAATACATTTGCAATCACGTGCTGAGAATTCTTGCCTGTTTCACCAAAACCTGTTAATTTTTCTACATTTTTCTCGTATTTGTGGATTTATAAAAAGCTCCACCTAGCTTGAGGCTCCCCACCAGCCATTCCCACTGGCTACATAACTCACATGTAGCAGAAGAAATCCACACATTGACCAAAATTATCATTTACAGCTTGCTTTAATTCAGGAATTGCTCAGGCATCCAGCAGCTCCAGTTATACCAAGATGCAGCTTCCCACTTCAGCTGATGTTTTGGCAAGTGCTGTCTCTGCAATGGCATAATCATAATTTTTCAGGCAAGATTTGAATAAATTTTGCCTGAAAATAACCCAGAGGGTTATCTTGATTTATGAACCATTTATACCCCATGTAATGGTTTTGCAGTATTCCCACTATTTCTTGATTAGTTAATGAGAGGCAAATTTAAAAATAAATAAATAAATAAATAAATAAAAAATTGCTTTAGTGTTCTTCACTACTCTTGTTTCACAGAATTTACTTGCTTTATTTTATTGCCTGGATAAGAATCTCAGCATACCACTTTATCAAGAAAACCCAGTTTTAAAAATCTGTGTCTGCTGGGTAGGTGGCAACACAGATGTTGCTACTGCCGTACAGAGTTAGCAGTTTGGTTGTCTAATCTATGCAAAATATGTATTTCCTAAAGTTAACACTTGTGGCAGTAAAAAAATGAATTAACATCACTGAGCTGGGCTGATTGGCAACAACTGAAAGACCTCTCCAGTCATTTGGAACGGGGGTGAACCAGTGGTCACCCAAAAGTGTTATAAGCAAGAGGAAAAGCAGCCCAGCATCATACAAAACAAAGTTACAGGATTTTATGTACTTTTGTGCTTTCCTATTGCTTCATTTCTTTTCTTACCATTACTCTATTCATTCCCTTTACTAGCAAATTTCAATTCCTTATCACCACTAATGCTTACCGTAATAAAAATAAAAAGTAATTTCAAGAAGAGAATAAAGATAGAAAACGTCAAAGTTGCAGAAAACTGAAAACAATGTCAGAAAAGGAGCTGTTACAGAGTTTTAATTACATTTTCTCTCTGCTGCTTTTTCTATAATGGCTTGATTCTTCTTGTTAGAGCTGGATATTTTTTCTAATGAAGTATTGCCTGTCTTAACGTTATTAAGTGTTGAATATGCTTTTCATTTCTACTTGCTATGTTTCATTCAGCCACATGCCAAAAATCTTATCAGTTAGAGCACAAATTAAGAAAGGTCACTGCAGCAGATGGGGACACTCCTTTGCAGCCCCTACAAGCTTCTGGAAAGGTGAAGGCATTATGCAGCTGGAAATCTTCCTGCATCCCAGAAACCAACTACTATTACAGTAGCATATGCTAGCTGATTTTTTTTTTAAAAAAACCCAGTAAATGCTGACTTACAGTAATTAAAAAATGCCTGAGGAATATATAATTTTCATTAGTAATATTAGACAGCATTAGAAGGGAAGTTTTCTCACCTTCCTTCTCCATTTTTCCTTGCAACCTGCAGGCTGTCTGATTCAAGAGCTGACTTTGAAGGAATCATGAAATCTCCCTGTTGATAATTTATGGCTACAACAATTTCACAACATTCTACAGAAAAAAAAAAATTAATATTATGGTTATTATTCTTCAGACTGGGGGATTATAATATTTACCACGCATTATCATACAGAAATTATCATAATTTCTGTATTTACCCACATTTATTCAATATCTGCTTTCTCTAGTGGAAATGTCTTCAATTATTTTGTCATGAAAATCTCACTAGTAATTTATTTATTCATCTTTAAATCATAAATCACAGCTGTATCTCAGTCTTTTTGTACATTCAATTTCCTTATGCTATTTTAAGCCAATCTGTGTTAGACAACAGGTCTAAAACTATTCATGATGAAAGTAAATGAAAACTCTAAAATATTTACCACTTGGTAATAACTTCATCCAAAGTACATGCATCATTTAAAAATTCAACTACCGGGAAATTTTGCAGATCTGACTGTTCTTGTGAGAGTCATGTGCCTCAGAAAACCCTAGGAAAGTTCAAAACAAAAACCAGAATTTCTTTAGGGATAGCATGAAAGAAGAATGACTACTGTTACTCTTACTTAAATATGTGCATGAGGACACCACATATTTATGGCATCCATGGATGCCACCTGACTCAAGGGCTACTAATTCCTTTCTTGTGATCCAGAAAATCACCCATTATCAACTGTACTCCTCTGCTGGAGCTGAAGCTCAACACCAGATGGCACCTAAAGGTCACACAGTGGTCTGCAGTCTAAAAATAGAAAATTAAATCTTAGTTTGAAGAAAGATGATTACACAAATAGTGATTGAATGGAGTGAGCTCCATAAAAAGTAACTTTAAAAGACTTTATCAAAATCAAAACATATCTGCATAATGTTAACAATAAATTTTAGGAGGAAAAAAGTAGGAGGAAAACCAAAGCATAAGCATTTTCCACACGAGAAAACTTGAAAAATGCTCTTGAAAAGTTAAAGCCCATAAATGACAGTTAGTAAAGAGTCATTGCAATTGTTCTCTTGACATTGTCATCAAGAGGAGGAATGACTGCACAGGAATACAAAACCAGTGGTTCATTTTGCCTGAGGTCTCCTGTGTGTTGCAAAATCCATGTGTATTCATGAGAAAACATATTAAAACACACTTTTCAATAATAAAATCTAAGTTTGAAAAAGGAATAAATAAATAAATGTTAGATCAGACCAGGAATGGCTGCCGTTCTACAAATGTCTACCAGTTCTGCTCTATAATTATCAGAAGATAGGCTATGCAAAATGTCTTAGGAGCTTTTAAATACTGTTTTTGCTATGTTAATACTTTACATGTCTTCCAGAGAAAGGAATTTTCCTGTTTCCAATGGCTAAAGTCTAATACTCAGGTCAGGTTCCATAGCAGAGAAGTAGCAGCAGCCTCTTAGGTTCTCATGAATGCCACCATAAAAGTTAAGTATAAGTTAAAATCAATGCCAAGAATTACACTTGGAAGCAAATGAAGCACTGGAAGCAAATTAAGTTTATAGAGTTCTAATTTAAAAGAGAGTACTTTAGGGCCCAGCCTGGAGGTGACAAAGATAAAACTGATTCTAGTGAAGTCTATATCCAAGACAAATGGCCAAGACTCCCTGGAGACTCCAAGATGAAAGTCTGCGCACTTGACTGCTACTCCTGCTCTTCAGATAGACACAGAGATCCCTGAAAGGGAGATGGAAAGAGATAAATGCTGCCCTCATCCTTTTATACAACAATCATGGACATAATCTTTCACAACCTGATCGGTAAAATCAATATGTCAGAAATATTTTCACACAGGATTTATAAAAATGTTTTTCGTAAAGCTGCAGGAAACATTTCTTGTCTGATCCATTTTGTTGCCTTCTAAGGAGCTTGGTCTCATGATCTACAGCTTTGGGCCAGCACCTGCCACAGGGTCAAGCCTGTCGCTCCAGTCCTATTCCACAGAGGAGAAACAAAATACAGAAAGATAAAATTACTTTTTGTTCATTTTCCTTACCAAGATTACAAACAGGGTATCTGGCCCAGAGGAATCACTTCATAGGTAAGTTGGAAAAAGCCCATACAAAACTTACCAATATTGTTCAGATTTATGGTCCCATGTGGGGGTACCTACATGGTTTCTACTTGAAAGGTAGCACTCATGAAATCAGACTCCCCTCGATTCGGTTTTTTTTTTTAAGCAAAACTAAACAAAAAACAAACCACAGATGACAGCTAGTGACTAGAATTTATGGTTACAAAAAGTCTAAGAAATTCAGGGATCACACCAATTTTCTAGGAAATCATAATTAGCAGGCCATCAAAATATTACATATGTCAGAGTGAGCAATTCCATCCAACATGTTGGCATTTCTGTGAGGTGCAGGGGGAATAAAGATAGGGTTGTTTTGATCTTCATGCTGCTGAATTTCTACTGTCTGCCTTCATCACCCTTTCTTTCTACAGAAGAACTAATGAAAAGGAACAGAAACCCTATCCTGAATTTAGTAGGATTCTTCATTTATTCCTGGAGTTTAGGGACATGCCACGGGATGAAATTTCTGTCACATCTAAACACCAGGCTTTGAAGGGCTGTTTCAATTGAACAGAGTGTCTTACGGGTTTTTTCTAATTTGTTTTGTATGTGTATCTGTGTGTGTGTGTGTGTGTGTGTCCCAATACACAAAATGAAAATATAGGAGTAGAACACGATATTCTAAGGACTGATTTTTATTCAATTTGTCATGTAATCTAAATATGTCACTTAACTGCCAAAGGAAAAAAAACTAAATCTTACTGAAGTCTGTGTTCTTTTCCATGGCTGTTAGGGGCACATGCAAGGTGTTCTCTCAGTGTGTGCACACGAGGTGTTTCAGTCATTAAAAAACACACCATCAGCATGATTAAGTTGCATTAAAAGCTTCAAAAGCTCTTCTGTTTCAAGTTGCTAATAACATATTAGGGATTAGAGGCACTCTGAAAAGCAATACAGCAAAAGTCAAACAGCCTGGATAATGGTGGAGAGGAAGCTAACACATAAATAAATTACTTGGGCAGGCAAAGAACAAATTCACAGGGAGAGGTGGTAGCATATTGTCAGAAGACAGCTTCAGGCAAAATAGGTGAAAATCACAAAGAAAAGACATGAAGCACAGAAAAGGAAACAAAATTGCAGAGGAGTAGCAAAAGCAAAGGCCTAATAGTTATTCTGACTAGGACAAGTTGACAGCATGCCAAAAGAATTAGGATCTAATCAGTCTGCGGGGCTGAAGACTGTTTGGAAGAAGGAGAATCAAATAAATGGAATATTTGAAAAAAAGGTAAAGTAACAAACTGATTTTGAAGGGCATATTATGTTCCTGTCAAAAGTCTCTTGACACAGAAAGGGTAAGACAGATAATTTCTGCAGCTGGGTCATCATCACCTCCTTATGCACAGGTAAGGTTACCGCCATGTTTAAGGCATCCTTTGGAAGATACGGGACAGCGTTTGTCCATCTGCAGCAAGCAGGCTGAATGACCCATCACCACACAGGTAACTCAGCAGGAAAATGCAAATGGTTTTGTAAAATGTGTGTCACCACTGTAAATGACAGGAGGTTGAAAAAGTGTATTGGCTCCATTGTATTGGTAACTACAATGGAGTTTTGCTTCCCAAATATCTACACAGTTTATCCACTGTTTTGTTTTGTTTTGTTTTGTTTTTTTATATTAAATCCTCATAAAAACATCAAACAAAAATAATTGTCCTTAATTAGCTTCAACAGTTGTTTGCATTCAGCCCTGAATCCACTGCCCACTTCTAAATGAGTTGATTTTTCTCCTTGGAAAACCAGGCTCAATCCTTCAGAATAGCCCAAGAGTAACTGCAAAAGCAATTACTTTGAGACTTACATAACCTCTGGACAGGAATGCTATCATTAATGGGAAAGTCAAGACCCACAACTGGGAACAGAGTTACTGGTCATGACAAAAAATAAGCCCAGAGTCATCTAAGACATTGAGATAGGGTGTCACAGGAATAGCCTGGATTTGGTCTCTGAAGATCGTACTACTTTCATTTGGGTGTTTAGCTGCAAATCTAAATTTACATGCCCAGATTCTTTACTAAAACCACCTCCAAACTAGAGATTACTTTGATCAGGTCTGTTTTGATGAAACTAAATGATCAAAACATTAAGACACATTAATTATTTTCTATAGTATACAAATTTTATAGCATCTCAGATATTACTCTGTGGTAAAGTTGATTGAAAAATAAGACTTTAACAACAACAGAAAAACATGTTAGCAGGAAATAAAGTACCACACTGCTGTAACCACACAGCCCTGCAGCGCATAATGTCTGTTTCTAGAAACAGGTCACAAGGGACGATGGAGATGGGGCAACGGCGTAGAGACCTCACACCCATAAACAACTCATCCATGATTTGTTAACGAAATGCAGCTCTGAGCTGGACAAATCTGGTTTTAGGGGCAACAAAGAGGATGAAGAATTAGTATCTAACAAAATTACAAGGCAATGTATGTAGTAAATTCAAAAGTTACATGGAGCTGCTGATCAATGAAGAAAGAGGAAGGTGGAAAAGCACATTAGCAAACAGTAAAATGACACTGAATGGATCCCAGAGGAAAGAGGAAGAACCTGTTGACATAAACAATGCAGTGCTCCTCCTTGTAAAGGGCTCCACATGCTGCCAGCTCACCATGATATGCTCCTAATAATGCAACCTAATTGCATTATTATACTTTTTTCTGGACTAACAGTGGTTAAACTCTCATTGTTTCAACTGTACTAACAAGAAAATCGTGGCCTTATCTACCACACACATTTTGAATGCAACATTGCAATAAGAAATGCAAAATTCAAATGGAAATCTGGAGTTACCTATTTTATAATTACAAATTATTAATTTCATTGTAATCCTTCAAAAAGTTACATAAACTGCTAGGCTTTCAAAGAGAACGCCTGTGGATTTCCAGTGGTAGCATAAGTACTGGAAGGGATCATGTGGGCCGATTGCTCATCTTTCAGAGAAAGGTTACGTTCACCAGATGTGTGACGTAGCTGCCTTGTCTAGGAGGAGAAGGAATGACCTGTTTAGGTGAAAAACTTTCATCAGTCTACCTATCCTTTCTGCTACTTATGATGAAAGTATCTCCATAAACTGGCTCTTCCAGGAACGCTTGACAATATAAGAAAGCATAACCAGATGCTTAAACTTTTTTAAATAAAAACCCTGTGCTCTTTATTCTAAAGGCATTGTTGAAGAGTTGTCAAAGCACTATGTGTAATTTATGGCTGACAGTAAAAGGTGGTTTGAGTGGGAAGTTCTGGGGTGCCAACAGAAAGGAAGAAGATATTTTAGATTTTTTGCTTGATTTTTGTTCATTTATTTGTGTTTGGTTTTGTTTTCTTTTCAAATGACATTATTTGAAATCCTGAAAATTATGTTAAAAATCTGGAGTATTTTACTTTGAAAATCACTGATCTTTGAGATTATTATTCATTAAGTGGTTTTAAAAGTCATTGTGTTTCTTCTTTCAACAATAACTTCTTAAGGTATGTTCCCCTGAAACAGCCCACAATCACCACTGCAGCAGAAGGTTGTGATTCTAATCCTACTTTCATTTCACTACACTTAGCAATTTCATATATACACGTGACAGAAATAAAAATTCAGATAGTTGAAATACTATGAAAGAAAAGAAAAAATCCCATTTAACCAGCATCACTTTTCATGGGGCAAATAATTGGTGAGAATATACACAATATTTTCATGTTAAAGTCAAAGATCTGATCCAAACAAGTCTACATTTTTTTTTCATATTTACATTTTAATTTACATCAGCAGTCCTTCCTTCACGTCTCAGCAGCAGCCTGTGAGAAGAGGTGAGCAAGGCAGGTTTGATTTGCCACTGACAATGTTACTTTATATATCAAATATGGTGGCTGTACACCAATGCTGAATGGATCACCAACTTGCCAGCCTATTTTAAAGCTGATCTTTGGTAGATTGTGGATCTGTGGATTTTTATGGGAATTTTCCACGGCCAGGTAGCCCACCAAAATCTATGGATTAGTAGAGATTCTGAAAATTATTGAAACTAAGCCCTGGCTATGCAGCTTTTCTATTTTTCCTTCATAGTTTCCTCTTTACCCCAAATATGAAAGTGCTTGGATTTTATAATTTCTTCATATACATCATGCTGTGATCAAAAGCAATTTAATGTAGTACTGTTGTTTATACAAAAGGATATTTGAGTCCACTTTGATATCCTACATAACATCTTCCTGCGATTCTTCTTCCCAGTTGTGTATTATTTCGATGCAGCAAACAGCAATTTAAATGGGAAAAAAAAAAAAAACCAAAACCAAAAACAACAACAAAAAAATGTTAAAACTCCACATTTGTACCAACACTGAGAGTGGGGTTTACCTAACTGACTGTAGAGGACAACAGAGAGGATGTCTACACCTTTGCTGAATTCACCACCTATGCAGTTAAGGGAGGGCTGTAGTCACTTTGAGGAGGTGTTTAATCTGACCTGCTTCCTCAGAGTAAGATAAATCATGTTATGGAACTGCTTAGTTCTGCCTGTCTGCTCTAAGGGGATCTCTGCAGACAGCTTAAGATGTGAGGACATGAATCCCACCTCAGATACCCTAAACTGAAATAATAACGTTATTTGTGTAGTATAGCAAATAATAGGAGAAACAAATATACAAGTTCATTGCTACTAGCGTGAAAACAGATTACTGTAATTACTTTTTACTGTAAATTATTGAAAAGCAACATTTTTGAAAAAAAATCCTGTGATTATAATTTTTTAAAATACTTTGTTTCAATTTTGAGATATTCTGGTAAAATTCATTTACTTCATAATATATGTTTCCAATCCCATTTTTTTCACTGGTCTTGTCCTATGTGTATCTGTGTGGCTATTATTTTCCGTGGTTTTAAAAACAAAACCATATTAAACGTACTTTTAAAGATAGAATGCTAGTGCATACCTTCTCCATACTACAATGGATTAAGATTTTCCTGCTCTGAACATCAGTTTTGCTCAACAAGAAGCAGAGTCTGCTCAAGACAGTGTTGTAAGACTCTGGTTCTTTAGCTGCTACCTCAGGGTTACCATAATGCATTGTACAGTGAATCTCACCTGACAAACAATGAGCAAAGATTGACTAAAGCCAGGCTGTATCCCTGCATGCAGGGTGTGGAATCACAGAACCATTACAGTTGGAAAAGACCTCCAAGATCATCAAGTCCAACCGTTAATGTAACATTTCAATTCTCACCACTAAACTGTGGTTTACCTATTAAAAATCTATTTTTTTACAAATAGGTTAAGAAGACAGTATGAAAATTGTTTTCTATAGCTGAAATTCTCTCTATTTACCTGTTAATTATGGATGGGTTTTTGATTCGTTTAAGTCATCCACAAACAACATACTGCCACGTACCTGCCATCCATCGAGGCAAGTGCTACGTGCATATTTGGGTTGGGGAAAAGCCCTAATTCCTCAAGGGCCACCACCAACAGCAGAGAGCCTAAAAGAGAATTTGAGAGCTGCTGTTTTAACGCAGCTACTTGCAAAGCTGCCAGGCTGTGTAAGTGAATGCAGGGAGATGTTCCAGTTGGTTTACTGTGACAGAGCACTGATATTTTCACGCTGGTGGATCATCCTGGGATCACACTCCTGAGGATGTACTGGGCTAGGATGCACCATGCAGACCTGTTGAAGAAAAGAATCTGCTTTAACTAATGAGAAGAATAGCAAAAAGAAAACAAGATCTGACAGTTCCTTGATACTAAATGGTGTGACCTAAGCCCATAGCTGTCAAGGTTTTTGCACTGCCAGAAGGGAGATTGGGGGTTTGCAGCAAGAGAAACAACTATGACGATTTAAGTTTAACCTCAGCAGTGCCCTGAACCATTATTTAATGATGACTCACCTTGGAGTATATTTAATGATGACTCACCTTGGAGTATACTAGTTAAATATTTTGATAAATGGAAGAAATAAAAGTTACTGGTCCCAACAGTTCCACTGTACATAAATAAATGAAATAGTTGATAAAACAGTATGAAAAGGCAGGCAGGTAGCATATAATTATTCCCCAGGTGACAGGAAATAAAATGGGCAGTGTAAATCTACTAAAAGGTGTAATTATCTCCAGGTACCAGGCCCACATAAGACATTATCTAACACCAGCAAAAGCAAGCAGATTGTTTATTTTCACCTGTTGCATCCATAGGAAATATTGCAGCAAGAAACTAAAAGCATTAGGCAGTTGCCTCACATGAATGAAATGTTAAGGACAAAACAGAACTAACATCTGAGATTTGTGTTCAGGGCACTGAATAAGAGCCAGTACAACATGCCAGACTCACTGGGTGAGGAGGTCAATTAAATATGCACAGCATTCTTGAGTAGATGTGCTACATCTTCCGTGCATTCATAGGTACAGTGAAAATATTCTGCTGTGTTGCTGACAACCAGCAAGTTACCCAGGGCCCTTCCACAGCTGCCTGGCTGTCCTCTGTGGGATGATAATCATCACATCCTGCACAAAGCCAGTCATGTCCGTCAGGTCTGGCGCTTCTCCCATCCGCTCAGCACGGGGAGGTATCCTACAGACACCTTGCATGTCACATCAGGCACGCTGCCTGAGTTTTATTGTGTATTGATGTGGTGAGGTGCAGAGCTGCAAGGGAAATGCCAGTCAAGAAAGCCCATAAAGGAAATTAAGTTTTGTGCTGGTTTTGTGTGAATGTGAAAATGGAGACATGGTACTAAGTGACATCTATCAAAGTCTGCAGATGACATAGGGCATGTATCTCCTATCAGGGAATAGGATTCTGCTGGTTGATCCTATACAATCAGAAGCATTTACATAATCTGTGGAAAGAGGAGCTTTTAGGAACAAATGCTAATAAATAGCCTAAAGAGTACTTCAAATACAGAGAAAATAATGTTGATGAATTAAAAGAAAAGTTGTCTTCTGTCTCCCCTTAAAATACAACAATCTAATGAATGAAGAATTTTACTGAGTGATATAAAACTTCAAAACTGACATTCGCAATTAAGTTTTAGACTCATCCAGCAGGTGTAAATTGAAGTATCCTAAAGCAAGCTACTTCCAGTGTTGCTGAACACACAGTCACATTTCCATACTACTATGGCATGTTTCAGAATGAAGTCTCACATAAGATTGCAAAGCTTTTGATATTGCAAGGAGCTTTTGCTTGGATCCATATTTGGAGGGATTTTGATTTACTCTTACTGTACCATGTATTTTATAAACAGAAAGATGTATGTGTTTAGGGCTTTTCAAAGGATAATCCTGTACACTGTGATCTTAATCAAAAGATGGATATTAGTCTGTAAAAGAAATGGTATTTTCAGAATTTCAAACTTTAAAGCTTCACTATTACATTCTTTTAAATACGAAGGCTCCAAAGCATTATTTATTACCCAGAACCTTAATTGCATTTAAGACCATCACATTACAAATCTAGTCTATGTGTATTAATACTGTTAATGGAGAAGTGGGTAGGTAACAAACCCACTAACGGTACTGTAAAAAGTACTGATAGCATGTTTATGTGACACCAATTAACGGCGCATTTTTGAAGAATGCCAACTTGACAAGTCATTGACAAGTACTAGAAACTTAAGTCTCGAGAATATATGAGACCTGACAGAGGCAGCATGAGTTCTCCCACCCTTCTTTCCCAATACTCTTCAGCCCTGAGTTACCATATTCTGTGGAAAAAATTAATTTGCTATGCCTGCTCCACAGTTGTTATCTGTGAGTGACCACCAGCAGGCCTGCTGGCTAGTGCCAATTTTGACAGTGGATTATGTTGTGAAATGACATTTGGGTTTTGTCCTTGCTCAATAGCAAACAGTGGTAAGGAAGTAGGTCACAAGACAACTTCCCAGTATAGGAAGGTGGCAGAGTCTTATGGGCAAACAACCTTAATCTGCCCTTTTCTTTTACGTTATGTTTGCTTACCAGGGGGGGAAATAAGGGGGAGAAAAAAGTTTACCTGCCTTAAAGGAAGGAGCTTATGTACAGAGCAGGAAAAGGTTTGATTGCCTGAAAGTAAAAGTGCCTATTAGAAAGAAAATAAACATTGCCTGAGAGAGGAGCTTATCCACTTACTTCAAAAAGCCTTCCTGCTTCCAAAAAAAGAATTCACCTGCTAGGATTCAGCTCACTGGCTTTTCTGCCATATGCTGGAAAGCAAAACGCTGAAGCAAGGTCTATACTCATTACTTCTGCTGCTATAACACAGTCAAAACAAGGCCATCAATTAATTTCTGCACAATAGCTTCTTTAGTTTTCAAATCTACTGTGCTTTGCTCACTGCTTTCAAAGCAGTCTTGGAAAGTAAGGGTGCTATGAAAAGTGCTAATCTTTTCATCTTTTTTGTATGGGCTTAAGAAGTGAACAGAGTCTAGAAGTTATTCATCACTTACAAGGCATAACATGAAATTTCCTCGTGCTTTTGAAGTGATTCCCCTGCATATAATTGACTAAACTGATTAAAGCAACTGTTGAGTTGAAAGTCTTCCCACCAAGCTCTGAAAAATGCCTTCCTGTGAAATGTTTAATATTTCTTTTTGTATGATCTCCTTATTAGGCTGTTCAAGCTTGTATCCTGGGAAAATTATGATTTTTCAGGAAATTGGATTCTATCTCCTCACTCTTTCTGTAGCTGACACCATTTGCTTGGGGTTTTGTTTTTAGGACTGACCATTTTATTTCAGATGTTTTCTTTTTTAGAAAACACATTTTGTCTGCAGCATAGCACATAATTCTTGTATGTCTTGATTTTCAGTGCCCACTCATATTAAGTTTTATGCACAATGAAGAATTTATGTTTAAAATCAAATTATTATCAAGAAGCCAAGTCTAAAATTAAGTTTTTGGCATAAGGAAAACACATAAGTCTTTTTAAAATACTGCTTTTCTCCCACTAAAGCATTTACTTTTATCCTATATGAGAATTTCACAGAATAGTTGAGGTTAGAAGAGGCCATCTTTCATCTTGATCTGGAGGGCATCATGTTCAAGCAGCGTGGTCCAGAGCAGGACCATCTCCAGACGGCTTTTGAATATCACCAGTGATGGAGACTTCACAATTTCTCCAGGTAAGCTGTGTCAGTGTTTAGTCACCTGTCAGTACTCAGTACACATCCACACATACATACACTTCTGTTTTATAGATATTTTATATCTACAGATCTCTATTTAACCTAGATATTTATGAAAAAATATATGCTTTCTGCATCTGTGTGTTTGCAACGTGCACTGTACATTATTTTCTTGCCCTCTCATTAAAAACAAATAAGCACAAGCCACCTTACCCTGAACCCTGAACCTTTTTATAGCATAGCTTCTGTCCTTATTAATCTTTAACAAATCCTTCTTGGGAAAAGAAAAAGCAAATACAAATGAATGTGTGTTTTGTGTTCACATATTAAGATCCCAGTGCAGCTGATTTTCGTTCCCATTTAGTTAGTTGGGTGCAGTTCTAGGTCCTCATGTGCATCCTTAGATCTGCGCTGCTGAAGGGCAAAACTGGCAACGAGATCGTGCAAGAGGCAGCAATGTAAGTTTCAAAATAATTCTTAAAGCCTTCAAAATAAAACTAGAGGGAAAAAAAAAAGCATGTGGAATACTTTCTCCTTTATTATATTTATCTATATATTTTTAGACACTACATTATCTATTCATAGTTCAGCAGGTATGACACGCTCATCAGTTTCCAAATTATTTGCTGGCTTCCTGGCACACCTCTTAGTTATTTTTATCTGATATTTCAAATAAATTACAAAATGCCTTGAATTGCATGATTAGTCCATTATATATTCTGTTTATAACAATTATATGAACTTTTGATTAACCTCCATAAGTTTCATGAATAAATTACCTGGATCGAGGAAACTGCCAGTTAATGTTACAATGTTCCAGAGAGGAGTTTCCAATAGATTAGTCTGCCTTTTTTAGAGGCAACTTTTTTTCCTCCCTGCTTCTTTTAAAAGGAATACATGCTGCTGTTTCTCAGGTACTATGAAGAGCATGTGAATCTATTTGCAACCCCCTCAAAATGAGTGGGTGCAAAATTTACTCACAGAATCACATCTTTGGAAGATGTTTTGTGCCCGTTTAGATATTGATGGCACAGCCATTTTAACATGATGAGGACAAATTGTGCTAATCATCGTGAGGCTTCCAAGATGTACTAAATTATAGTCCAGAGATTTCTTCCCTCTATCTTGTGAATGGTGTTGAACAATTTCTTGTTGAGAAATCTAAAAAAAAAAACTTTTCTACATTCCGCAATGCATTTACCACGAGGAAGAATCATAAGATGAGATTGTTGCCAAAGACTTGGCTGTGCTTTCTCCCAAATATCTTTCTCCCACACCCATTTCACAGAGGTCTATTGTTTGTGTGGCAAGTTTCATTCAGGCAGATGGACAGGCACCACCACGTTATGAAACTGGTCAAGGAAACAGAAGAAAAAATGATGGGGATGTAGCCTTTGGGCACATGCTGAAGTTGGTAGGGAATGGGATGACCAAGACAACATCTTTCCCCAAGACAGCAACCAAACTGACCACACTCAACACCTGCTGTGTGTTGCCAGATTAGGACAAGATGAGAAGTGGGAGAGCTTTCTGCTAGTCTGTCGAGAACAAGTAACAAACCTCGAGAGATGACTTGTTGGTACAAGAAAACCTGAAGGCATAGAGATTGATTAGGCAGAGGAAGGAAAGGCACTGGAGAAGGGTGCAGGTGTCCCTTTGATTAACTTTGAATCGGACCTTTGAATACAGAATAAAAGTATGAACTCAAAGTATTAATCACAACGACAGAGGGTCTGTCTGAAAGTGTTGAGAAGCACAAAGATGTCCACCGGAGGAGCCTCAACAGCATCACAGCAATCAAACAGCTCAAAAAAAGACAGTTTGTGCAGTAGACTAGCATGAGGTGCCCAGGAAGGCAAAAGCAGTTTTGAGAGACCCTAAAAGAGCAATGGTGAGACTGAAAGGGTGCTTGGATGAACCATCAGAGCATGCTGGGTGGGGTCTGCTGGCCTGGCTAAGCAGTGTGCAGTTGTTCCAAATGGATGTTGATACAGCAGATGTAGGATGTTTCACCCCTGCCTTAGTAAATCTTTAGACTGATCCTAGAAGACAAAATTGGTTAAGTATTTCTTAAATAAATACACAAGGTCCTGTAAGGTCAGAGTAGTGTGTGGGTTCAGTTCAAATTTGATGGAAAACTACTGGGAATGATCATCTAATGAGCCTCAGCTATAAATATTATTATTAACATTCTGATTATATCTTTTCCTATGCTGCTTTTTCTTAGGAGATAGACAGAGATGGTGCCAACTGCTCTCAGCAACTGGCAGAAACATAGAGCTGGCTCTAAACCAGCTTGTTGTAGCTCAGATTGGTTAGATAGACGGCATTCAGGAGGAGTATTTCAGACACGGAATACTGCACCAAACTATTCCTGAAATGTTTTTACATTAGGCTTAAATTTCTGTGGGATTCACAGATCTATTTGGGGTCAGCTTTCGAGAGAAAGATATAACACTGCCGATCATACGTGTTTTCTCTTGTGGATGACAGTACCCACAGTAAATGCACTCCCTTTTCTGAGATCTGTAATCACAAAAGTCCCAAGATGTCTACAGGAGAGGAAAAGTTGCTAAGGCCAAGCACCCCAGTGACCTTACTCTTCTCAGTGTGTGAGGGTGCAAGCTGAGTGAAGGCAAGTGAGAGCCAGGAGACTCAAATGATAATAAAGGAGTGGGGACCGAAATGAAAAGCATTATTCTAATGATCAACATACCAGTACAGATGGCAGAAAGCAAACAAAATAGATAAAGAAGGGAGCATTTTTAGGTGCTAAAAGAAGAATGGTTTTTTTAAGTAAATCTGAGAGGACAGGTAAGGCTGTAAAACATGTTCTTTCTACAAGCTAAAGTCAGGAGCATTAGAAGTGTAAAGAGGCATGAATTTAAGTAAGAGAGCTATTTATTATAAAAACTAACAATGCATGCAGTTGAAGTTCACTGGTATTTCTTTACAGCAACCCCAGCAAATAGTGTAAGAATTACATAGGATACGATGAACTTTTTGGTGTAATTTCCTTCCATTTCCCAGAAACAATAAAATAATATACAGGAGTCCTTTCGCTTTCCTCAGCGCAGTGACATTTCACAAAAGGTAAAGTAATGCTGCACCTACTGACTTCCCTTGTCTATTTACAAGAGGAAATGTCATCAAGCATTCAAAATGTCACTACCTACTGGGATGACGTCATGGAAATATTCCTTCCCCTTCAGATGCTGGTGTTTGGAGCAATAAACCATAATCTGCTTAAGGAGATGATGGTTCGGTAGGCAAATGGGACTGAGCTTAATACCTACAAAATGAATTGTGGAGCAGATACATTTGCCAAGACTGAAGACATTTTCCAAGGAGCTCAGACAAATGTTCACTACCGTTGTCTGCCTCTTAAGCCAATTACTGCTGCAATGCAGACAAAGAGGTGCTGTGTCTGCTACTTAGCCATCTTGTTACAGTCCTTTAAAAGTGTCATGTGTACAGAGAAGCATATTTGTAATCTTTATACTAAGTACACTTCACCTTAATTGCATCACCTCATGAAATTATATAAACAAGACTTTTGTATTTGTGCTAGAGATTTTCTTGAGCTGTAGAATTGAGAGTTGCTTATGAATTTCACAGGATACAATTAGTGGGTTTAGGACTCACACTTTTGGTGTAATTATTATTTGTGCGAAACAGACATAATTCTGAAATTTCTTCCTGTCATTTAATGTCTACCAGATTCATATCCTGCTGTTTATTTCTTGCTTGTACTCAGACTTTTGTCTGATTCCTAATGAAACATAATACTTAAAACTGAATACTTCTCAGAAAGAAATTGTTTGATATGCATTGTCTACTTAATTTGTTCATTATCAAATATGGCCATAAACATATATGACAACAAAAAGGTTTTTAAACAACGACTAACATTATGTCCCTTTTCCATTTTAGTCTGTTCTATCCAAGAGACACATACACTGGTTCTTGTAGCCTAAGGACTTGCAGGCATAGGCATAAATCTCAAAGTGAATCCTAAATTGAATCTACACTACAATGTTAAAGAAATCCACTTATGGTTTTTTGTTTTGCTTTGTGATATGTTTGTTTGGGGTTTTTTTAACAATTCTTCAATTCTTGAATAAATTGCAGCTAAAACTTAAATAAGTATATATAGCACAATGGTGGTTCTCCTAATGACTCAAAACCTGCTACTTCTGAGCTCAGCACCGTTATGAGGGCAGTCAGCCTCAGAGACCTTTTGAGTACTGAGGAGCTGCTGTGTAAAATATTATGACAGACACCACTTTGAGATTTCTAACCCCTAAAACTAAATACACCCTGAATTTCTCAGTCCTACAACCAAGCTAGCTGTTTGGGGTATATTTATGAAAATTCTCTGGTGAAAACGCTGGTTTTCATTAGCTTGCAAAAGAAAAAAAATGTGACAGTGAAGGATAAATAATTTTTATGCACGTTCAACCCCAGCATCTGAACACTTACCCAAGGCCATTCAGAAAGTCAGTGGCAGGACTGAATGCAAACTTTCTTCTTCTTCCATCTTCTGTGCTTTCACTATCAGAGACAGTTCCTTAGCTTTCTCAGATTTTATAGAGCTTTCCAGCCTAGCAGGATTCACTGGAGTTCAGATGAGTTGAGAGCCAGTGCACAGCTTATCTGAATCTCCTAAATTTCTCAAGATTTCCTATCACAAGATTACACATTTATTTTTAGTAGCTGTACAACTTCTAATGCGAGCACAAACCCCGAGTCAAACTAAGTTTATAAAATTATCAGATAAAGCTAAGATTCTCAGGCTTCTAAATGATTCCATTAGTGTCAACGAGTAGGATGCATTTTGTGGAGATACAACTATACACAATTTAAAATTCATCTGAATATTCCAAAGTTAAATGAAAGAGCTGTTCTCTGGAGATTAACTGAGGAACCATATTCCACTTGCTTAGTTCAGCTAGATCTTTACCAAATTTTTTTTTTTTTTAACATTTTGGCCTCTCATGCTATTTATAAGGATCACTTATTAGTGTCTCAGTTCAAATTAATGTGAGGATAAAAGTGCCCTCATCCCAGTAATACTTTCCATTTTATCAGCTGAAATAGAATTCTATATATGATCTTAAAACAGTAAGGTTCCATCTACACAGTGCAGACAGCAAAGGCTCACTCACAGACACTGGAAAAGGAACAAAAACCCAAGACATCAAAGTAAAGACAAACCCCAACACTCTCCGAATATTGCTATAATAGAGTTTAAGATTCATTAGACCATTATAATATTATTTTCAATTAGGTCCATGCAACTGAAATACTTTATATTACAGCAAATAAAGTCTGTATGACTCATCTTCTTGCAAAAATGAACAAAAAAAATACTAAAAAGATCTACATTAAAGTCGACTTCTGGACTACAAATAAATAGCCTGGGGATGTTGTACAGGTGAAACATTTACTGTTGTACTAGCTTACAGGTTAGCTCTCCATTAAAGAAGAATTTAAGTAAACTGCACAAAATGTCTTTTCCTGTTTCCAAATATTTATTTTTTAATTTAGAAAATCTATGTTTATTGCTCTTGAACTAAACCGATTGGGGAAAAAGTGAGCTATTGCCTCTTACAGGTTCGAGCTACAAACATTCAAATCCAAAACAAAGACATGTCCTCTGGAAGCTTCCAAATCATTCAGTGTAAAACAAAGTACTGTTGGCATTAGTAAGTAAGGAAATAATTACAGATGTATCTGTCTTACGGTTCCCAGGAAAAAATTACTCTGGTTGTCACAACTTGGATGAACCTCAGTTTCTCTCAGGGCAGATCCAAGCACACATCCTTCTGTCACACCATTTCCATACAGAGAGCTGCACGAAAACTTCCCACCTCCTCCAGCATGAGCAGTTAGCAGGGGAGATAGACAGGCTGTAGCAGTGGGTCATCTGTCCTGAAATGCAGCCCTAATCCGAAAGAATTGAGAATACATCATTAAAAATTCATGGTATTAAATAAACACTTGTGTTTCAGCTACCTTATTTTCTCCTGGATAATTGCTTTTACATTTGCTTGTAATTTGACATTATTGAATGAGCGTGTGACAAAAGAGATATTTAGCTTTCCATTGCAACTATTGAAAGAAATGGGCCCAATGGAAAAAACCGAGACGTAACCGATTCTCAATCACTCTCCGGTAGGACACAGCAGCCCATGGGCTGAGAGAAGAATAATACTCTGGAAGTTCTGCCTCATGAACTGTATTTATTTAGAATACACAGCTGGGCACACAGATGGTTTAAATCTTCTGGACTGACACTCTCTTCGGGTGGACAGGTCTCCCCAGTGTCATTAGTTAGACCCAGTATTTGGCAGTGCTTCGTGGTTTCCCAGGCAGAGTGCTCTGGTTTGGGTTCTTTCCTGAAAGACAAACTCCAAGCAGGATGTTTAATTTTTCAGCCACCTGAACATTGAGTTTAGAGAGCTCTTTCTGACATCCTGCTTTTGCCTTTGCCTGCTCCCCTGTTGCTACTTTATCATGCCCACTAGGCTGTACATGAAGCACCTGAAGGATGGCTGCAAAGGTACAAAACAAACAAATATCTTTCCCATCCGGGCATATCCAGCCTGCTGGAGCACAGCATGGCTCAGGGAAGGTTTTAAAAACACTGAAAGAGTAACTGCATTTTATTTCCACGCTTTTGTTTTCCCTTTTGAGGACTGTGGGAGAACAATGTACATACACCCAGGTTCTCCAGCCCTGTGATAAAGAATCCTGCAAGTGTGAACAAAGCAAAAACTGGTATATATTCAAGATCATCCAGACAGAGGGATCTATGAAATAAATTAACTCTCCAGGCACAGATTAAAAAAATTGCTGATCTTTAGCACCTCCCATTTAATAATGTTAAAGCTTATTACAAATAGTAATAAGCCATGCCTCATGATGGATAGCAACATTAATAGTATCTTTTTGGCCAGCAGTCTGATTTTCATAACGTGCCTGTTCATTCATTCATATATTTTATGAGTATAATTACAACAACTGTATGTTTCTGTTGGCCTGTTATATGCATAAGTAGCTATTTGCATCTGCAAATATCTCATTTACGTGTATGGTCACTGTTATGTCTATGTGCATAAATTAGGTATGCAATTGCAAACATTGTAATGTTCACATATTTATGAGAGAAAACGTCCATGAACTAAGCCATACATCCTGCAATGTCAACTTTGTGGCAGAACTGTGAATGCAACACAAATTGTCAGACTCCAAAGCCTGCAATTTAATCACAGAGCCTCACACAGAAGAAGAAGAATGAGAGACATAAGCAAGCTGCAGGAAACAGCCCAGTAAGGATAATGGTGATCCACCTCAGACTCCCTTTTTGACTTTGTTAAATTGTTAAGGCTAAGGAAGGAGCCTTGTTTTCTTCAGAGAATAGATCACCTTGACTGATGCCTTGTGAAATAATCCTGTGGGTGTAATAAAACAGCAGAGATTCAGCACCAATCCTTGCAAAGATTGATCAACATGCTTCTTTTTTATTCTGTTCTCTAATTTGTAATACATTAAACTGGAGGATTTTAAGTTGCTGGACACCTTCCAAACACTTCCATTACCCAGCTACCGAGATCTGTAGATTTGTAATCCAGTCTTCTAGGAACCATACAATAAACCACAAATGTGATTCTGTGATTCTGAACGATGTTTGTGTTAAAGAAAAAAATTGATTTAATTCATTGAGCTATCCAAAGTAACAATTCTTGTTGAGCCATAAGATAGAGTGCATGGCTATAGGGCAAAAGGAAGCAAAGTGAGAATAACAGCGGGATACTTGTCTGGAAAAACTATATTGTGTTTACTGAAAAGGGCTACCAACCTCTGAACTCATACTAAATGTAGTTCAAAACATCAGAACACACACACACACGGGAAAAAAAAAGAAGATGAATAGTGAATAAGTAGAAGAAACCACAAAAATTCTCTTTTCTCTAGGGCATCAGGAAGCACATGAGAGCAGAAGGGCAACAGAATCCACAATCTTTGGAAAAGGCATGCGTTGGACGCTGTAAAAATCCCAGATTCAGCTCTCAGTTCAGAAAAAAGGTTTCCTTTCTATGTGGCTGTGACAAGACACAATAGAATTGAAAAAAATAAAAAAACACCTTGATGCTGAGAGCAGGACTAGATGGCTGGAGCTGAAGTCCAGATTTGTGACACAATATCTTACTCCTTCATGAATATATTTCAATATATAGGTTTCTAAACTACCTACCTACCTCTTTATTTAGTTCAAAATTCATTACTAATGTGCTATTTACCAAGAATGTGACAAGTGAATACAACATAAAACAGGAAATCACATTCCTCTCAGTTTCAGTATCTTCACATGTAATTAAGTTAAGCTTTCTTGAAACAAAGACCTTCAAATATGCTCAAGAACAAAGGCTCTCCTCCCCTGAGTGCAATATTCCTGGTGCTAAAGGAGAAGAGTAAAAAAGTAACATAACTACAGGTAACACTGGGTTATTTGGATAGAAAGGAAAATTCTGAGATTCTGCTTTCTTCCTTTCCCGGTTAATTTTATCGTTTTTATATTCAACTGCCATTGGAAAAAGGAAATAATCCAGAGAGCAGGGACCAGAATTCAAAACTTATTCACCTCTCTGAAGGTGTAAGAAAGTGGCATATTACTGGTCTAAGTCCTTTGTCTTTTGCTGCAGCAGGCATGTTACAGAATTTTGCCTGTGAACTGCACTGCTGTCACTGATGGTTATGATTACCCACTAGAACTGGATCATTTTTAATACCTGGAATGGATAGCAGGTATGTCAGCACCTGTACATCCAGAGAGTGTATGTGTCTAATGTCCTTTTACCCCCCAGGGTAATCTTGCCTACTTTTTTCCCATTGCTGTCACTTGCTGTGAACTGGTGGGATCCATCAGCCTCATTCAGCTTGAAAAAAATTCCAGCTGCCAAATTACTATTCCAGTTTGAATTTTGATTTTATTTTTGCCAACAAGAATCTGCTTATCCCTCTCTTCCACATTTTCTTTCTCATGGAGAATCCTTTCTGACAGCAGTTAGGGATACTAAAGCTGACTTTTGCCCATGGATGTTCCCTACATCACCTATTTCAAACAAATCAGACACCCTTTTGCCTGAGTGTATGAGTAAGTAGGTGACCCTATTTAAAAATATTCATTAAATAGTTTTATTATTTTTCATATTACTTTAAAGTCATTAACATATTGGGTCAAATTATGATCTCAATTACAGAGGAGTAAATCTGAGGTAATTACATGGACGCAGAATATGATGAAAATAATTAGAACCTTTCAGTTGCTCTTGGTGAAGCTTCACTAGTGGAATAATATAAATTAATAAAGACCACCAAGCTGTATGATGTCAGAAAATTCACTGAAAATGAAGTCTCCAGTTGTATTGTTCCCAGGATACAAATCAAGTAAAGCAAACAAACGAAGCCCCGAGGTCCTGATAATCAGTGTTAGAACTGCTTATGATCTTCACCTTTTTGGTGGGAACATGACTAATCCACTTGATAAACTGAGCATCAGTGACCTTCGTTAAAAATTCACTGAAACCTCACTGGGTAAATGATAACTATTAACCTTAAATTATGTGGACATACAATTATCCAGATTGGATTCTCTGCACTCCTATTACAGGGGCACAGCGTGTCTCCCCCAGTAGCCCCCCGCGCATACGCACATTGGCAAGTTCTTATTCTAAACACAATTACAAACATAACTACATTAAACAAACTTTTCACTGTTGGAAAAAAAAAAAAGAATCAATATGCTGCAAGACAGGAAACATCAGAATTAAAATTGCACATAATCATATTCCCCTCTCTACAAACACACACGTATGGATTTCAGTTTTGGGTTTCACTTGAGTTCTCCTACGAGAACCCTCTCCTTCAGCACAGAGGATGGATGGTGCACACATAAGGAGAAGCCCTTCCATTTTCTGTTTTCCTATTAAATACTGTTTGTCATACTCTGCACTACTACAGAAACAAGGATGGTGAAGTCCTGATTCTGTAGCATTTGGCTGCTTCATCAGCATTAACGTGTGCTCTGCTTCCAACAACTTTTATTCACGATGTGGGGCAATTCCTGTCCTGTGGGAAGTTTGTATATCTGGAAAAAATTAAAAAAACTCTCAGAAGGTGGTCAAGGTAAATGTTAAGAGGAAGGAAATACAGAAACACATAATACAATCCTTTGAAAGCATCTGCATAATGCCTCAGTTTCAGAGGAACTGGGCGATGCATCCTACACTCGCACAGACTCTTCCAAGACTTCAACAGCTGGACCATTTACGTCTTCTTGGAGAGCTCGGGGAGACAGCCATCAGCTCCAGAAGCTTTCTCACCTACCCTGGGGTGACCTGAAGGGATTCATTTGTTTGATTGTTTGTTTGTTTGTTTGTTTGTTTGTAAGTAAGCTGAAGTGCAGGAAGGGAGACCCCAGAGTTGGCTCATTTTGGTGACTGCCCTACCTGGCAGGAAGCCGAGCTCCGGGCTCTGGGCTGGACGTGTCACTGGAGAGCTCAGGAGCTCGCTGCAGTTTTACTGGGAATTATGCCTTACAACTCAGACACCAGCTTTAAACACTGCAATCCCTTTGAAAACAAGGAGCTACTGGGCAAAAGATTAAAGTGAAAAATGTTGTTTCTAATTATGGGTACACAAAATAAGTGAAATATAACAATTTTTTGTGGCATGTGTTATCATTTTATATCCAGAGGTCATAAATCCCGTTCTCCTGGACAGTAGCTGCAGTAGTGAAGGTTCAGCCATCCTCCCACACAGGTATCAGGTCTTCAAGGCAGGGAAAAAGCCTTTGTGTGTGTGTCTGGTCCAACATTTCCCAAGCAATCTGTGAAAGATGAAAAGATGGCATCTAATTTCCCCAGCTTTCCTTGACAATACAGTAACAACAAAATAATTCAGCTTTTAAAGGCTAATACAGTTCATTGTTAACAGAAATGACTGCTGTTCCTTATTAAGGTTTTAAACCCTCCTTTTCAGGTCAACCCTTTCTTTCCCTACCTCCTCAGCTTGTTTCATGCCCAAAATAAAAATAAGCTTTTTTAACTCATAAAAATACATTTACAATATTTGTAAAGATCATCTTTTTCAGCCCTTAAAATGATTTAAAACAGACATTCAAGCAACAAGCATTTAAAAAAGTCAGTCACTCAGGTGTTTGAAGAGACATTTTACTTTTTTGCCTTATAATCGCCATAAATTTTTCAATATTGACCTTGAGTACTTCCGTAGCCTGCAAAATGTATTTTTTGCAAAGTAAAACTTCCTAACTTGATGGTTTAATTGAGTGATCTCTGTAATTTTTCAGGATGTTGGTTTCCAGCTAAAATTATGAAATTTTGATAACTTATAAATTACTTAAACAAAGACCTACTATGAAAACAATCACCAGTAGTAATCAATACTGGTTTTTATTTCTGTTGGTCCAAACCTCCACAGTGTTTCTTGTTGCATTAGAAATTACAGTATAGTGTCTCTCAGTCCAAATTGGAACAGTGCATCACCAGAATTTCAGTAAACATGAACTTTAGGACATTATTATGGTTAAAAGACAAGATGTGACATTTCACTTGTGTAGAAGAAACTTTAGTTCTTTGATGAGCAGTGCCAATTCATCAGTGTGTTTTGCATTATGCACATATTGCTGATTCTGATAAATTTTGTTTCATTTTTTAAAGTAAAAGCAATAAAAAAAAAAAAAAAAAGAATTACGCAGAATGCTCACAGTATTGCATCAGTCAATGCCACAGTTTTCTCCTCAGAGGCACACAAGACAGAAAAAAAAGCCTTACCCTCATTTTGGCTTTACACTGCACTTTTTTTTCATTTTTATTTAAATCACTATCCAAAACCAATATGTCATCTTTCTGGAACAATGTCATCACGAACCTACAAGAGAAATGCATTTTTGGTAGTGGAGAAAAAAAAAAAAAGGTAGGAAAAGCTGTAAAGAGCTTTGTGCTTTATGAAAATATCTGCCCTTCAAACCTAATGCACATCAAGGATGTATTAGAGTTCTGAGGACAGAAAATAATAGAGCCCTAAGCAAAGACAGTGTTGGGCTTGATTTTTGCCAGAAGTAGTGCGTGTCAATGTAATTTTGGTGGCGTTCACCATCTTTTCATAATCCACTGGTAGCACATCGCTCTCACCTGTCACAGTAGAAGCCTAACCCTAATGTAAGGATTTTTAGATTTTAAAAAATCATATCTTTAGCAAACATGGAAGAATGGCTTTGTAACAGATCGTTTACCTTCCATTTTGAATCTGAAAAAAAAATGGAATGGAGAGAACACTGACCTTCTCTGTCCAAAAAAAAAACCTTGCTGCAAAAGTCAAATTTAATTTATCAAGAATACAATCTCTTTACCTCCTTCAGTGAATGTGTTTGCCAATCTACATGAGACCTCTGAACAAAGTGGTCTCTCTAATTAAATATAAATTCTTTATATTTAATCCTGATATTTAGAATATGTTAATTATGGTTGGAAATGACAAGACCTGTTACTTTTGGGAAATGGCTTGGGTCAGAAGGAAGAAACAGACTACAAGATGAGGCTTTATACAGAAGTCTTTCATGTCTAAGGTATCTCAAACTGCTTTCACAAAAAACATTGCTGCATCAATCACATAAACCCAGAGAACCTTTCAGAGATGCCAACATGAAGTCAACAACTGTTCACAACTCAGTTCAAAGTGTAGAAAGGTTTATAGAGGTCGCTACAATCCAGAGACGGTACACTATAAAAAGAATGATTTCAAACTGCTTGGACACGTTAGCTCGAGTGCTCATGTATGTAACTCTGAACTGAGCTATCAGCTTAAATTTAAGTCTTCGGGGATGGTTTCTTTATGTTTTCTTATGCTTGCTTTTAAGAAACCTCCTTTCTTCCAAGCCTTCAATCAAAGAGTTTTTCCTCAAGAAGTCATTAACATCAGATCATCTCAAATAATTTTGCAGGGAGAAAGTGTAGATTCAGAATGGGATCAGAAACGTCAAAGATGTACTCCCAGTTCCATCACCTGTGGCCTTCAACACGACCAACGTGATCAAGGTTTATCAACACAATACGCAGGCTACGTAAGAACAGATTCCTGGGTTTCAGGTCAGTGTTTCTTATTTTGACCTTATTTGCACCCTGTAAACATATTGCAAAGAAAAAACTATAGATGAAGTGCCGTTTTTAAGAGGAAACATTAGATGAGAACACTTTTAATTCACACACATCTGTTATTTGCATATTACAGTGCTAGTTATGCTACAGTAGGCACGTTAAGCAAAATGCCCTGTAATCCCAAGAACAATATTTTTACTTTCTTTTAGCAGTTTTACTCAAATAGGGGAGATATATATATATATATATATATATATATATATATATTTGAACAACTAAATGCATCTGACAATTCAGAGTGTTCTGAAAAGATGTTTTGATAACATCAAAAGAAAGAAACACATTCTTAAGCAGAAAGACCACTTTAAAATCATAAGTGCTATTTGTTGAGGAGCTTATACTGCACAGAATGAATACTTTACATAAATATGGGGATGATCCCTCATCTCTCAGTAGCAAACCAAGGAGGGAACCATGGCACTTGTTCCATTGATTTCGCATTTGCTTTTGGAGAGAGAGATGGAAAAAACGACACTAGCAGGAAGTAGCTTTCTT